>CM017326.1:32431051-32490404 GCA_006937295.1 Carpinus fangiana
TAGAAAAAGAATACTTATTAGATACTGTGCATGGAAGGTTTATATTTGACGGTGTGAAGAATATTCACCCATTCTAATTGTTAGAGGGAACTCCAATGAAACTAGGTTTACCCTTTGACATCTGTCTTAATTTTTCTTTCTGTTCTTAAATATCACATTTTAATTGGATGACTATCTCCAGTGCTCCAATAGGGCAAGGTTATGGTCTTACTGAGACTTCTGCTGGTGCGACATTCTCTGAGGTTGATGATACGTCTGTTGGTCGTGTTGGAGCTCCACTTCCTTGCTCATTCATTAAGGTAATGGATTACTGAAATACTTTACCTAATCTGCTTAAATGAAAACTTTTTGGAGCAACATGTGCACCTTTTTTGAAAGTTTAGGTGGCTACTGATATGTGTGTTGTAGAAATTCATTTAACAATTTCTGTTTACTATCAGTATTCCACCTTCATCTTTTCTAAAGCAAATGCATAAGGAAAGAAGTTTTACAGCACATCACTCTGAAGCATGAGCCTCAAGACTTGAGACAAGCCTATAGATACTTCACTATTCTTTTTTTCTTTTTTTTTTTCAAAAATAAAATAAAATAATGATCATTGGAGTTTGTGAGAGTGTAGGAGTAGAGATTAGGTGTAGGATTCGAGTAAATGTTCATGAGCAAGAAATTCATCTTAGGGTGAGGCAAGAAATTCAATCAAATGTTCATGAGCTCATCTACTTTCAGGAAATGTTTGGAACAAAGAACTTATAATAATTCAACTCCACATTCTATGAAGACTGCAGAACAAGAAGTGATCTACTAAGATTTAGGGAAACTCTCAACAGTTAAATCTGATCACAAACAGCGCGAAAGTTGCCCAGCGCATGAGGAAGGTTATGATTGGCCAAAAGCATGAACGCTCTGTAAAAGAGGTGGTCTGTTGCTGACAGTCAAAACTCATATCCCTTTCTCTCCATGTTGTTCCACTTTTCCAGATTTGTCAATTTGTCGACTTGAAACTTATGTCCCTGCCCTTTGTACTCCTAACAGTTTCGTTGGATAACAGTTCTGTGGTCATGGTTGATCTAACATGATGAATGATTAAACAACATAAAAAAAATTGATGGAAGCTTATTATAGAAATATTGCAGAGAACATACATTGCTTGATGAGGCAAGCTCTCAGAAGTCCGATTCTTGTTCCAACACCATAGCATATTTCACGGTCCACTCACTCTTTCCCTCTTAAGCTCTTGTTGATTAACAGCTTTATATTTACATGTATAGGTGATACCTTAATATGTTGAGGTATAATAACTTGCATTATGGGCATCATTTTTTTTTTTTTTTTGGTCGTTTTATTTCTCATTTTTAATTCTTCTTTCCTGGTTACTCATGTGTTTGACAAGAATAGTAATTGCAATACATGAACCCTATATCTTATCACTTTCTTCTCTATGTCTCTCATCCATGATACTCAAATTGAATCAGTGATCGATTTATAGGTTTCGTTTTAAACGTAGCGTCAAACAGGTGAATTTACTGGTTTCAATTGTCCTTTATGTAGTGTATGTTTTATATGACAGCTACATTCAGGTAAAAGATTTATTTAATTTATTCATTTTTTTAACATTTAGTCTTTTCTATCTCAGTTAATTGATTGGCCTGAAGGTGGATATCTAACTAGTGATTCACCAACACCTCGTGGGGAAATTATCGTTGGTGGTCCGAATGTTACAGTAGGGTATTTCAAAAATGAAGAAAAAACAAATGAATCATACAAGGTGGAGTTCTAAAGTTTCCTTTCTTTAGCCAAAGATAAGTGTAGTCTGGACTGTTGTTAATTATGTTTCTCTCTTCTCTCTCTTTGTTGTGAAAGGTTGACGTGAGAGGAATGAGGTGGTTCTATACGGGTGACATAGGGCAGTTTCATGCTGATGGTTGCCTTGAAATAATTGACCGTAAAAAGGACATAGTCAAACTTCAGCATGGAGAGTATGTCTCCTTGGGCAAGGTATGAATATTGTGAGATGAAATGTAAATCTTCGTTTCATCTCCTTCAGGGACTAATGCTCTTCCTACAGGTTGAAGCTGCTCTCCTTGTTAGCTCCTATGTCGACAATATCATGTTGCATGCTGATCCCTTCCACAGTTACTGTGTGGCCCTTGTGGTGGCTTCTCAGCATACGGTGCAAGATTGGGCTTCTAAGCAAGGAATTTCTTTTACCGACTTTGCAGACTTGTGTGAGAAGGAAGAAACAAAGAAAGAAGTGCTTGCTTCAATCCAAAAGGTATCTACAGTGAACAGATTTCTCTGACTCTGAACTTAGCTTAATGTTTTGGAATTTTAACTTCAAATTCTGAAGAGATCACTCTTATATGATGACTATTATGAGCTTCCTTCCGATTTATAAATTTGAGATTCAATTTTCTCGGTTATATTTTTGCTGTTTGCAGGAAGCAAAGAGGGCACGATTGCAGAGGTTTGAGATTCCAGCAAAAATCAAATTGCTTTCTGAACCGTGGACTCCTGAATCTGGCCTAGTCACGGGAGCTTTCAAGATTAAGAGAGATGTTATTAGGAAGGCTTTCTCTGAAGACCTCTCAAAATTATACACTTCATGATTCTTGAGAATTTCTTCTTCTTCTTCTTCTTCTTCTTCTTCGTCTTCTTTATTTCGATATTATGATATATGCTGAGAACTATTGTAAGAAAATTCTGAGATGTATTGATTTTGTCCCCCTTGGTGCTGAAAACATTTGTCTTCATTTTATGTCACGTTTTTAATTGGCTAGGGTGTTTACCTTGTTCCGATTCTTTCCCAATAAACAGACAAAAGAATAGAAAAGGAAAATGTTCCAATGATGAAAAATTGTCTCATATTTCTTTCTTTCCCCCCTTATTTTTTCACCATTCAAAGCCAAATGTATGAGCCTCCGGCCTTGGGGGAAAGCCTTATAGGAGCTATAGTAACATGAATCTATTTTTTCTACATTAGACAATAATTGACTAGGCTCTTTTTTTTTTCTTTCAATCTCTGGCTATGGTTTATATAATATCTACATCTTTGCCAGCGTCTCATTGAATGCAATATGCAAAATGGACTTGCAATGTTTAATTTATTGATATGTTTATGCTGCAGAGAGAGAGAGAAAGAGAGTTCCCTTGGTTTCTAATCTCTCCCATAATTCTTCATCTCCTTCTCTTGGAGAGCCAATCTTGGAAGGTTTATCCATTCTGACTAGAATGGATCGCGAGTGAAAAAGAGCCTCCCTCCTAGCCCTCTTCCCTCTGACTGAATACAAAAGAAAAAATAATAAATAAATAAAAAATCTCTCTTTTGCTCTTTTAGTTGCAAATTATAATCTGCTAATTGCCAAGATGGTGGTACCCAACAAGTGAACTCATTTCAATTGACCCCAACTGTTGCCAATAGCCCTCTACTGGTTAATTAATTATTTTCATTTTCCCGCACTTAATGGCATAATCAGGACTCAAAAAGCTTAAAGAAAGGAAGATTAAGGTACAAGGAAATAAAGAGGAGTCCAATTGTAGAGATGGTTGGGAGAAAGGGTTTGAATTTGGAGGAAACTACACAATTAGGTGGCAGGAAGGAGTCCCACATCCAACTTTTGGTCCATGATATGTGAGCCCGACCTGAAGCCAACCCCATTGGAATAGCCCCACGCCCTCACCCATGTGCCATTCGCTTTTTTTCCTTGTTTCCATCACTTTAATCCTTTTCAAAAGATGTTTCTCCGACGCCCCCCCTTGGCCCCCCCCACCCCCCCCAATTGCCTTCCATTCTTCTTTACTCTCTCTCTCTCTCAAGCACACGTACAGAATATGTGTCCATGAGATTGAGTGCGTGTACTAGTGACAACCTTGGGTGAAGCAAGAGGTTTCAAATGACAAAAGAAAAAAAGTAAAAAGGGAATTCAGGAGGGCCTGAGGACTATTGAGAAACTGTTCCAATTTTGAGTGATTGCCTGGTTTACTTGCGGTGGTAAAACCAGGATCACATATTGTTCTTGAATAGTTTTCGTTTTGTCAAAAAATTATAGACAAAATTAGGATAGATAATTAAATTCCAAAGCACAACGGACCTATTTTTAACCGAACACTTGTTCTGTAAAATCACATTTTCATTAACTGTGTTTTGAATTCACTATCTTTTCAAACCGCACGTTTTGAAACCACTAAACTAAACATGCTCTATATAAACATTTCTGCACTCGTAAACTAATATACTTGGCTCATTCACTCAACTTCCAAGCTAATGATCTAGGAAACCGAATTTGTATCCGACTTCGATTATGATACTTTTATTTGAAGAATGCAAAATATCTTGTGCTTTTTTTTTGTTGCAAAGTTAATTTTTCCTAGGGAAAAAGTATTGCACAATGCTATTATTTTTGAAATTTAGTAATAAGAAAACACAACATGTGCTTCCCAACACAATTTAAAAAGCCCCCCATCCTTGAAAAGTTGCAAGATTCATGCCAGGCAGCCACTATCTCACTTCAGCTGCCTTTAGGCAAACTCCATTAGCCTTTCTTATGCTCCCTATAATCTCAAGTGGGAGTCCAAAAGTTTGACCTAACCCCACAACCCAATCAACATTTACAAAGTTTTTAAACAGGACCGACTTTGCACGCTATGAGGTGCTCATGTCGTGACTGTGATATCAACTAAAACCCCTTAGCCTAATGATTAATTGCTTTCTCTTCCTAAATATCAAAGATTCTGCGCGCCCACATCTTTGCGCCCCAGTAGAACCAATTATGTAACGCTCCTAACTCGTTAGGATTAGGTTCGTCAACTTAATTTTTTAGAGGCACAAAACATTATTATAAGGTTACTAGCCACAACAATGACTACAATACAAACTTAAATGCATATATTAGATGAAAAAGTTAACTTTAACAGTATTAAATTTAATTTTTTCCTAGACAAATAAATAGAGCTCATACCTCTAATCAAGTGGATCGTAATCTGATGTAATATTGGTAGTTAATGTAGAAGAACAGATGAGTGTCCAACCAAAATATCCTCCTCATCTCCTTCCCAACGTGGTTGTGAAAGATTACGTCATAAAAAAAAAAAAATAATAAAGTGATGCATAGCGATACTCAAATGGAGCCCACCTCCTTTCTTTATTAACCAAATCCATCTTAGATTCTTAATTAATACATTTGCCTTTGAGATTGGAGGCCAATTGTCATGATTTCGAGAATTGAGCCAATAGAGAAAGCTTAAGTTAGTAAGTACGCCATGATTCATGGAAATAAAAATAATTTTTTTAGAGAGAGGTTTTTTTTTTTTAAAAAAAAATCAAATAAGGTAAAGTGGGTTACCGGACTAAATGACAACAAAATGGGTAAACACCTCAACAAAAAAGCCTAAAAGGTAAATACAGTACAAAAATAATAATAATAACAAATTTTGGATAAGGTCTAAAAGGACTCGATAACATACAATGGTGTTGTGGATAATCTGAGAAGAACCATAAATAAATGACTTAAAAGTGGAACAATGTCTGTTAATTCTATTGAGATTGATATGTTTGTGGGGGCCATGATTATGGTTATGGACTACTTTTCTCCGCACTATAAAATGAGTTCCACCATGTAAAAAAATTCCCACAGCTTAATATATATATATATATAATTATTCCCTCTCCCTTTAAATCCACATTTTTCTTTTCTTTTTCTTTCCTTCCTTCCTAAACCCATAACCCATAACATGAATGGGTACAGAGAAGAAAACTCAAACTCCTTCTGCTATTTCCACCCCAAACAGGCCCTTCTAGGGGTCTGCCCCTTGTGCTTGAATGAGAGGCTCCTAATCTTGGCCGCAAAGCCAGGCCGACCCAGCACCCGCAGAGCCCAAAGCTCCTCCGTACACAAGAAGCCCCCCATCACTCTCCCCAAGATCTTTGCTCTCGGCTCTTTTCTCAGCCGTCGTCTTGAATTCCGGCATTGGAAATCCGACAACTCCGACGACCACGACCGCGACCACGATGCCTCCACCAGTCAAGAAGGTATGTATATATATTGTATTGTTATTGCCTAATGCCGCTTGCTTACTCCTCCATCCTATTATCGTTGCAATAATTAATTACCAAATATTCCATATTTTTCTTTCTAGTCGGTCGTAAATTTACATTACTTACTTAAAGATAATCTAATTAACATCACATCTTTGATCTTTGTGTGTGTGAAATTATTTTTCTGTGGTGACAAAATTGTGGTCAAACTATAGCTGCTCAGAGATTTAGGATATATTTTCTCAAAAAAAAAAAGAAAAAAAAAGAGAAGAGATTTAGGATATATATATTTGCATGACATATAATATTTGAATCTTGGAATTAATGTTGTTAACTACCATTTATTCTAAAAATTTAAAGCAATAAAAAATAATAAATTTAATTATTTAAAGTAATATTTGAACAACAATACCATTCATTATGGCATTAGACACTTTTATAAACAAACATTTATATATATATATATATAGCTGTAATAAATAAATAAAACCTACATTTACTTTTGTTTAGATCACACCCGTTACCCATATACATATATATTCATAGAATGAGATCTAAGAGGGACCCTTTGGATCTCGAGTATCCCTTTGATGTCATTTCCACTAATCAAGTCATTAGCTACCCTATATGCAAATGCATGCTCAGGAGAAAAAAACAAAAGAAAAAAAAAATGAGGTCTTTACTCCTTAGCCTATATATACATTGTTCAGTTAATCACAATATATATATATAAAACGAATCATTGAGATTTTTGTTTGGGTTTGTTTGGCACCCAATTTAATTAGCTTTGGAAGAGTCGTTCATATCAATAAAGTTTGAAGAAAACGGCGTAGCCTCGTGGGAGAAGAGCACAGTAGTGTGTAAGAAGGCAAGTAGTACTGTGGAGGATTATTATGAGAGCAAGGAGGCCAAGGAGACGAAGACAGTGATAGAACATGGGAAACCACGTGTCTCCCTAAGGTGGCGGAAGCGGATTGGGCACGTGTTCCAGCTCATCAGATGGAAGAGGTCCAACAAGGGCAATGTGTGCCACGTGGGCAGCAAGGTGGAGGGAGTGAAGGTGAGGAAGGGGTGGTGGATAAGGACTCTGACAAAGAGGAAGGCCGCGGAATAAAGTTGTTGTATAGAAAGTGACACATGTCTTTTCCCACTATCATATCTAAATTTGGTGACAATATCATGTAAAGCTTTATATATATATATATATTATATATTATAAGCCTTATAGCCTTATTGGGGTGCATTGTAAAGAAGTCAATATAACTTTATCACTCGATCCCTCTAAAAAATGTGCTTCTTTTTATCTTGCTTTCAAATGATCTTTTGAGGCTTTCTTCAACTTTACATTACAGATTGTAAACCAAATGTTGAAATGTGATTCGATTTCCCCATTTGTGATTATATATATACCCAATAAAAAATACTTGAATTTCATAGTCGAGCGGGTGTCAAGTAGGTTGCCGAAAGTGTGAAGTTTAGGCTTTCTCATTTCTTACCCGAATTTCATTTAAAAAAAATAAAAAATACCCCATTTCTAAGCTTCCAATTTTCAAAGGAAAACATCATGTTAGGTGTAACATGGTGGGAAGCAATGGAGCACGAGGGCCCATATGCACAGTGGTAGAACTTGTCTTATAGTTGTCTTGGTGGGAGAATATGTTGTTCCTTCTCTGAGAACACTCAAGAATGGAGCTAGGTTGGTTTAGATTTTTCATATATAAAGACATGTTTGAGGGATTAAAAAATGGTGATGATGAAGGGGGAATATTCTATTATTCTACCATATGGGCTGCATGTGCAGAATGGTTGGATTAGGCAGAAGTTGTTTGTAGTAGTGCCCTTGAGTGGGGCAATTTGTCCCAAGTGTTAGCTCTAGCCTCTAGCCTCTAGCCTCTAGCCTCTACCCTCTACCTACAGCCATGGGACCATATTCATTTCCCATAGGACCCCAATGGATGTTGAAAAAAGCTTCATATGGAGTGGACGAAAATGACAGGACATGAATCTCTACCCCCCACCTTCATCAACTACTCTATTCTACAAGGAGGAGGCTAGGTCGACCAACCGGCTGCTCCATTTGTTTCATACTGGTATGAATTATCTTTCTTCTTTGGGGAAAGGGCCGGTTACAATTATGTTCAATCGATAAAGTATTAATTAAATGATTAAATTTATTTAATTTTATTAGTTTAAGTTTTTTGGATAAGTGGTGTTTTATATGATATCAAAGCCAAATTCTTCGGTTCAAACCTTAATAACTATAATTTATCTGAAATTTCAATTAAATTAGTCGCTTAAGCTTTAAAACACTCATTGACATTGTTGATCAAAAAGATAAATAAAAAGTACAATGATGCAAAGTATGGGTGATGAGCTTATAGAATATTGAATTTAACACAAGATAATTGTCTAATCATTGTTAGAATATCAATTAAATATTAAATTGTCATCTTCAATCAGTTAATTATATTTTTAAGATAAGTAATGGTTTAATATGGAGATCATGAACTCAAACCCTAATTAGATTTTTTTTTTTTTTTTCCCAACACAAGATTAATGAAACATGTAGCTGAAAAGGTGGTTGCTTGTTTCCATCTTCACTTATATTCAACATTTAATGCATAATTTTAACGCTATAGGGTCTTTGTCATGCGTGGAATGCACAAAATTAAGACACGTTTGGTACGCAGAATAAACCCGCAAAAATGAAATAGTTATTACAAAGTAGGATAGGAAAGAGTAGAGTATGGGAAAGGAGCCAGCACCCCTCTCAAGTCTCGTCGTCCACCAAACATGAGCTGAACGTGGTCAGAACAATAGAGGGGCCGAGGGCAGCTGCTTTAGTTGCTTTGGTCCAAAGATAGACAAACTTGTTTGACAAGCCTGAGTCAAACAAACTTTTTAGAGCCACGTTCTTTTGTCACACCTCATAAAGTTGGGGGGGTGAACTTCCTGTCCAATGGATTTCCTTTTCTGAAGTATTTTGTTCCATCGCCAAACACGCCCTTACATTCGATGCAATTTTTTTCTTGGTTGCGTTGTTGTGGGCTATTCATTTAAATAAATGGTTCGGATAAAAAGTATTGCATCGATCTAAATTCATAGCATGATGATTCACCATTTTTGGTATTAATCTAAAAAACAGACCCTAACTATAACTATATAGCATTTATATAATAGCTCTGGAGAATTAATTGGGACAATTTGGTAGGGGCTTTAATAATAATAATTTATTTTTTATTTTTTATCATCTCATTTCCCTTGATTTCTTTTCAAGTGAGACAGCCCACATTGTTTCAAAAAAAAAAAAAAAAAGACAGCCCACATGACACGAGTTCTCTGTTTATATCTACGCCCAATTTCCTATCTTCTGTTTGGCTGCCAGCCTGCCATCACCTTAAAGCTGTTACTCTTTTCTTTCTTCGATTTTCCAAACTTTTTTCTCTTGACTTTTTTTTCTTCATTAAAAAAGTTTGAAAGAGTATTCTAGTGTAATATAAATATGATTTTTTTTTTAAAAAAAAAAAGAAATTAGATTGGTCATTGTTAATATTTTTATTTTAAGATAAGAAAACGAAAGAAAAGAAGCCATTGCTTTTATTGGGTTGAGAGACGAAAATGGGACACAGCTGGGGCCTGCAACAGAGTCCCACAAACACAGTGGAAAAGATTGTACTTGATGATTATTTTGACCCAAATGATCCTGTTAAAATCCCTGCAACACTCTCCAATAAGATATTGTTGAGTAATAACTTCACATTGTCGGTGAACAAGGCAATGTTATAGAATTAATTTTATGTAAGAGTGTCTATATTAAACTTTTTAAATTTTTTTCTTCCAAATAATAAAAAGTACATCTTTTATTATTTTAACAACTCACTTTTTAGAACATCAATTTCAACCTCTTTATTTTAACAATTCATTTTTACTATTTCATTAAAATATTATTTTTCACTTTCCTTCTCTACTTTATTTTTCATTAAAATATTATTTTTCACTTTCCTCAAGAAAAGGAGAACAACAACGTAGGCGCTTCAAAGACGACGGTGAAATCGGCTGGCGTGACCGAGTTCGATCACTCGGGGATGAAGGTGATCGTGAAGTTCAAGAGCAACGTCGAACTCAAAGGCTAAATCAGCTTCTTCTCTAAGTCGAATTGCAGGGACTGCACAACGGTTTGAAAGTTCTTCCGCGAGAAGGGATTGACGACACCGAGGAGGAATGGATGGACGAGATGCTCCAGCGGGTGCTTGCCAGCGGTGAAGACCGACAACTTGGCAGCGCGTTCGATTAGGGCTTTGTTCGAAGGGAAGGTGAGATTGCCGTTGACGGAGGTGAGGAAACGTTTGCGATCGTCGTCGATTCGGTGGAGGGGGTCGCCGGAGAGCGGTGCCGGAGCTTCGTCGACAGATTGCGAGTGGAGGAGCTCCATGGCCTGGGTCGTCGAGAGCTCAAGAAGTGCAGTGAAGGAGTTGGCGTTTTCCGGCGATAAGGAAGAAAGCTGAGAAGGAAAAAAAAAAAAAAACAGAGGGCTGCGATTGTCGAAAAAAGGAGAGAGAAAAAGAAAAAGGAAAAAGGAGAAAAGAGAAAATATAGTTGTTTAAAGAGTAGAGAGTGAATAGTAATTTTTAAATTTGAAGGATTACTGTTTATAGTGTTAGTTTTTTTGTTAAAATAAAGAAGCTGAAAAGTGGTGTTTTTAGTCATTTTTGTTAAATTGGCTCTTCAAACTAACAAAAAAAAAAAAGAGTTTGAAGAGCCTGCAGTGAGTGCTCTAATGAGTTAGACTTATTAATTTTTTTATAGTATCAAAACTTACTACAGAAGGAATGTGGTCTGCATTATTTATTTCATGATAAAAATTAGAAGAAAAAAAATACCAGCTTGTACGTAAGGGAGGATATTGAGAAATAATTTTATATTATCTGTGGATAAGACATTAAGCATGTTTATAAATAATAAGTAACCTTCACTTATATAACCGGTTTTATGAGATGAGTTATGCTCATAAATTTCTTCATAAACAAACTAAAAAAAAAAAAATTGTTGTATCTGAGGATTTTTCACCTCAAGAGCCTGTTAAAATATTATTGTCTTATAAACTGAAATTGATTAGAAAAAATAAATTTAATTATATAACCATGATTTTAACATATCCAAGCACCTACCTGCAATCCATGCTCTTGTCCTCTTTGTAATCCAAATTTAGAGACTTCTCAGAATTGTTTTTGGGCCGACATGTGGGTAGGATCATTTGGAGACAATCTGAGTGGCCCATTAATTAATATTGCTCAGCAGAGCTAACAATGTCCACTTTGGGCCCAAGCCCGCATAATTTTGTTTTTGGATTTAGTTCGAAATGCTTCATAATTCATATCATTTAAAGAGAGCAGACTCTATATAAGGCTATAAGCAGATCCATTTTTTCACACCCGAGCAATGTGAGAAAATAAAAAATCCCCATTTTTTCAATCTTGCAATCCCCTTCCCTTGTTTCCTTTATTGCTCAGAAAAATAAAAAATAATAATAACACCTACCTACAAGCAGGGACAGAGGCAGAGTTTAGCATGGGCATGGGTCAAGAGCTAATAAATTGTGTTGGTAGGGGCCAATATGCCCAAAAAAAAAAAAAACCTTATAAATTATTATTTTTTTACCTTCAATTTTTTTTTTTTTTTACCTTATGAGTTGGGGGTGGCCATAGCCTATATGGGCCACCTCCTTCCTCGTCTCCAAGCATGGTCAATACAACTTTTTCCTTGTCAAATTTTAATGGAGTACTATTAGAGATATTATAACACTTTATATTGATAATACTTACGACTTTAACCATTAAACAATTAAATTTATCTATCAAATTTTATTCATGAATTTTTTCACCATTAAGATATTGTCACGCAAATTAAAAAAAAAAAAATTGTAGTACTCCAAGCATTTTCTATATTAATAATCTTGGAACGAGTATTATAGCACGTGCTTGGTTTACAATTATTAGACATTAATATATGTAATAACTAAACACTTTATATTGATAATATTTAATATCAATCTTTCAAATATATGCCATATGTAACAAGGGCATATTATTAAACACGATGACATGCCATTTTCAAGGGTATGGGTGGATCTGAAAAGGCTCCGGTTGAAATTTGGTCGAAAACAAACTTGTTTGCAGCTTCAGTGTAGTGAATTCCATCCCAATTTACTCTGGCTAAGGGGCGTTCACATGAACCCACAAATATTTGGCTTCCATTCACTGTAATTGTTCCTCCACACCCAACACTATTGCTATAGTTGTACTTCCCTCCATACCCACAACAAGCAACAAGTGGAAGCTCAAATCCTGCATATTTTCAACCAAAATTATATACTTTGAAAATTTTTACGTGCATTAACGTCTATTTTTAAAGCATGTAATTCTCATGTAACACTTACGTACCATGTTTGTTTGGTTCACTGAATAGAAAGTACTTGGCAGAGTAGACGTCTACATGTGTAATTGCAGCTAAAGGAAGATCGATTCTAAGCTGAAATATGGCCTCCTTCAACTTGTAGTTGAAATATTGAGCAACATCATTATATGGCTTTGCACAACCATGGCTGTCCCT
Organism: Carpinus fangiana; assembly: GCA_006937295.1. Taxonomy (NCBI): domain Eukaryota; kingdom Viridiplantae; phylum Streptophyta; class Magnoliopsida; order Fagales; family Betulaceae; genus Carpinus; species Carpinus fangiana. The sequence continues at coordinate 32,443,692 of CM017326.1, forward strand.
TTGAGCTGATAGGAAATTGGCCAAAATATAGGGAAGGCAACCAATTGGTCCTGTGTTGTGGATCCAAAATGATCTAGCTCCCAAACCATATATTTCCTACATCATCATAAAACAAAACCCAGTTAACTCATTTTATATATTATTTCTTAATTAAGCCTTAAAAAGTAAATATTTTTTCCTAGGAGTAATAGATTAGGATTTTTTTCTTGAATTCAGACAGAAAATGAAAGAGAAGGTAAAAAAGTCAAAGAGTACTATCCGAGTAGGTCGGTCCCACACCCCATGAAACCTGAAGACCTACTCGAACACCCGAGAACCCGCATTCCTCTCATTCTTCCCCGGCCTGAATTCATTGGAAATTGGATAGGGAAATGAGTAATAGGGCTCCAAGCCAGCCAATTATATATGAATAATTAATCATAGTCTTAATTTACCTTAACATTAGTAGAGAACTTGTTGACAATATCAGGGACAGAAGCATTGACTTCCTCTATAGTCATGTTACTAAAGAATCCTTCACCAAGATCATTCTGACCGATATCGAATGTGTATAAAGCTTTTGGAAAATAATCCCTCTTGGGCATTAAATTTGCATATATTCCTCCTGCAAGAAAAACAAAGGCCGTGCTTAATGCAGAAAGGTAGTTGATAATATAGATGTCTAACATAGTAAAATATAGGTGAAATAAGGATGTAATATATAACATTACTCAAACAGAACCAGCGAAAATTCCTTCAATCTAGTATGGAGAAAATTTTCAGACTAAATAATATTACAAAAAAGTGGTCAGAGGGTATAACTAATTTACCTTTTTCCCTTATCATTTGTGACCTGGATTTGAATTGCTCAAATTGTGAGTATTGGATGTTGAGATAGAAGGGACTAAATCCACCCGCGGGTATAATTTGTGCTGGCAATCTGATTGTAGAGGCAGCTGTGGCAAAATTTGCACCATGCTTAAAGTTGGTCCCCAAAGAATCAAGATACGCACTCAGATACGGGAGACCAATACTCTTTGCTGTAACCACACAATCAAGGTCGAAGGGTTATTAAGGCATATAAGGCAATGAAACAAAGCAACAACTACAATATAACGGTTAGTAAATCACTTGAATAAATAAACCATCAGTGAAATGAAATGCATCAAGGGAAAAATGTAGTCCCTAATATTTCTAGTGTTTCTTCCTCTCTCCCTCCTTACCTTCTCAATAATCAATAAACTTCCATAAGGGTTACATCTATGTAATTTAATAATGTAAGGAAACGGGAATTATATATTCATAAAAAAAGAAAAAAAGGAATTAATTTGAGGCCTCAATAAATTAAGAGGGTAGGCCAAGTGATGAGTTAAAAGGTCTGGACTGTAAGATTTGCCCCTTTTGACAGTGCTTGCTCCAATGACAGTAAAATTTAGACAGTTTTGGTAAATATGCTGCCCTGGATATGATGCTTTTCCATCATGTTTATATGGAGGACAAATTGCTAAATATCATGAATGAGATAGAAAATGAGTGTATCTGGGTCACCATGGGCCCACTAATTCAATCTATATATCTACTGTGTTCTATTTCTGCAATATTTTACAGACCAAAAAACAGCCTTTAGTTTCTACCATTTACACGCTGAAATGGGTAGCTGGAAGATCCCCACTGAGCATTAGCAAATTAATGAGGAAAGTAGTCTATATAACATACCCATGAAATCGATAATGAGGCGACCATCTGAGAACCTTCCAGCAGGCATGTGAAAAAAGGTCTCCCCATAAGGGGGTGTCGGTGCTATTAAGGCAGCAGCTAATCCACCGGTATCAGAATTTGAGTCTCCAAAGTTGAAGATTGCCGGAAACGTACAATTTTCCAGAGCAAACACAGGGTTCAGTGTGGAAGCATACAATAAAAGCATGCAAAAGCAAGAGATAGAACTTTTGAAGTAGTTGAGAATGATAGGAGACTCCATATTTGGAGAAAGAAGCAAATGGAAAGGAAACCAAGAAGGGAGTTTGATGTTTGGAATGGAAGGAAAGCTGGACATCTTATCATATATATATACAAAAGCTACCATATATCTAATGAAAAGTCTCCCATTGTTCGGGTATTAAGGAGATTGGCCATTTATAAACGTAAATGACCATTCATGTAGAAAGATTGTTTGTTGTAAGAGGTTGCTTAATTTCCCATTCATCTTTGAAATGTATTAGTGATAAGCTTACGAGGAAAAACTGTTCCACAATTTGACTAGTTTAAATTCTTGAAAAGTATTGTTAGAACTATTGCAGCTTTTACTGACAAATATGATGTCAGAGTTACTAATTTGAGATATTATTAAGCATTTTCACCCTTCATCCTTCACGTGTCTATAAGAAGAGCTTAACTCACACGTACATCAAATTTGTAAGAGAATTATAGTCAAAGGTGTATTAATTCGTGTGGCCTTTACAATCTAGCTAACTTACTTGGGTCCATATTCATTTCAGTTTCTACATCTTATATGTGGTTTATAATCTGTCTTTTTTAAGTCTTCGTCTATGATAGCTATCTTTCAAAGTTTGATCAATTAATTGTCTTGGCTTTTTATTAGAATTTTACCACTTATTCTACACTTTGAGTTGAAACTTGTTAAACTTATTTTACACATTGAGTTCAAACTTGTTAAAGTAATAATTAAGTGATAATTTAATATGGTATCATAGCAAATGCCTTAAGTTTTAACTTGGACTTCGTCAAGAATGACACACACACAATATTAATTTAATTACCTTGAGGAATATTCGAAGTCTCTCTCACCACATACATCGAATTCCAGTGAAAGACTTTTCGAGAATGTAAGGAAATTAAAACACACGTTATCTTGTCAATTCTGTTGGCATTCCATACTGTTTCTAGATTTTATTAAAAATTTGAATTTGGAACGCGTTATTTTTGTTAAATAAGTAATTTACGCTCTATATATTTCAGCATAAAATGATTTTCTGAAAAATAATGTTTTTCTTATTTTTCGAGTGCTTGATGCGATGGAAAATAAAAGTCAATAGAAAATATTTTTGGATTTGACCTACAAAGCTTCTTTAATTTCTAAAAAATGGTTTGGGGAAATTACACTTTATTCCCCTAAACTATCCACCCATTTTTACTTTTACCTCAAAAGTTTCAAATATAACACTTAACCCCCCCAAACTTTCAAATTGTGACAATTTGACCACTTCAACATTTTTTTTTTCCAAAATGCCCTCATCACATTTTTTATTTTTTTTTTAAAGAAAAATAAATATGCTGGGGTGGTTTGGCCACCCCAACATATTTCTCTCTTTTCTTTTCTTTTTTTTTTTGGTTTTTTTTTTTTTTTAAAAAATAAAATAAAATATGTGATGGGGGTATTTTGGAAAAAAAAGGTCAAAGTGGTTGACTTGCCACAATTTGAAAGTTTGGGAGGGAGGTTAAGTGTCACATTTGAAACTTTGGAGGTAAAAGTGAAAATGAGTGGATAATTTAGGGGAGTAAAGTGTAATTTCCCCAAATGGTTTTCAATTTTTAAAACCATAAATTAAACCATTTTCCAAGTTTAAACATCTTATTATCAAATTGACCGACCTAGTCAAGACCCCTCCAGGACTTCACCAAGACTTGACCCGAATCCGGTTGGAACCTAATTGGCACCCTATCAGGACATCGCCGAAACCTGATTGGTACTCGTCAAGATCGGTCAGGACTCAATCGGACCACCACCAGAACCTGGTTGGGACAATGCTTGGAACCGGTTGGGACTCACAAGACCCAATCAAGACATTATCGTAATTTAAATTTTAATATTATTGAATGAAAATATATTAAAAAAAAAAATTGTACATGCCAACCATTTCCCAACTATAAACATTTCACGATGAAATTAATATTGTTAGTCCATCAAAAGGCAAGAATTGATACTTATTTATTGTTTGATTGTGAGAGCACTATTAGTTATATTGAGGATTTAGTATCATGAGAGTCAAGCGAGTTGGAATTAGTATAGTAACAATCAGATTAATTTATGTTTATGAGTTAGTATTATTAAGTCATGTGGGACATTTAGGACCTTACCACCATAATCCGAATCCAACAATCACAGTAGTCCATTCTATGGTTCTATCCTATAGGTGATAGGACCCTCTCCATGACTCGAATAGTTTTTTTCTAAAACAACTAAACAATTAAATTTATCTATCAAAATTTGATACTTAACTTGTTTCACCATTAAGATATGGTCATGTAAGCTTATAAAAAAGTTAAGGATAAATTGAAAATTGGTCATTGTCGTTGGCTTAAATTACAAATTACTCCATGTGATATAACAAATAATAATTTATAGGTCCATATAGTTGGCCTTAAAATGGGTATTACAGTTTGTGCTAGGTTTACAATCATTAGACATTAATATATAACATCCCCAAGGGGTAGCTCAATCGGTTATGTATTATGCCTAAAAAAGTGGAGGTCATTAGTTCGAATCCCTCATTCTCTTCCCTTATGTGTACATGTGACATGTCCAAAAAAAAAAAAAACACACTTTATATTGATAATATTTTATATCAATCTTTCAAATATGATGCCACATGCAAGGGCATTTTATTTTATTTATTTTTGAGCGGGGGCATTCTACTAAACACGATGACATGCTATTGTCAAGGGTATGGGTGGATCTGAAAAGGCTCCGGTTGAAATTTGGTTGAAAATAAACTTGTTAGCGGCTTTGGTGTAATGACATCCATCCCAATTTACTCTATTAAGGGGCATTCACATGAACCTACAAATATTTGGCTTCCATTTAGTGTAATTGTTCCTCCACACCCAACACTACTGCTATAGTTGTACTTCCCTCCATACCCACAACAAGTGACAAGTGGAAGCTCAAATCCTGCATATTTTCAACCAAAATTACATACGTCAAAATTTTTACATGTATTAACATTTGTTTTTAGAACACTTGATTCTCACATAACGCTTACTATGTTTGTTTGGTTCGCTGAATAGAGAGTACTTGGCAGAGTAGACGTCTACATGTGTAATTGTAACTAAAGGAAGATCGATTCTGAGTTGAACTATGGCCTCCTTCAACTTGTAGTTGAAATATTGAGCAACATCATTATAGGGCTTTGCACAACCATGGCTGTCCCTTTGAGCTGATAGAAAATTGGCCAAAATATAGGGAAGGCAACCAATTGGTCCTGTGTTGTGGATCCAAAATGATCTACCTCCCAAATCATATATTTCCTACATCATCATAAAACAAAACCCAGTTACCTCATTTTATATATTATTTCTTAATTAAGCCTTAAAAAGTAAATATTTTTCCTAGGAGTAGTAGATCTGGATTTTCTGTTTGAATTCTGACAGAAAATGAGAGAGAAAGTAAAGGTTCCAGAGTATTGTCCGAGTAGGTCGATCCCACATCCCAAGAAACCTGAAGACCTACTCGAACACCCGAGAACCCATAATCCTTTCTTTCTCCCCCGGCCTGAATTCAGTGGAAATCGGACAGGGAAATGAGTAATAGGGCTAGCCCAAGCCTTAAATATTTACCTTAACATTAGTAGAGAAGTTGTTGACCATATCGGGGACAGAAGCATCGACTTCCTCTATAGTTATGTTACTAAAGAATCCTTCACTAAGATCTTTCTGACCGATATCGAATGCATATAAAGCTTTTGGAAAATAATCCCTCTTGGGCATTAAATTTGCATATATTCCTCCTGCAAGAAAAACAAAGGCCATGCTTAATGCAGAGAGGTAGTTGACAATATAGATGTTTATAAGCACCCCGAACAACTAAATTCTAGGATAAATTTTTTTTCCAAAATTCTTTTATCTAATTTATTAAATTCATGTGATTCTTTCGTGCGTTTTTAAGCATTTTTAAAATAGAGTAATGATAGTCTTAGCTAACCCATCCTTGAATTTTTTATTTTTTAATAATGACAGGTCCAAATGTTGATTATGACTGCTCTGCCAACATTTTTTTATTACTCATGCTAAAAACATACTTTTATCTTACTATTATCACACTCTCTTGGATCAACCATTGTTTAAAAATAAAATAAAAATCAATAACTAATTAGCACTACCATGTCATCACAATAGCTGATGAATACTATTATATCAACATAGTAAAATATAGATGAAATTATGATGTAATATATAATATTACTCAAACAGAATCAGTGAAAGTTCCTTCATTCTAGTCTGGAGAAAAATTTCATCATAAATAATATTACAAAAAAGTGGGGCAAGGGTATAACTAATTTACCTTTTTCCCTTGTTGTTTGTGATCTGGATTTAAACTGCACAAATTGTGAGCATTGGATGTTGAGATAGAAGGGACTAAATCCACCTCCGGGTATAATTCTTGCTGGCAATCTGATTGTGGAGGCAACCGTGGCAATATTTGCACCGTGCTTAAAGTTGGTCCCTAGTGAATTAAGATATGCGCTCAAACATAGGAGACCATACTCCTTGCTGCAATTAACCACACAATCAAGGTTGAAACTCGAGGGTTACATCTATGTAATTTAATAATGTAAGGAAATGGGAATTATTCATCCAAAAAAAAGGAAAAAAAAAATGAATTAATTTGAGGCCTCAATAAATTAAGAGGGTAGGCCAAGTGATGAGAAGGATGAGACAATAGGTCTAGACTGCATGATTTGTCCCTTTTGACAGTGCCTCCTTCAATTGCAGGCAAGAGAGATGAGCCAATGCTATTTTAATTAGCATGGCCCAGGCCCTTAATAACGGAGGTTCATTGGTCACTATGAAACCATAGAAAATTGTGACTGTACACCACTACCAGCAACACAGGTAAAAGAAAAAAGTTTTTAACGAACAAACCCTTTTTTTTTTTTTTTTTTTTGTCATTTCTACTTAGCTACAGCTTCACTGACCGATCTCTTTTCATCAGCCGCACTAAAAAAAAAAAAAAAAAAAAAAAAAAAATTTCACCGAAGACCCTTAAACTTTTACCTGTTTTGAAATACTCCTCTAAACTTGAAAGAATCTTAATTTAGTCTCCTGAATTTTCAATTACTCTCAATATAGACTCCTCCGTCAATTTTAGCCATTAAAAATAAAAAAAAAAAAAAAAAAAACTAAAATATCCATGATTTTTATTTTTTTAAAAATAAAAAAACATTTTAAAAGTTGAAATTTTATACAAAAGTCAGAAGTTTAAATATCATATAATGTTTAAAATCTGACGTAGGGGTCTAAATTGAAAGCAATTGAAACTTCAGGGGACTAAATTAAGAGTTTTTAAAATTTAGGGGTGGTATTTCAAAATGGATAAAAGTTCAGGAGTTTTCAGTGAAGTTTCCCCAATAAAAAAACTTTGGGGAAACTTTAGAAACCCCCCCTCATCTTCCACTGATTTACACAAATCCCCCCCGAAACGAAAAAACTTTCACTTACCCCCCCTCCAATCTTCTATTTTCTCTCACTTATGACTCTTTTGGAGAAATCTGCCCATTATACCATTCACTCCAAAACAACGCCGTTTTGGGCTCGGCCATTTTAGGATTTTAGTTTTTTTTTTAGTTTTTTTTTTTTTTTTAAAAGGAAAATTAAAATTAAAAAAAAAAAAAAAAGAAAAAAAAAGGGGAAATCGCCAGCCACCCCTCGGCCAAAAATGGGGTGGCCCGGCCACCCCATTTTTGGCCAAAGGGTGGCTTCAGTCACCCCTTACGACCGGTATGGGGTGGCTAAAGCCACCCCTAGGCCCTTGGGGGTGGTCCGGCCACCTGAAAGGCCAAAAAAAAAAAAAAAATGAAATGGGTTTGAGGTGTTGGGGGTGGCCGGACCACACCCCCAAGGGCCTGGGGGTGGCTTCGGCCACCCCATACCGACCGTAGGGGGTGGTCCAGCCACCCCATTTTTGGGCAAGGGGGTGGCCCAGCCACCCCCCGATTTCCCCTTCTTTTTTTTTTCTTTTTTTTTAAAAAATTTTCCTTTTAAAAAAAAACTAAAATCCAAAAATGGCTAAAACTACGCTATTTTGGGTAAAACGACGTTGTTTTGGGCGAGCCCAAAATGACGTGGTTTTGGAGTGAAGGGTATAATGGGCATATAAATATAATAATGGGCATATATATATACCCATTATACCCTTAAAGGGTCTTAAGTGAGAGAAAATGGAAGATTGGGGGGTAAGTGAGAGTTTTTTCGTTTTATGGGTGGTTTGTGTAAAAGGCTAGAAGATGGGGGGTTTCTGAAATTTCCCCAAAAACTTTTCATCACATCAACAAACCCTTGACAAGGCTCTTTCCTACGCAGAAGTATGGATATATAATTATATATATAAGGTTTGGATTTGACAAGAAGTGGAAAAAAGCAATGGGTTTGGAGTTTGGTACCCCATGGATCCTAATGGTTTTTTGTTTTCTTCTGGGGTACTGCTCTTAGACAGTTTTCTGCAGGATAGCCGGCCCGTGAATATGCTGCCATGGATACTATGCTTTTCCATCATGTTTATATAATCATATGAAGGAGTATCTGGGTCGCCATGGGCATACTAATTCAATCTATATATCTACTGTGTTCTATTTCTGCAATATTTTACAGACCAAAAAACAGCCTTTAGTTTCTACCATTTACACACTGAAATGGGTAGCCGGAAGATCCCCACTGAGCATTAGCAAATTAATGAGGAAAGTAGTCTATATAACATACCCATGAAATCGATAATGAGGCGGCCATATGAGAACCTTCCAGCAGGCATGTGAAAAAAGGTCTCCCCATAAGGGGGTGTCGGTGTCATTAAGGCAGCAGCTAATCCACCGGTATCAGAATTTGAGTCTCCAAAGTTGAAGATTGCCGGAAAGATACAATTTTCCAGAGCAAACACAGGGTTCAGTGTGGAAGCATACAATAAAATCATGCAAAAGCAAGAGATAGAACTTTTGAAGTAGTTGAGAATGATAGGAGATTCCATATTTGGAGAAATTAAGAAGGAAATGGAAAGGAAACTAAGAAGGGAGTTTGATGTTTGGAATGGAAGGAAAGCTGGACATCTTATCATATTATACAAAAGCTAGCATATATCTAGAAAGATTGTTTGTTGGTTGCTTAATTTCCCGTTCATCTTTGACGTGAATAATTTATGGATGCAAATGGGGCCATTTGTTGACCTAAATTACAAATTACTCCATGTGATATAACAAATAATAATTTATAGGTCCATATAGTTGGCCTTGAAATGGGTTACAACTCGTGCTAGGTTTACAATTATTAGACATTCATATATAACGTAACGTCTCCAATGGGTAATTCAATTAATTGTATACTACGCTTTTAGAAGCGCAGGTCACTGGTTTGAATCCCCCATTCCCCTTCCCTTGTGTGGACATGTAAAAAAAAAACTAAACTAAACACTTTATATTGATAATATTTGACATCAATCTTTCAAATATGATGCCACATGCAAGGGCATTTTATTTTATTTATTTTTGAGGAGGGGCATTTTACTAAACACGATGACATGCCATTGTCAAGGGTATGGGTGGATCTGAAAAGGCTCTGGTTGAAATTTGATTGAAAACAAACTTGTTAGCGGCCTCGGTGTAGTGAATTCCATCCCAATTTACTCTGACTAAGGGGCGTTCACATGAACCCACAAATATTTGGCTTCCATTTATTGTAATTGTTCCTCCACACCCAACACTATTGCTATAGTTGTACTTCCCTCCATACCCACAACAAGCAACAAGTGGAAGCTCAAATCCTGCATATTTTCCACCAAAATTACGTACTTCAAAATTTTTACATGTATTAACATATATTTTTAGAGCACGTGATTCTCACATAACGCTTACCATATTTGTTTGGTTCACGGAATAGAGAGTACTTGGCAGAGTAGACGTCGACATGTGTAATTGCAGCTAAAGGAAGATCGATCCTGAGCTGAACTATGGCCTCCTTCAACTTGTAGTTGAAATATTGAGCTACATCATTATAGGGCTTTGCACAACCATAGTTGTCCCTTTGAGCTGTTGGAAAATTGGTCAAGATATAGGGAAGGCAACCAATTGGTCCTGTGTTGTGGATCCAAAATGATCTAGCTCCCAAATCATATATTTCCTACATCATCATAAAACAAAACCCAATTACCTCATTTTATATATTATTTTTTAATTAAGCCTTAAAAAGTAAATATTTTTCCTAGGAGTAATAGATCGGGATTTTCGATCAGCTTGAATTCTAGTCTTTGGAAATCTTTGGATATCGGACAGGGAAATGAGTAATAGGGGTAGCCCAAAGGCAGCCAATTATGAATGAACAATCATAGTCTTAATTTACCTTAACATTAGTAGAGAAGTTGTTGACTATATCGGGGACAGAAGCATTGACTTCCTCTATAGTCATGTTACTAAAGAATCCTTCACCAAGATCGTTATGACCGATATCGAATGTGTATAAAGCTTTTGGAAAATAATCACTCTCGGGCATTAAATTTGCATATATTCCTCCTGCAAGAAAAACAAAGGAAGTTGATAATATAGATATCTACAATCAAGCACCCCCAATCTAAACAAATAAATACTAATATATTAAATTGACATGTATTTTGGACATTGAATTGGAGAAAGTTTACCCTTTTGCCTTATTATTTGTGATCTGATCTTGAACTGCATAAATTGCATGGTTTGGACGTCGAGGTAGAAGGGACTAAATCCACCTCCAGCTGGAAAAATTATTGCTGGTAGCCTAATTGTGGAGCCGGCTGTGGCAAAATTTGCACCATGCTTGAAGTTGGTCCCCAAGGAATTAAGATATGCGCTCAGATATGGGAGACCAAAACTCGATGCTGTAACCATGCAATTAAGGTACAAGGGTGGATAGTGTTAGAATTAAGTTAAATGATTAAATTTATCACTTTTTATTGACTTAAATTTTAAAAATAATTAAATATTTAATTTAAGATTTTATGTGTCGAGCCACACTTAACAAATCAGTAAAAAATATGAGCTATTATAATTTCAACTAGGCTAATCTCTTAAAGGAGGGCTAAGATTAAATGTTAGTCTTAGTCTAGCTATCATACCCCATAAATATAGTATATAGTGGTGGGAGAGAGAGAGAGAATAATAATGGAAAGAAGAAAAAAGCAAGACAATTCAACTCAACACATGCACCATATCAATGTTAAAAAAGCTACAATATATATTTTCATCACGTCAAGAAGCTCTTGAAAAGGCTCTTTGCTACGTAGAACTGTAGAAGTATGGATATACAAGGTTTTTGGAAACAGTGCTACTGAAAGTTTGGATTTGACAACAATTGGAATTAAAATTTGCCCTTAGCTAGACAGCTTCCTGCAGGATAGCCCTTGCACCTTGATCAATATGACAAATTGCGAAGAATCAATGAGAAAATTAATGAGAGTTTATCTGGGTCTCCATGTGCCTATGACTAGTAACGTTAATTCCTCCTATGTACTGTGTTTTCTATTTCTGCAATAATATTTTACGTACACAACAAAAAACAGCTGAAATAGGTAGATGGAAGCTATTTTGAGGATCTAGTTCCATGATATATAGTATAGTTATATATATATATAGATATAGATATAGATATGGTAACAGACAAGGTTAGACATATAACAATATAGTACCCATGAAATCGATAATAAGGTGGCCATCTGAGAACCTTCCAGCAGGCATGTGAAAAAAGGTCTCCCCATAAGGGGGTGGCGGTTGTATAAAGGCAGCAGCTAATCCACCGGTATCAGAATTTGAGTCTCCAAAGTTGAAGATTGCCGGAAAGGTACAATTTTTCAGAGCAAACACAGGGTTCAGTGCGGAGGCATACAATGAAAGCATGCAAAAGCAAGAGACATAAATTGTGTTGTAGTTGAGAATGATAGGAGACTTCATATTTGGAGAAACGAAGAGAGAGTTGCAAATGGTAAGGATGGGAATTGGGATGGAAGGAAAGCTAGACATCTTATCATATATATATACACAAAAACATATATCTAATGGTGAGAGTAGGAGCCACCTAAGAGCATTTCCAGCAATGTAATTAAAATTGAAAAAGTAGTTATATTTAGCTATTTTGGCCTTTTTTTTACTCCAACAAAATAGCTTAGGATTAAGTATTATACCTTAACTGGTACAGTGAATAGCTACAAATTCATTGTACGTTGCACACTAGATTGAATTATAATATAATATAATATTACTTTTTCTCTTTAATTAAGTATTGACAATAATATAATAAAAAAATGAGAAATAATATTTTTAAACTAGTAGCTAATATAATAGAGAATATGTTGGAGTTAGCATTAAAAAATAGGTAGCTAAAATAAAGAATTGTACTTTTTGATTAGTTATAATAGCTATTACTGCTGAAGATGCTCTAAGGGTTTAGGTGAGTCATTAAGAGTTGAAGACTGAAAGTATGCACATACATGTAGCAATATTACTCGATCTATCTTGAAAGGTTGCTTTCCCATTCATCTTTGAAATATAGTGATAATTAATCTTACAACTAAAAATCATTTATATATTAAGATCATTACATCTCTTATGCTACAAGTTAGGGACCGACAAATTTGATGTGAGAGTTCATAATTGATGAAATAATTAAGCATTTTCATTCTTTATTGTCAGAGCTTAACAGACAAATTTGACATGCATGTCAAATTTGTAACAGTAACTATGCCTTTTCCAAGTAATTGGTATATGTTTGTTATGTAAATATGGTTCCGTGAATACCTTTAGAAAGAAACATTTTCGGGTATTCATTTCTATTACAGTTTCATGTGACCTTTACTATCTAATTAATTAACTTGGGTCAATATTCATGTCACTTTCTACATCTTGTTTGTGGTTCAAAATCTATCAATAAGTCTGCATCTTTTTCAGTTATATGTACGTAACTTAAGTATGTTATCCTTCAAAGCTAACTAGCTTGATCAATTGTCCACTTATCGTACAAGTTGATCAATTGGAACTGAGGATGAACAAAATCTTGATGATTTGACCGTAAGATCAAGAGAATAATTAACCACAAAAAGATGACTTAAGAAATCCAAAATTTTCAAATTAAATGACAGAAACCATGGGAAGAAACCATGAGAAGAGATGGAACAAAGGGAGGGCTGGTGGGGGCCATGCCCCCCACTAGCCCCACCTCTAAAGAAAATTATTAAAAAATATATTTAATCTATAAATTTGTTAGAAAATATATATATATATATATATATATTAATAGTGAAGCCATATATATTTCTAGACAACAATGACCCATAAAAGGGTTGAGCATGCATATATGCATATATGACATTGGCTTAGAAAAAAAAAATTGCATATATGACATTGTATATATTGTCTTGGTTAATTTTGGTCACCATGGGCCTACTAATTCAATCTATCTACTGTGTTCTATTTCTGCAATATTTTACGGACCAAAAAACAGTCTTTAGTTTCTACCATTTACACACTGAAATGGGTAGCTAGAAGATCCCCACTGAGCATTAGCAAATTAATGGGGAAAGTAGTGTATATAACATACCCATGAAATCGATAATGAGGCGGCCATCTGAGAACCTTCCAGCAGGCATGTGAAAAAAGGTCTCCCCATAAGGGGGTGTCGGTGTCATTAAGGCAGCAGCTAATCCACCAGTATCAGAATTTGAATCTCCAAAGTTGAAGATTGCCGGAAAGGTACAGTTTTCCAGAGCAAACACAGGGTTCAGTGTGGAAGCATACAATAAAATCATGCAAAAGCAAGAGATAGAACTTTTGAAGTAGTTGAAAATGATAGGAGACTCCATATTTGGAGAAAGAAGGAAATGGAAAGGAAACCAAGAAGGGAGTTTGATGTTTGGAATGGAAGGAAAGCTGGACATCTCATCATATATATACAAAAACTAGCATATGTATATAATATCTAGAAAGATTGTATGTTGTATGTCAAAGGTTGCCTAATTTCCCATTCATCTTTGAAATGTACTTGTGATAAGCTTACGAGGAAAAAATGTTCCACAATTTGACTAGTTTAAATTCTTGAAAATTATTGTTAGAATTATTGCAGCTTTTATTGACAAATATGATGTCAGAGTTAGTAATTTAAGAAATTATTAAGCATTTTCACCCTTCATCCTTCACGTGTCTATAAGAAGAGCTTAACTCACACGTACATCAAATTTGTAAGCGAATTATATATAGTCAAAGGTGTAGTAATTCGTTTGGCCTTTACAATCTAACTTATTTGGATCAATATTCATGTCAGTTTCTACATCTTATAGGCGGTTTAGAATCTATACGTCTTTTTTAAGTCTTCGTCTATGATAGCTATGCTTAATTTCCCATTCATCTTTGAAATGTACTTGTGATAAGCTTACGAGGAAAAAATGTTCCACAATTTGACTAGTTTAAATTCTTGAAAATTATTGTTAGAATTATTGCAGCTTTTATTGACAAATATGATGTCAGAGTTAGTAATTTGAGAAATTATTAAGCATTTTCACCCTTCATCCTTCACGTGTCTACAAGAAGAGCTTAACTCACACGTACATCAAATTTGTAAGCGAATTATATATAGTCAAAGGTGTAGTAATTCGTTTGGCCTTTACAATCTAACTTATTTGGGTCAATATTCATGTCAGTTTCTACATCTTATATGCGGTTTAGAATCTGTACGTCTTTTTTAAGTCTTCGTCTATGATAGCTATCTTTCAAAGCTTGATCAATTAATTGTCTTGGCTTACTATTAGAATTTTGCCACTTATTCTACACGTTAAGTTAATTTGAAACTTGTTAAAGTAAGGATTAAGTAATTAAATGTATCTATTCCTATCAATTTAAACCTTTCAGATAAGTGGTAATTTAACATGGTATCAGAGCAAATGCTTTAAGTTCTAATCTTGACTCTATCAAGAATGACACACACACCTAATATTAATTTAATTACCTTGAGGAATCCAAGTCTCTCTCACCACACCGAAATACACCAATGAAAGACTTTCCGAGAATGTAAGGAAAACACACGTTATCTTGTCAATTATGTTGGCATTCCATACTGTTTCTAGATTTTATTTAAAATTTGAATTTGGAATGCGTTATTTTTGTTAAATAAGTAATTTTTGCGCTCCGTATGTTTCGGCGTAAAATGATTTTCTGAAAAATAATGTTTTTTGTATTTTTCGAGTGCTTGGTGCGATGGAAAATAATAGTCAATGAAAAATATTTTCGGTTTGACCTACAAAGCTTCTTAAATTTCTGAAAAATGGTTTTCAATTTTTAAAACCATAAATTAAACAATTTTCCAAGTTTGAACATCTTATTCTCAAACCTCGCCATGACTTCACCGAGACTCGACCCAAATCTGATTGGAACCTAATTGGCACCCCGTCAGGACATCGCCGAAACCTGATTGGGACTCATAGAGATCCGGTTAGGACTCAATCGGACCACCACCAGAACTTGGTCAGGACAATACTTAGAACCGGTTGGGACTCGCAAGACCCAGTCGAGACATTATCGCAATTTAAATTTTAATATGATTGAATGAAAATATATATATTAAAAAAAAAAAAAAAGTAAGGGGAAACTACCTTTTGCCCCCATTAACTACAACGCATTGGCACTTTCCCCCTATGAACTGCCAACTATGCTACGTACTTTACCCCTATGAACTATCATTTTATGCCCAAAAACCCCTTCCGTTTGTCAATGCCATTAACTCAAACGGTCAAAGCGACAATGCGTTGTAGTTCATGGGGGCAAAGTGACAATGCGTTGTAATTCATGGGGGCAAAATGATGCAAAGTGACTGGTTGACCGTTTAAGTTAACGGCTTTAACTAACGGAAGAGGTTTTTGGGCACAAAATAGTAGTTCATGGGGGCAAAGTAGTACAGTTGGCAGTTTATTGGGGAAAAGTACCAAGGCATTGTAGTTCATGAGAGCAAAAATGTAGTTTCCCCAAAAAAATAAAAATGGTAAGATTGTTTGTTGTAAGAGATTGCTTAATTTCCCATTCATCGTTGAAATGTATTAGTGATAAGCTTACGAGGAAAAAAATGTTCCACAATTTAACTAGTTTAAATTCTTGAAAAGTATTGTCAGAATTATTGCAACTTTTATTGACAAATATGATGTCAGAGTTAGCATTTTCACCCTTCATCCTTCACGTGTCTATAAGAAGAGCTTAACTCACACGTACATCAAATTTGTAAGAGAATTATAGTCAAAGGTGTAGTAATTCGTGTGGCCTTTACAATCTAACTTGTTTGGGTCAATATTCATGTCAGTTTCTCCATCTTATATGTGGTTTAGAATCTGTATTTTTTAACTCTTCGTCTATGATAGCTATCTTTCAAAGCTTGATCAATTAATTGTCTTGGCTTATTATAAGAATTTTGCAACTTATTCTACACGTTGTCGGTTGAGTTGGAACTTGTTAAAGTAATAATTAAGTAATTAAATTTACCTCTTCTTTTCAGCTTAAACTTTTTGGATAAATGGTAATTTAACATGGTATCAGAGCAAAAGCCTTAAGTTCTAACCTTGACTCTGTCAAGAATTACACATACACCTAATATTAATTTAATAGTTAAATACCTAATACCCCATTGGAGTTTCAAAACTTTTTTTTTTTCTCCTTAGGGTTTGGAAAGTGACCAAATTAGTCTTTGTGGTTTTGAAAAGTGACTAAATTAGTCATTCCGTCAGTTGACTGTTAGTTGGCTTAACGGACTAACATGTGGACCAATTAGAAGTTGACACTTGACACCTAATTAAATTTTTTATTTTTATTTTAAAAAAATATTTTTTCAAAAAAAAATTGGGGGTGGCCGTAGGGCACCAAGGGGTGGCTGGCACCTTGGGGGTGGCCAATAGTGAAGACAAAGACAATGACAACGTTTTCTCCAAGGAGATGCAGAGCGGTTTAAGCGGAGGAGGATTTGCTTCTTTGGGTTCTTTAGAAGACTCTCTTCCCATCAAGTAATTATTCTTTCTTCTTGTGATTTTATTGTTTTGATTTTTGGAATTAATTATGGTTTTTCTGAAATGGATTTTGTTAATTGGTATGCAGGACGGGATTATCAAGCCATTTTAGTGGGAAATCAAAGTCGTTTGCGAATCTATCAGACGCTTGCACAATGAAGGATCTGAAGAAATCTGAGAACCCATTCAACAAAAGGAGAATTTTGTTGTCGTCAAGGAGATCTTCCCTCTACAGCTCCTTCAACCCTAAATCCATGCCTCTGTTGGCTCTTAAGGGGTGGCCTAGCTGGCCACACCCCCCCCCCTTTTTGTCTTTTTTTTTTTTTTTAAAAAAAAGACAAAAATTTAATTAGGTGTCAAATGTCAACTTCTAATTGGTTCACTTGACAGTCTGTTAAGTCAACTGACGGAATGACTAATTTAGTCACTTTTCAAAACCACAAAGACTAATTTGGTCATTTTCCAAACCCTAGGGGAAAAAAAATAAAGTCTTGAAACTCTAAGGGAGTATTAGGTATTTAACCCTTAAATTAATTACCTTGAGGAATCCAAGTCTCTCTCACCACACCGAATTACTCCAATGAAAGACTTTCCGAGAAGGTAAGGAAAACACACGTTATCTTGTCAATTATGTTGGCATTCTATACCATTTCTAGATTTTATTTAAAATTTGAATTTGGAATGCGTTATTTTTGTTAAATAAGTAATTTTCGCTTCGTATGTTTCGACGTAAAATGATTTTATGAAAATATGTTTTTCGTATTTTTCGAGTACTTGGTGTGACTGAAAATAATAGTCAATGAAAAATATTTTCGATTTGACCTACAAAGCTTTTTTAATTTCCGAAAAATTGTTTTCAATTTTTAAAACCATAAATTAAACCATTTTCCAAGTTTGAGCATCTTATTCTCAAATTGACCGACCTAGTCGAGACCCCGCCAGGACTTCACCGAGACTCGACCTAAATCCGGTTGGAACCTAATTGGCACCTCGTCGGGACAGCACCGAAACTTGATTGGAACTTGTCAAGATCTAGTCAGGACTCAATCGGACCACCACTAGAACCTGGTCGGGACAATGCTTGGAATCAATTGGGACTTGCAAGACCCAATTGAGACATTATCGTAATTTAAATTTTAATATGATTGAATGAAAATATATATATATATATATAATGTACGTGGCGAACACTTTCCAAATACAAACATTTTGTGGCGAAATTAATATTGTTAGTCCATCAAAAGGCAAGAATTGATACTTATTTATTGTTTGATTGTGAGAGCACTATTAGTTATATTAAGGATTTAGTGTCATGAGAGTCAAGCGAGTTCGAATTAGTATAGTAAGAGTCAGATTAATTTATGTTTATGAGTTAGCATTATTAAGTCATGTGGGACATTTAGGACCGTACCACCACAAATCCGAATCCGACAATCACAGTGGTCCATTCTATGGTTCTATCCCATAGGTGATAGGACCCTCTTCATGACTCGAATATTTTTTTCCAAAACAACTAAGCAATTAAATTTATCTATCAAATTTTGATTCTTAACTTGTTTCACCATTAAGATTCGGTCATGTGAGCTTACAAAAAAGTTAAGGATAAATTGAAAATTGGTCCTTGTCGTTGGCTTAAATTACAAATTATTCCATGTGATATAACAAATAATAATTTATAGGTCCATGTAATTGGCCTTGAAATGGGTATTACAACTTGTGCTAGGTTTACAATTATTAGACATTAATATATAACGTCCTCAAGGGATAGCTCAAGAAGTGGAAATCATTAGTTTGAATCCCCCCTTCCCTTCCCTTGTGTGTACATGTCAAAAAAAAAAAAAAAAAACACTTTATATTGATAATATTTGATATCAATCTTTCAAATATGATGCCACATGCAAGGGCATTTTATTTTATTTATTTTTGAGCGGGGGCATTTTACTAAACACGATGACATGCCATTGTCAAGGGTATGGGTGGATCAAAAAAGGCTCCGGTTGAAATTTGGTTGAAAATAAACTTGTTAACGGCTTTGGTGTAGTGACCTCTATCCCAATTTACTCTGATTAAGGGGCGTTCACATGAACCCACGAATATTTGGCTTCCATTTACTGTAATTGTTCCTCTAGACCCAACACTACTGCTATAGTTGTACTTCCCTCCATACCCACAACAAGCGACAAGTGGAAGCTCAAATCCTGCATATTTTCAACCAAAATTACATACTTCAAAATTTTTATCTTTTTTTAGAGAATGTGATTCTCACGTAACGCTTACCATATTTGTTTGGTTCATTGAATAGAGAGTACTTGGCAAAGTAGATGTCTACATGTGTAATTGCAGCTAAATGAAGATCAATTCTGAGCTGAACTATGGCCGCCTTCAACTTGTAGTTGAAATATTGAGCAACATCATTATAGGGCTTTGCACACCCATGGCTGTCCCTTTGAGCTGATAGAAAATTGGCCAAAATATAGGGAAGGCAACCAATTGGTCCTGTGTTGTGGATCCAAATTGATCTACCTCCCAAATCATAAATTTCCTACATCATCATAAAACAAAACCCAGTTACCTCATTTTATATATTATTTCTTAATTAAGACTTAAAAAGTAAATATTTTTCCTAGGAGTAGTAGATCTGGATTTTCCGTTTGAATTCAGACAAAAAATGAGAGAGAAAGTAAAGGTTCCAAAGTATTGTCCGAGTAGGTCGGTCCCACGCCCCAAGAAACCTGAAGACCTACTCGAACACCCGAGAACCCATAATCCTTTCTTTCTCCTCTGGCTTGAATTCATTGGACATCGGACAGGGAAATGAGTAATAGGGCTAGCCCAAGCCTTAAATATTTACCTTAACATTAGTAGAGAAGTTGTTGACCATATCAGGGACAGAAGCATTGATTTCCTCTATAGTCAATTTACTAAAGAATCCTTCACTAAGATCATTCTGACCGATATCGAATGCATATAAAGCTTTCGGAAAATAATCCCTCTTGGGCATTAAATTTGCATGTATTCCTCCTGCAAGAAAAACAAAGGCCATGCTTAATGCATAAAGGTAGTTGATAATATAGATGTTTATAAGCACCCCGAACAACTAAATTCTAGGATAAATTTTTTTCCAAAATTCTTTTATCTAATTTATTAAATTCATGTGATTCTTTCGTGCGTTTTTAAGCATTTTTAAAATAGAGTAATGATAGTCCTAGCTAACCCATCCTTGAATTTTTTATTTTTTAACAATGACGGGTCCAAAGGTTGATTATGACTGCTCCATCAACATTTTTTTATTACTCATGCTAAAAACATACTTTTATCTTACTATTATCACACTCTCTTGGATCAACCATTGTTTTAAAAATAAAATAAAAATCAATAACTAATTAGCACTACCACGTCATCACAATAGCTGATGAATACTGTCATATTAACATAGTACAATTCCTTCAATCTAGAGAAAAATTTTGTCCTTAATAATATTACAAAAAAGTGGGGCAAGGGTATAACTAATATACCTTTTTCCCTTATCGTTTGTGATTTGGATTTGAATTGCACAAATTGCGAGCATTGGATGTTGAGATAGAAGGGACTAAATCCACCTCTGGGTATAATTCTTGCTGGCAATCTGATTGTGGAGGCTGCCGTGGCAAAATTTGCACCGTACTTAAAGTTGGTCCCCAAAGAATCAAGATATGCGCTCAGATACAGGAGACCAATACTCCTTACTGTAATTAACCACACAATCAAGGTCGAAACTCGAAGGGTTACATTTATGTAATTTAATAATGTAAGGAAATGGGAATTATATATTCATC
Source organism: Carpinus fangiana (assembly GCA_006937295.1). NCBI lineage: Eukaryota > Viridiplantae > Streptophyta > Magnoliopsida > Fagales > Betulaceae > Carpinus > Carpinus fangiana. Next base: position 32,464,482 of record CM017326.1, read on the forward strand.
CAAAACAAAGAAATTAATTTGAGGCCTCAATAAATTAAGAGGGTAGGCCAAGTGATGAGAAGGATGAGACAATAGGTCTAGACTGCAAGATTTGCCCCTTTTGACAGTGCCTGCTTCAATGGCAGGCAAGAGAGATGAGCCAATGCTATTTTAATTAGGATGGCCCAGGCCCTTAATAACGGAGGTTTATTGGTCACCACGAAACCATACAAAATTGTGACTGTACACCACTACCAGCTACACAGTAATTACTGTGTAGCTGGTAGTGGTGTACAGTCACAATTTTGTATGGTTTATGGGAAATCTTCAATTATCCTATCAACTTACGCGCTTTTCGCAGATACTTTTTTATTGTTCAAAATCTCTCACTTTGGTATATTGAACCTTAATTTCCTTTCACTTTTTCTCTTCCGTTAGGATTTTTAATAGAAAATCTTAACGGAAATTTGTGAAATTACATAAATACTCTTAGTTATTTTTCTCATTTTTTCGTTTAATTTAACTGTAATATCTAATGATAAGGGGTATTTGAAACGAAACGAAAGCTCGATATATCAAAGTGAGCGATTTTGAACAATAAAAAGATGTCTATGAAAAATACGTAAGTTCGTGGAGTAAATGAAATTTCCCCCAAAAAGTTTTGGGGAAACTTCACTTATCCCCCCTAAACTTTCGCGGTTTTTGCAGATATCTCTCCAATATTCAAAAGCTTTCACTTAAGTGTATCAAACTTTGATTTTCTCTCACTTTACCCTTTTCGTACAGAAAATCCTTCGCAATTTTAATTTTACCCCTGACTCCATAACTACACTATTCCCAAAACCACACGTAGTTTTGGGGTAAAATTGACATTCTATTAGGATTTTCTGTACGGAATGAGCAAAGTGAGAGAAAATCAAACTTTGATACACCTAAGTGAGAAGTTTTGAATATTGGAGGGGTATCTACAAAAGTGGCCAAAATTGAGGATGAATAAGTGAAGTTTCCCCAAAAGTTTTTTTTACGAACAAACCCTTTTTTGGGGGGGGGGGGGGGGGGTCATTTCCACTAAGCTACAGCTTCACTGACCAATCTTTTTTCATCGGCCGCACTAAAAGAAAAAAACTTTTCATGACATCATCAAGAAACCCTTGACAAGGCTCTTTCCTACGCAGAAGTGTGTGTATATATATATATAAGGTTTGGATTTGACAAGAAGTGGAAAAAAGCAATGGGTTTGGAGTTTGGTACCCCATGGATCCTAATGGTTTTTTGTTTTCTTCTGGGGTACTGCTCTTAGACAGTTTTCTGCAGGATAGCCGGCCCGTGAATATGCTGCCCTGGATATTATGCTTTTCCATCATGTTTATATAATTATATGAAGGACAAATTGCTAAATATCAATGAGAAAGAAAATGAGTGTATCTGGGTCACCATGGGCCTACTAATTCAATCTATATATCTACTGTGTTCTATTTCTGCTATATTTTACAGACCAAAAAACAGCCTTTAGTTTCTACCATTTACACACTGAAATGGGTAGCCGGAAGATCCCCACTGAGCATTAGCAAATTAATGAGGAAAGTAGTCTATATAACATACCCATGAAATCGATAATTAGGCGGCCATCTGAGAACCTTCCAGCAGGCATGTGAAAAAAGGTCTCCCCATAAGAGGGTGTCGGTGTCATTAAGGTAGCAGCTAATCCACCAGTATCAGAATTTGAGCTCCAAAGTTGAAGATTGCCAGAAAGGTACAATTTTCCAGAGCAAACACAGGGTTCAGTGTGGAAGCATACAATAAAATCATGCAAAAGCAAGAGATAGAACTTTTGAAGTAGTTGAGAATGACAGGAGATTCCATATTTGGAGAAAAGAAAGAAGGAAATGGAAAGGAAACCAAGAAGGGAGTTTGATGTTTGGAATGGAAGGAAAGCTGGACATCTTATATATACAAAAGCTAGCATATATCTAGAAAGATTGTTTGTTGTAAAAGGTTGCTTAATTTCCCGTTCATCTTTGACGTGAGTAATTTATGGATGCGAATGGGGCCATCTGTTGACCTAAATTACAAATTACTCCATGTGATATAACAAATAATAATTTATAGGTCTATATTTAGCATTAAAATGGGTTACAACTTGTGCTAGGTTTACAATTATTAGACATTAATATATAACGTCTCCAAGGGGTAACTCAATCGGTTGTATACTACGCCTTAAGAAGCGCAGGTCACTAGTTCGAATCCCCCCTCTCATTCCCTTGTGTGGACATGTAAAAAAAAAAAAACTTTATATTGATAATATTTGACATCAATCTTTCAAATATGATGCCACATGCAAGAGCATTTTATTTTATTTATTTTTGAGCAGGGGCATTTTATTAAACACGATGACATGCCATTGTCAAGGGTATAGGTGGATCTGAAACGGCTCCGGTTGAAATTTGGTTGGAAACAAACTTGTTAGCAGCCTCGGTGTAGTGAATTCCATCCCAATTTACTCTGACTGAGGGGCGTTCACATGAACCCACGAATATTTGGCTTCCATTTACTGTAATTGTTCCTCCACACCCAACACTATTGCCATAGTTGTATTTCCCTCCATACCCACAACAAGCAACAAGTGGAAGCTCAAATCCTACATATTTTCAACCAAAATTACATACTTCAACATTTTTACATGTATTAACATATATTTTTAGAGCACGTGATTCTCACATAACACTTACCATATTTGTTTGGTTCACAAAATAGAGAGTACTTGACAGAGTAGATGTCGACATGTGTAATTGCAGCTAAAGGAAGATCGATCCTGAGCTAAACTATGGCCTCCTTCAACTTGTAGTTGAAATATTGAGCTATATCATTATAGGGCTTTGCACAACCATAGTTGTCCCTTTGAGCTGTTGGAAAATTGGTCAAGATATAGGGAAGGCAACCAATTGGTCCTGTGTTGTGTATCCAAAATGATCTAGCTCCCAAATCATATATTTCCTACACCATCATAAAACAAAACCCAGTTACCTAATTTTATAAATTATTTTTTAATTAAGGCTTAAAAAGTAAATATTTTTCCTAGGAGTAATAGATCGGGATTTTCTATCAACTTGAATTCTAGTCTTTGGAAATCGGACAGGGAAATGAGTAATAGGGGTAGCCCAAGGCAGACAATTATGAATGAATAATCATAGTCTTAATTCACCTTAACATTAGTAGAGAAGTTCTTGACTATATCCGGGATAGAAGCATTGACTTCCTCTATAGTCATGTTACTAAAGAATCCTTCACCAAGATCGTTCTGACCGATATCGAATGTGTATAAAGCTTTCGGAAAATAATCACTCTCGGGCATTAAATTTGCATCTATTCCTCCTGCAAGAAAAACAAAGGAAGTTGATAATATAGATATCTACAATTAAGCACCCCCAATCTAAACAAATAAATACTAATTTATTAAATTGGCATGTATTTTGGACATTGAATTGGAGAAAGTTTACCATTTTGCCTTATTATTTGTGATCTGATCTTGAACGGCATAAATTGCTTGGTTTGGACGTCGAGGTAGAAGGGACTAAATCCACCTCCAGCTGGAAAAATTATTGCTGGTAGCCTGATTGTGGAGCCAGCCGTGGCAAAATTTGCACCATGCTTGAAGTTGGTCCCCAAGGAATTAAGATATGCGCTCAAATATGGGAGACCAAAACTCAATGTTGTAATCATGCAATTAAGGTACGAGGGTGGATAGTGTTATTATATAAGTTAAATGATTAAATTTATCACTTTTTATTGACTTAAATTTTGAAGATAATTAATTATTTAATTAAAGATTTTATGTGTCGAGCCACACTTAAGAAATCAGTAAAAAATATGAGCTATTATAATTTCAGCATGGCCTATCTGGGCCTTTAATAACTAGGCTAATCTCTTAAAGGAGGGCTAAGATTAAATGTTAGTCTTAGTCTAGCTATCATACCCCATAAATCTAGTATATAGTGGTGGGAGAGAGCTAGAGAGAGAGAATAATAATGGAAAGAAGAAAAAAGCAAGACAATTCAACTCAACACATGCACCATATCAATGTTAAAAAAGCTACAAATATATATTTTCATCACGTCAAGAAACTCTTGAAAAGGCTCTTTGCTTCGTAGAAGTATGGATATACAAGGTTTTTTGGAAATAGTGCTACTGAAAGTTTGGATTTGACAACAATTGGAATTAAAATTTGCCCTTAGCTAGACAGCTTCCTGCAGGATAGCCCTAGCCCCTTGATCAATATGACAAATTGCGAAGAATCAATGAGAAAATTAATGAGAGTTTATCTGCGTCTCCATATATGTTCCTACTAGTAGCGTTAATTCAACCTATGTACTGTGTTTTCTATTTCTGCAATAATATTTTACGTACACAACAAAAAACAGCTGAAATAGGTAGATGGAAGCTATTTTGAGGATCTAATTCCATTATATATAGTATAGTTAGATATATATATACATATATATAGATATAGATATGGTAACAGTCAAGGTTAGACGTACATATAACAATGTAGTACCCATGAAATCGATAATGAGGTGGCCATCTGAGAACCTTCCAGCAGGCATGTGAAAAAAGGGGTGGCGGTTGTATAAAGGCAGCAGCTAATCCACCGGTATCAGAATTTGAGTCTCCAAAGTTGAAGATTGCCGGATAGGTACAATTATCCAAAGCAAACACAGGGTTCAGTGTGGAGGCATACAATGAAAGCATGCAAAAGCAAGAGACATAAATTGTTCTGTAGTTGAGAATGATAGGAGACTTCATATTTGGAGAAACGAAGAGAGAGTTGCAAATGGTAAGGATGGGAATTGGGATGGAAGGAAAGCTAGACATCTTATCATATATATATATATATATGCACAAAAGCATATATCTAATGGTGAGAGTAGGAGCCACTTAAGAGCATTTCCAACAGTGTAATTAAAATTGAGAAAATAGTTATATTTAGCTATTTTGGCCATTTTTTTTGCTTCAACAAAATAGCTTAGGATTAAGTATTATACATTAACTGTTACAGTGAATAGCTACAAATTCATTGTAGCACACTAGATTGAATTATAATATAATATAATATTACTTTTTCTCTTTAATTAAGTATTAGCAATAATATAATAAAAAAATGAGAAATAATATTTTAAAACAAGTAGCTAATATAATAAAGAATATGTTGGAGTTGGCATTAAAAAATGGGTAATTAAAATAAAGAATTGTACTTTTTGATTAGTTATAATAGCTATTAATGCTGAAGATGCTCTAAGGGTTTAGGTGAGTCATTAAGAGTTGAAGACTGAAAGTATGCACATACATGTAGCAATATTACTCGATCTATCTGGAAAGGTTGCTTTCCCATTCATCTTTGAAATATAGTGATAATTAATCTTACAACTAAAAATCATTTATATATTAAGATCATTACATCTCTTATGCTACAAGTTAGGGACCGACAAATTTGATGTGAGAGTTCATAATTAATGAAATAATTAAGCATTTTCATTCTTTATTGTCAGAGCTTAACCGACAAATTTGACATGCATGTCAAATTTGTAACAGTAACTATGCCTTTTCCAAGTAATTGGTGTATGTTTGTTATGTAAAATATGGTTCAGTGAATGCCTTTAAAAAGAAACATTTTCGGGTATTCATTTCTATTAGAGTTTCGTGTGACCTTTACTATCTAATTAATTAACTTGGGTCAATATTCATGTCACTTTCTACATCTTGTTTGTGGTTCAAAATCTATCAATAAGTCTGCATCTTTTATAGTTATATGTACGTAACTTAAGTATCTTATCCTTCAAAGCTAGCTAGCTTGATCAATTGTCCACTTATCGTACAAGTTGATCAATTGGAACTGAGGATGAACACAATCTGGATGATTTGACCGTAAGATCAAGAGAATAATTAACCACAAAAAGATGACTTAAGAAATCCAAAATTTTCAAATTAAATGACAGAAACCATGGGAAGAAACCATGAGAAGAGATGGAACAAAGGGAGGGCTGGTGGGGGCCATGCCCCCCACTAGCCCCACCTCTAAAGAAAATTATTAAAAAATATATTTAATCTATAAATTTGTTAGAAAAAAAAATATATATATTAATAGTGAAGCCATATATATTTCTAGACAACAATGACCCATAAAAGGGTTGAGCATGCATATATGACATTGGCTTAGAAAAAAAAAATGCATATATGACATTGTATTGTCTTGGTTAATTATGCGTACCTTGCCATGCAGTAATTTTCAAGTGGCTCAAAAAGTTACAACATTTTTTAATAAAAAGTTTATTATATATATATATATATATTTTGACATGTCCATACAAAAGAGAGGAGAAAGTTTATTTTCTATATTTAAAGATGAGTCATGTACATTAAAAACACTAGCCTACCTTACAAGCCTTGATTATATTTGAGTCTTAAAAAAATTAATTTTTAAACTTTGATTAAGGGTAATTTTGTCATTTAGAGTGCATTGCAATTTTTTTATAATTTGGAAAAAACATTGCTCAAATTTTTAGTTTAGCAAAAGCATTGCAAATTGCATATTAGTTTGATAGGGTATCCGTACTTTTCTCTATTTTTTTTCTTCTTTTTTGAAAAATAATTTTTGGAGCTTGAGTATTTTAAAAATTTTATTTCAATTCCAATGAGAACATTGTGTTGTCACCAAACAAAAAAAATATAAATGATCATTACATTCAAATTTATATTCTCAATAATACTCATTCTTATTCCTAAAAAGAATTATCATTCATCCTAGCCTAAAAAATAACAAGGCATTTGAATGAGAAAAATATTTTACAATTATTGAAATCCCTAGAATAATTTAGCAATTGAAGAATCAATTTCAAATTTGGGCAAAAGCGAAAGCCGACGTTCCTTTATGGAGTGACGTTTAGACTTTCTCATTTCTTTATTGTTGTTCTCATCCAACGGAGTAGCAAAAAAAAATTATAGTTCTCCACCAAACTCATATCAATCTTATAACTTCAAAATATCACACTAATGGCTTAATTGAGCATTGGAAATTTTTAGCAAAATTTTCTCAACCAAAACCACATGAGCCATACGCCATCTTCCTTATAGTTTCAGTTTCGGAAAATTACTGTTATGTACAAGTAACAAAAAAAAAATAAGAAGGGGCAAAACACCAAAAAAATACGAAAGGAAAACACCTTTAGATTAATATTCTTCCAAGAAAATTCTTGGCTTGGTTGCTGCAGATCATATTACTTTGACAGGAAAAGAACATATATATAAACAAGCTTGCTGAAGTATGTCTCATGAGAAGTGGAACGCTGGATTCTTCAGAAGACGAGGGCGGCAAATTAAAGCGCGGATTTAATTTTAACATCATATTTTCTGCGACTTGAAACTTCATTGCTCGAGGAAGAATCCGATTACAAGTGGAGGGGATGAAGGAATAATTGTGGGCCCCGCCCACTAATAATGAAAAATATTAAAACATTAAAAAACTTTAGAAAACGAAAAACAAGAAAACATTTTAAATTATTAAAAAATTAAAACACAAAAATAAAACAAAAGGGTGGTTGGACTGTTGGAGCCACCTCAAGTGAGCAGAATGGGGGTGGACAAACCACCCCATGGCCATTAGGGACCACCCCATAAGGTCGAAAAATAAAAAAAAAATAAAAAGTTTTGTTTTTGGGGGTGGTCCGACCACCGCCAAACCACCCCTATGGCTCTTGGGGGTGGTCGGACCACCCCCATACCAGCCATGGGGTGGCCAAAACCACTCCCGTGGCCTTTAGGGGTGGTCCGGCAACCCACAAAAACCAAGCCCAATTTTTTTTTTTTTTTTTGTCTTTTGGGACCACCCCCAATGGCCATGGGGCGGTTTGTCCACAATCCACCCAATGCCGCCCATTCGAAGTGGCTTCAGCCACCCCTTTGTTTATTTTTGTGTTTTACTTTTATGTTTTATTTTTTTAATAATTTTAATTTTAAATGTTTTCTTATTTTTGGTTTTTTAAAGTTTTTTAATGTTTTAATGTTTATAATTAGAGAAATGATAAAGACACAACTTTTTTGTCAAACTTTTGTTTTTTTTATTTTTTTTAAAAAAAATTATCATTTTTATGAAGAAAAATGCAATTTTCATTTTTTAAAAAATACCAATAAAAAGAAAGATAAAAAATATATATTATTGCTTCAGACACTTTTTTCATTTTTTACTTTGTTTTTTCTTTTAAATAAAAATTAAACAAAAAAGTTGAACCTTTAATATTTTCCTTGTAATTAGAAGTCGACATGCCCACAATTATTCCTTCAAATTTGAGTTCAAAACTGCACTTTTGAACTACCGCACCTATGATAGAAGCCAAATCCCCAATATCCTATCTTCTGTTTGGCTGCCAGCCTGCGAACACCTTAAAGCTGTTACTCTTTTCTTTCTTCGATTTTCCAACTTTTCTCTCGACTTTTTTTCTTTTTTTTTTTTTTTTCTTTTAGTTTGAAAGACTGTTCTAGTGTAATATAAATATGAATTTTTTTAAGAAAATATTAGTTAGTTTGTTAATATTTTTATTTTAAGAAAAAGAAAACGAAAAAAAAGAAGCCTTTGCTTTTATTGGGTTGAGAGACTAATATGGGACACAACTGGGGAGTGGGGCCTGCAACAGAGTCCCACAAACACGGTGGAAAAGATTGTACTTGATGAGTTTTTTGACCCAAATGATCCTGTTAAAATGAGTAATTCTAAGCGGCCATCTCTAGTCCATCCAGCGTCCATCCAGCGATGACGTGGCGTTATCCACGTCAGTTCAACAAAAAAAAAAAATTTGAATTTTCAAGATATCAAAAACGCAAATGCGGTTTCATTTCCCCCATTCCGCTCATTTCCCCCCTTCCGCTCACTTCTCTCAGTCCCGGCAAGCTTTTCCCTCTCTCTCGTTTCCTCCCTCCCCACAGAAGCCCACTCTCTCTCTCTCCTTCTCCCCCTTCGTCACACCTGTCTCTCTCACTCCGACGAAAGATCTCCGGCGCCTCGAGAGGAAAGTGGTTGGTTAGGCGTCGCCACCCACAAGCACCAGCACCTCGCCATCTCTTGGTCAGACAACCCATCTCCAGCTCCGAAGACCAAACGGCATCGGTACCGCCACTACTACCCATCACCACCGCCGACATCAAAACAGGTCAGATTTTTACGTGTTTTTTCTTTCTTTTTCTTTCTTTTTTCTTTTTTCTTTTCGTTTTGAAGTGTTGTCATTTTTAGGGATTTTTTTTGCCGAAGATTGGTTATTTTTATGGGTGATTTTCGGTTGCTGTATGGGTGATTTTCAGTTTTCCCTGCTACTTGTATTTTTTATTCTTTTTGAGTGTGGATTTTGATTTTTGGATGTGGGCTTTCATATATGGTGATGTGGGTTTTGGTTTCCGCGTTTGGGTTTCTGTTTGTTTTTTTCTTCTATATATGGTGGTATGGGTTTGTTGGTTTTGTTTGATTTGGAGTACGTATTTGTTGCTGGGAGTTGGTGTTTTTATTGTTAGTGAAGAATTGTGTTTTTGTCTGTCTGTGCATTTCATGTTTGATGAAATTTTCATGAGAGATTTTTTGTTGTTGATGTCTGTCATTGATGTTTTTGAAGAGATTTAAATCCAATTTTTAGCATGATTATGCTCAATTTTTTATGCATACCATCTTATACAAATTCAAAAACGTCTGAGATTCGGACTCTGATTCAGATGCATCTGAGGATTCTGCTAGAGAACGTAAGCATAAGAGCAGGAAGGCAGCTTCAGCATCTGACTCTGATGCCTCAGATGATTTGAGGGTCAGTAGGAGCAAGAAGAGATATGAGAAGAAGAACAGGAAACGCCATCATGATTAGGATGTTTAGAATGCATTTAGTGAGAGGTATTGACTTAGTATTCTTTTAAAAAATTTACAGTACGTGATGATATGCTTATATGGGGAATGTGTAACGTTTGCTAGTTCTGCCAATTTGCTTATTTTAAGTTTCATTTAAATCTTTTGCATTAAGATGATAGCTTGTCGCTAATAGAGAGATTTAGTCTGTGTTTCTAGTTTTTCTGTTCATTATTTTTGTTCTTTTCTTTTCTGCCATAATTCATTGTTGTATCTACTGTATTAGTCATGACATATATACTTCTCTTGTGCTGACTGCCAAACACATTAATTTATACATGAAGTTTATGCCGGATTTATGTGATTCAAGGTTTTGTATCTAGAAATGTAGAGCTTGGTTACGAATCAAGAGTTTGTTGTATTTTGAAAACTAAAACCAAAATATCTTAAAAAAAAAAAAATTAACGGATAAAATGATTGAAATAAAACCATTTCCTCCCCACATACAGGTAAAAGAGAAAGAAAAATTGATGAAATGCAGATATATTTCTGATAGTTTAGGCATGTTTGGACTTTTGAATTTAAACTTGTGAATCTAAGTTGCGACCAACATTCTTATCACCGTAATGACCTTAAGTATCTGTCCAGACATACACTATGCCACCTTTTCACTGCTCCGTGCACATCAAAGTAAGCACACACTTAGAGTGGCAGAAATTATTGTATTAGTTGATGGAAACAATTGGTCCATATTTCCATTTAATGGTTTACGTGCTGCTATCAAATAAAAGGCAATGGATACATGCGTACTAGGCTTTGTTGAAGGATAGCTATGTGTTTAGTTGTAAATGAGTTAAAAGTGGTCCCATGGACCCCAAGGTTAAGTGAGCTTCTTTTGAAAGTTATCAGTAATGAGCAATCAACACTGAGAAAGCAAATATCTTTTGATAGTGGAAATCGAGAAGCATTTTCACATAGTCTACTGCTTGTTTAATATGATCTTGTGAATTTTTCTTTCTAGTTTACTATGTATCATGACGACAATTGTCTGGTAGCTTTATTGTACTTTATTTGGTGTTTGAGATTAGTGTTTTCTTTTTTCTTTTCTTTTTCTTTTTGCTATTTTCTTGTTGATGCTGTCAGATGTATATTATGCAATTGGTGACTTTCTGTTCTGTGAATTCTTTGTATAATGGATATGGATGAGTTGCTTATACTAAAAAAACTGTTGAATTTTGCATAAATGCAGGGTAATGGATATGGTGCTCTCTCATAAAGTTACCAAACCAGTGATGGAACCCAAATGGTGGACAAAGCAAATTTGTACTTGCTTGTGTATGGATAATTTGGAGGTTAAACGTGTTTAATTTGTGTGATTTTTCTTTTTCTGGGCGTTTAATTTGTACGGTGCATTGTGTATTGAGGGGCCTCAACATGTCCACTGACTTTGTTTTGGGGTACCGTTTCCATCGCTATAACTCTACATATGGCAGTTTGACTTTATTGTAAATTTGTAATTTGATCGGATCTTATTAATTTTATGTGAAATAACATTTTATGTTCCAAAGAAAGGGAATTAAAAGTTGGGCTAGCAACTTTTAATACAAGGAGCACACTCGATAAGAAGTTTACACGAAATTAATAAGTTACAATTAAGAGGTTTAATTTGTTTAAATGTGTAACATTTAGGGCCAAGAATTTTTTAGGCAACCTATAAATCCAACATAAAATTTGTGAGTTCAAGTTATAAGGTTATCCTGTTTATTTAAATGAGTCAAATTAAAGTTAACAAAATACTACAAGGTAGAGATGGTTCTTGAACTTCTTTGGCATGTACAGGCAAATATATGATAAGAAGCATCATATAATAAATATATTCACGCATAAAATTTCTACAAAACCGCTCAAGGCTTTTGCACTTAGCAGGGTCGATCTCTTGCTTGAAATTATTAATAACAAGTTCTCCTGCATGTATCTACAATGCTCAGATTTTCATTGGATACAAGCAAAGGGAAAATACAAATAGAGGAACAAAGCAATGCTCGTCTACAACTTAAAAAAGCAATGGCTTCTCCACCCTTGGTTGTTAAATAGTTCAATCTTGTGTGGCTGCTCCTTGGTTGAGCTCGGCAAACCTCATGCCAACACGCATCGAATGCTTTAGAAACTTCTCAACACATCGCCGCACGCAGGTTTCCTCTTGCTTTTGCAAGGATTTGTGCTTGAAGGTGTCCACACAATCATTAAAGCATCTCTCCACTAGGGAATTATACATCCTCAGGTTAAAAGAAAGAAATTTAATATAATCAGAGGGAAGTGACAACTTAAATAAAAAATCCGAGGAAAATAATCCACAAAACAAGAACAGACAAAATGCCAAGCTCAACAAGTTTTTATGTTACGATCACCTTCCAAACAAGTAATAAAATTGTAAAGCCATTGGATTTCCTTTTTTCATTTCACTGTCCATTATGTCACAACTCACAAGGGAAAAACAAATAAAAAGTAAAGAGGAGCTCGCTCATCTAAATATCACCTGAGGTCTTTGACGTTACTCAAGTCAATACTGATCACCATTTTCAAGAAATGCAGACTCATGTTCACGTATTTAAAAATCAAATTTAGAATTAACTTAGCCTATACTTTCATCTTGTTCCGAGAAAAAGAAACAAAAGCCTACTCTTTCATGATACTTAAAAGGAAGGAGCTGACCACTATTTGGGATCAAGAGACCAAATCACTAGTTAATGGAGGAATGAAGCAAAAAAAAAGAAAAAAAAGAATCATATTCTTCGTTGACAACATTATCTAAGGCTTAACCCGGACAGGTTGGTCTAGTGGTAAGAATGTAGGGATGATGCATAAACTTGCACGATCCTAGAAATGTCCAGTGGTAAGAAAATTGGAATGAGGTGTAAACTTGGATGGTCCTAGGGTTGGTCCAATGATAAGAAAGTTGGAATGAGGCGTAAACTCACATTCAGGTTCGTACCTAGGGAGACTGTCCATACAAACAAGGCAAAAAACTAATTTCGATACTATGTTGCAAAAAGTACACGATTAGCACAAGAAATGCATAAAAATGTAGTTCCCAAAACGTCCAGACGCACCATATAAGCTGCACTGGTTTTAAGGAGAACCTCACTCTGGCTTCACATAACCAGCTTCACAAAAATTTACGACATTGGAGCCATACAGCACAGAGTGTGAACAGTGAAGCCCAAAAAAAAAAAAAACCAAAAAAAAAAAATTGCTTAAAGAACTTCAAGCTGAACCAACCATTCTCCTCACAAGTTTCTCAAAGCATCATTTTCCTCTGGTTTCCTCTTCATTGAAGATTGGAAATAAACAAGTAAAAATCCACTTTGCACAATTAAAACTTCAAACTAAAGCATTTGAACAGTGCAATAAACGATTTTTTTAAAAAAAAATTCAACAGTTCATTAAGCTAACAATCAGAAAAATTTATTACGGAACTGATTTAACCAAAGGATTTGAATTTAATACAAGACAGTAACAGATGAATCTAGATTGTACCTATCACGAATCTGGAGCTGGTCGATCATGGAGGACATTCTGAGCTTATCTTCCTCTAGAAGATTATCCAGATCTCCTAGCATGCTCTTGTCCATGTTGGTTTTGTTTTCTGTATTGAGCATGCTCACGCTAAAAATTGGATTTAAATCTCTTCAAAAACATCAATGACAGACATCAACAACAAAAAATCTCTCATGGAAATTTCATCAAACATGAAATGCACAGACAGACAAAAACACAAATTTTCCCTAACAATAAAAACACCAACTCCCAGCAACAAATACGTACTCCAAATCAAACAAAACCAACAAACCCATACCACCATATATAGAAGAAAAAAACAAACAGAAACCCAAACGCGGAAACCAAAACCCACATCACCATATATGAAAACCCACATCCAAAAATCAAAACCCACACTCAAAAAGAATAAAAAATACAAGTAGCAGGGAAAAGTGAAAATCACCCATACAGCAACCGAAAATCACCCATAAAAATAACCAATCTTCGGCAAAAAAAAATCCCTAAAAATGACAACACTTTAAAACGAAAAAAAAAAAGAAAAAGAAAGAAAAAACACGTAAAAATCTGACCTGTTTTGATGTCGGCGGTGGTGATGGGTAGTCGTGGCGGTACCGATGCCGTTTGGTCTTCGGAGCTGGAGATGGGTTGTCTGACCAAGAGATGGCGAGGTGCTGGTGCTTGTGGGTGGCGACGCCTAACCAACCACTTTCCTCTCGAGGCGCCGGAGATCTTTCGTCGGAGTGAGAGAGACAGGTGTGACGAAGGGAGAGAAGGAGAGAGAGAGAGTGGGCTTCTATGGGGAGGGAGGAAACGAGAGAGAGGGAAAAGCTTGCCGGGACTGAGAGAAGTGAGCGGAAGGGGAGAAATGAGCGGGATGGGAGAAATGAAACCGCGTTTGCGTTTTTGATATCTTGAAAATTCAAAATTTTTTTTTTGTTGAACTGACGTGGATGACGCCACGTCATCGCTGGATGGACGCTGGATGGACTAGAGATGGCCGCTTAGAATTACTCTGTTAAAATCCCTGCAACAGTCTCCAACAAGAAAAAAATTGCTGTATCTGAGGATTTTTCTTTCATCTCAAGGGCCTGTTAAAATATTTGAGGCCTTGTTTGACAAAGGCCTTCAAATGTCATTTTTTTTAAAAAAAATAATAATAATGAATTTTTCAACATTTTTATTTTTTATACCATATTAATAAATTTTTATTGTTATTTAAACAAAAAAACTCATTATAAAATAAAATTTTTTTATTAAAAAAAATCTAAACTTCTATTTACTTTATATCACATCAATCACTTTCAAATAAAAAATCCTATACATGTCCATTACCCAACAAAACCCCATTGTCTTATAAACTGAAATTGATTAAAATAAATAAATTTAATTATTTAACCATGATTTTAACCTACCTGCAATCCATGCTCTTGACCTCTTTGTAATTCAAATTTAGGGACTTGTAAGCATTTGTTTTTGGGCTGAGATTGTGGGTAGGATCATTTGGAGACAATCTGAGTGCCCATTACACAGGTCACAGTGGGTGTTATCCTTCACAATTTTATCATTGGGTTTGCTTCAAAAAACCTCATACCATTTAAAAAGAATATACTCTATATAAACACTTTTTTTTCCCACACTCAAGCGATGTGGGACGATACAGGCTCAATCTTGCAATCTCCTTCCCTTCTTTCCTTTATTGCTCAGAAAAATAAAAAAGTAATAATAATAACACTTACCTACAGGCTACAAGCATGGTCAAATACAACTTTTCCTAGCCAGATTTTAATGGAGTACTATTAGAGACATTATAGCTTTTATGTAGTTCATGTGACGCTTACCACTTCAACAATTAAACAATTAAATTTATTTATCAAAATTTTGTTCCTTAATTGTTTTCACCATTAAGATATTGTCACATAAATTTGTAAAAAAATTGTAGTCCTCCAAGCATTTTCTATATTAATAAATTTGGAACGAGTATTATAGCGTGTGCTTGATTTACAATTATTATACATTGATATATATATAATAATAAAACACTTTAAATTGACAAGATTTAATATGAATCTTTCAAATATATGCCATATACAATGGCCTTTTATTAAGCACGATGACATGCCATTTTCAAGGGTACGGGTGGATCTGAAAAGGCTCCAGTTGAAATTTGGTCGAAAACAAACTTATTTGCAGCCTCAGTGTAGTGAGCTCCATCCCAATTTACTCTGATTGAGGGGCGTTCACATGAACTCACGAATATTTGGCTTCCATTTACTATAATTGTTCCTCCACACCCAACACTAGTGCTAAAGTTGTACTTCCCTCCATACCCACAACAAGCAACAAGTGGAAGCTCAAATCCTGCATATTTTCAACCAAAATTATACACTTGAAAGTTCTTACGTGTATTAACGTTTATTTTTAGAGCAAGTGATTCTCATTTAACGCTTACCATGTTTGTTTGGTTTGCTGAATAGAGAGTACTTGGCAGAGTAGATGTCGACATATGTAATTGCAGCTAAAGGAAGATCGATCCTGAGCTGAACTATGGCCTCCTTCAACTTGTAGTTGAAATATTGAGCCACATCATTATAGGGCTTTGCGCAACCATAGTTGTCCCTTTGAGCTGTTGGAAAATTGGTCAAGATATAGGGAAGGCAACCAATTGGTCCTATGTTGTGGATCCAAAATGATCTACCTCCCAATTCATATATTTCCTACATCATCATTTTATATATTACTTCTTAATTAAGCCTTAAAAGTAAATAATTTTCCTAGGAGTTATAGGTCGGGGTCGGGATTTTCAGCTTGAATTTAGACAAAAAATTAGAGAAGAGGTAAAGGTCCAAGAGTACTATCCAAGTAGGTCAGTCCCAAACCCCAAGAAACCTGAAGATCCCTACTCGAACACCTGAGAACCTGCATTCCTCTCTTTCTTCATCTGCCTGAATTATTTGGAAATTGGCCGGACAGGGAAATGAGTAATAGGGGTAGCCCAATGAGTAATTCTAGAAGGCCTACTTGTATCCTACTAAAATGATGTAGCTATTAAAATCACCATTTGATCAAAATTCAATAATGATCAATCACAAGTTCAATGGTGATTTTAATAGCCACATCATTCTTAGTAAAACACAAGTAGGCCTTTTAAAATTACTCGTAGGCCAAGTGAGCCCATTATGAATGATTAATCATAGTCTTAATTTACCTTAACATTAGTAGAGAACTTGTTGACCATATCGGGGACTGAAGCATTGACTTCCTCTATAGTCATGTTACTAGAGAATCCTTCACCAAGATCATTCTGACCGATATCGAATGTGTATAAAGCTTTTGGAAAATAATCCCTCTTGGGCATTAAATTTGCATATATTCCTCCTGCAAGAAAAACAAAGGTAGATGATAATATAGATATCTACAATTAAGCACCCCTAATCTGAACAAATAAATACTAATTTATTAAATTGAATTGGAGAAAGTTTACCTTTTTGCCTTATTATTTGTGATCTGATCTTGAACTGCACAAATTGTAAGTATTGGACATCGAGGTAGAAGGGACTATATCCACTTTTGGCTGGCATAATTATTTTCGGTAGCCTAATTGTGGAGGCAGCTGTGGCAAAATTTGCACCGTGCTTAGAATTGGTCCCAAAAAAATCAAGATACGCGCTCAAATACGGGAGACCAACACTCTTTGCTGTAACCACGTAATCAAGGTTGAATGGTTAAGGAAATGAGAATTATTCATCCAAAAAAAAAAAAAAAAAATTAATTTGAGGCTGCAATAAATTAAGAGGGTAGGCCAAGTGATGAGAAGGATTAGTCAATAGGTCTAGACTACAAGATTTGACCCTTTTGACAGTGCTTACTCCAATGGCAGGCAACAGAGATGAGCCACGCTCCGTCTGGTAAACCATTTTGGTTCACACTATTCATCTCACTTTTTCTTTTTTTAATATGTTTTTATTTTTTACCTTAGATCAATCATTTTTTATTATTATTCAAATAAAATAAAAATATAAAATAATTTTTTTTTTTTTTAACTTTTTCATATCAAACATTCTTACTTGTTTTTTTTTAAAAAAAGAAAAAATTACTTTTTTTCACGTCAATAAATTTTTACTACAACATCAAATCAAAACCCTTTAACAAACACACCCAATGTTATTTTAGCATGACCCAGCCCTCAATAACGGAGGTTCATAGCCCACTATGAAACCCTAGAAAATTGTGACCGTACACCACTACTAGCTACTAGGTTAATCTCTTGAAGGAGGGGCTTAGATTAAATTTTAGTCTTAGTCTATCATACCCATAAATCTAGTAGAAAGTAGCAGCTATGAGGGAGAATATAATGGAAAGAAGAAAAAAACCAACACAATTCAACTCAATAAACCTTGAAGGGAAGGTTTAACCCCCTAAATTATTAGTTATTTACGATTTAATCCCATAATGTTCAAAATATAAAAAAATAGCCCTTAAACTACCAACCAGTTGCAATTTCGCCACTATGTTAGTCATTACTGTCAAATAAGATGGAAAATTCAATACGACATCGTTTTGGCAAGGTTAAGTTACTAAAATGCCATTTTGAGAAGAAAAAAAATAATTTAAAAAATACCCTCAAAATGACGTGGTTTGGCAAAATAATAATAATTTTTTTAAAAAAAAATTAGAAGGGGTGGTTTTAGTGGGTGGCTCGTCGGCCACCCCCATAAGCTGTGTAATCCAGGCCATTGTAATCCCCAACAAAATCCGGATGAACTTGAAGCGAAACATAACCCAATCTATTCCAAAATCTTTCACTAATGGCTTAGATTTCCAAGAATTCCTTGAAATATCAGTCTCAAAGTAATCCCCACCTAAATAGCGAGGATTCCCGGACTCGTCCAGTGATTGAAAACCAAATTCAAGGATTTCACCAGCCGACAAATCAACCCTGTTCCCACCGTCCAAACCAGAAATTGCAATTTGCATTGTCTTGGAATCCCAACAAGGTTCACCTCCTGGAGCTAATTGTTAGAGATAATAGGTGAGTTGTCCCACATTGTTCAAGTGAGGAGTGAAACTTTGGTGATTCTCTAGAAAGAGCTCGTGGGATAGTAATTCAGCCTAGAAATCATCAAAGGAAATGGAACGGTCTCGTGTAGCAAACGAGAGATAGGTGATAAGGCCATATGAGGCATTGAGTCCATTGATCACATAGGAGATCAGATCGTCACCATCGATAAGCTTGCCCACAATAGCAAGTTGGTCAGACCACAACTTGGCAGATTGTAGGTAGTCAGAGCATGACTAGGATCCTTGATGAAGGTTTTGAAGATGACGTTTGAGATGAGCAACCTCAGAGCAAGATTGCGAAGCAAATTTGCTAGCAAAATAAGCCCAAAGCTGATGAGAAGTGTTGAGGCCATTGGCCGTTGACAACACTTTCTCAGTAAGAGTGGCATTAATCCAACTCAAGATGCATTGATCCTTCTTTGTCCATAGGGAATAATCAGGATTAACAATGATTGTGTCATTCCCTTCATCATCAGGGAGGAATTGGTGAGAGCATGGCTCAGAACCATCGACGATGCCCATAAGTTCATTGGAACGTAAAACAAGTTGAAACTATGTAAGCCACGTATGCTAATTGGGCCCCTCCAATTTGACATACACATAGGTGGTAACATTGGGAAAGGTATAGTTGATGGGTGAGGCCATTTGGACTGCGGAGGAGTGGGGAAAAAAAAAAATCAGAGCTGAAGACAAGCGTGAACTTAGATTATGGCACAAAGAATGAAGGTGAGGTCACTGAGGTGTTCGAAGAAATGCCCCAAAGAATGAGTTGGCAGCAGACAGAATAAAACGGTAAATCCAATCCTTGCAAGCTTGTTTCTGAAATTATTTTTCCAGATTGGGCTGCAAAAAGGCTTGGACAGATTCTGATTTTTTTTTTTTTTTTTCTTCAGATCTAATCGATAATAAGAGTCATTGGGACAATTGAAATCAGCCCACACGTTTTCTAACCGGTGAAAACGAGTGGAACAATCACCCAAAATAATTCAAAAGCACAAATAAAAGAAAAGAAATCACTTAACAAACTCTGGAGGAAGAAAAAAAAAATGTTCCGTGATTGTGGAAAACAATCTGAAACCAGAGCTCTGATACCAAGAAAAGGTTCATAACAAAATAATAAATTGTGGAATAATAAAATAAGACATAAGAAATTTTACGTGATTCAGTTTATGACCTACGCCCACAAATAAAGTCCAAAGGATTACATTAGGTTCTTATTGAATGATTTGATTGTACATAAAAGCTTCATTATATATAAGCTAATGGGAGAAGAACTCCTTGTATCTTAATAACGTGGAACAAGAGGATGAGGCTTTTATACAAGCCAATGCTTGAGCAATGTGGGACAACTCACCTATTATCTCAACACTAACCACCTGGCGAGAAGATTGGAGGTCAAGTTTCGCTCCAATTCAGCTGAAACCCAGCTCAAATTTCGCAAAGCTATGTTCTGCATTGGATTCTGGGCTAGTTTTTTAGGAATCCAGTTGAAATGTCAACAGGAAACG
This sequence comes from Carpinus fangiana, assembly GCA_006937295.1. Taxonomy (NCBI): domain Eukaryota; kingdom Viridiplantae; phylum Streptophyta; class Magnoliopsida; order Fagales; family Betulaceae; genus Carpinus; species Carpinus fangiana. Next base: position 32,484,456 of record CM017326.1, read on the forward strand.
GTTCAAGAAGGGGAGAATCAAAGTGGGTCGTATTGTTCTGTTTCTGAATCGGATTAGCTAGGTTGTTCGAGGTGTTAAGTGGCAAACTTTGATGGGTTTGGGTGAGATTAACCGGTCGAGTGTTTAGCTTCATGGTAATGTAATCTCGCCCGAGCCTCCAAGCTTCAAGAAAGCTCTTTATGGTGCACCCATCTACGCTCCAAACAACAATCATCCCAACAAAAACCAGAGCCGTTAGCACCCCAAAACGCCAATGAAGCAACGGACTCGACCTTGGCATCAATGGATGCAAAGGTAGCGAATTCATTGCCTTCTCCGGCATCTCTAACCACCACTCCCACCACCACGACCGCAACAACCTATACAAACCCAGAAAAAGAAACAATAAAAACCAGCTCAACCACGACGGCAACAACCTATACAAACCTAGAAAAAGAAACAACAAAAATCAGCTCAAGAGTTTTTTTGTCAAGAAAAAAAAAAGAAGTTATTTTCTCCATAAAAGTTCAGGTTTGCCAAATGACGTCGTTTTGGGAAAGCCGCTTTTAAATTTGATTTTTTTCCCCCAAAAGGGTATTTTAGTAATTTAATTTTGTCAAAACGATATTGTATTGAATTTTTCATTCTATTTGACAGTGATTACTAACAAAGTGACCGAACTGCAATTGGTTGATAGTTTGAAAGTTACTTTATTACATTTTAAATATTAGAGGGCTAAATCATAAATGGTTAATAATTTTGAGGGCTTTCTATATTTTTTTTAAAAAAAATGTTTTGATTTGGTAAAAGTAAAAATAGTTTTAAATATTTTTAAGTTGTTAATTAATTTTTTATTTTAAAAAAGAGAAAACAGGTAAAAGGAAAAAGGAAAAAGCTTTAAACAAACTTTTTTTTTTCTTTTTTTTTTGTCATTTCTACTAAGCAACCACTTCACGGACCAATCTTTTTTCACCAGCCAATGAGCCACCAAAAAAAAAAAAAAAAAACTTTTCATCACATCAAGAATACCCCCCCTCCTCTTCACCACAAACCCATCTCTCCCTCATCACTAACCTTCTCTCCGTGCTCCTCCTCTCCTCCCTCACCACCAACCTCCTCCCTCTCGTCTCTCTCCTCCTCCCCCCACTAGTCAGAAAACCCTCTCATCCACTCCCTCCTCCCTTCCCTCCTCTCCACTCTCCACCTCTCATCAAGACCCCAAGGGCCAAATCCAAATCCAAACAACATAACCAATTAACCAAATCAAAGCACCAACAGGTCATGGAAAATCAAAGCACCAAATAAAATCAAATCCAAATCAAAACCAAATCAAGAGCACCAAGGTTATGGCAAAACATGAAGCCAAATCAAAACCAAACCAAACCAAATCAACACCTCTCCATGACAACCACCTTCGGAAGCTGGAACGCCGAGATCCAGCTCTTGCTTGGCGTCGTCGGAGCCATCAGAGGAAAATGATATGAATTTTTTTTTTATTATTATTATTTATTTATTTTTAAAAGTAAAATAATATTTTATTATTATTATTTTTAGTGCGTCACGTGTCTAGATCTTTAAGGAGAGATCTTAGTCATTAACTGGAGATGATCCTTGTCCATGGATCCTAATGATTTTTTTCTTCTGGGGTATTACTACTGGATATTATGCTTTTCCATCATGTTTATATGGAGGACAAATTGCTAAATATCTATGAGAAAATGAGTGTATCTGGGTGACCATGGGCCTACTAAGAGCATCCACTGCAGCCTCTTCAAATTTTTCTCTTCAAAATAACTAAAAACACACTTTTAGTTATTTTAACAGCCCACCTTTTTAAAGCACACTTTTCAGCCTCTCTACTTTAACAATTCACTTTCACTATTTTATTAAAATATTATTTTTTAAAAATTTGTTTATTATTTCTCTAACTTTTGAGTGTTAAAATTACTAAAATGCCCATATTATAATAAAAAATAAAATATTAAAAACCAAAACAAAACGTCCGTTTTGCTGCACCCTAAAAAAAAACCCCTTCTTCCCCCTCTTCCCCCATGTTCTCCGACGAGTTTCGGCATGATCATCTTCGGCACTGACCCAGGCACTGTCCCAGGAATCATCATCGGCAGCCCCCACCGGAAAAGGCACATGATCATCCCACCTTTTTTGTTTTTATTTTACCTCTCAACACCAACAAACCAACGATTTAAGCCCTGACTCTTGTAGCCGCAGCAGAAACCCCCTCCCCAGCCCAACACCCTTCGCAAAAGATCCCACCCCTCCCTCTGACACGCGCAGAGACAACCCACAGACTCTCCCCGCCTGTGCAAAGATCCCGCCCCACCGGAAAAGGCACATGATCAGAAACAAAACAAAAAAAAAGACCCAGAATCAGGAACGACGACCCCAAGCTCTTGTCGGTACAGCCAGTCCGGCCGAAACTGAACCAGATGAACCGAAACTGAACCAGATGAACCGACCGGATAGAATCGACCGATGAGAGCACCCTAACAACTCGTCGAGCACCGTCGATGAACCAGATGAACCAGATGATGTCGACAACACCGGCCAAAACTGAACGTCGACCATCGTCGATGAATTAGACGCCGTCGACGGTCGATTCTGCTCGTCGGTCGGTTCTGCTCGTCGGTTCTGAGAGAGGAATGGCTCAGAGAGAGGAAAGGGTAGAGAAAGGAAAGAAAAAAAGAAAAAGAGAGGAAATATAATTGTTTAAAGAGTAGAGAGGGAATAGTAAATGTTAAATATGAAAGAATACTGTTCATAATGTTAACTTTTTGGTTAAAATAGAGAGTCTGAAAAGTGGGATTTTTGGGCCTTTTTGTTAAATTGGCTCTTCAAACTAACAAAAAATTGAGTTTGAAGAGCCTGCAGTGGGTGCTCTAATTCAATCTATCTACTGTGTTATATTTCTGCAATATTTTACAGACCAAAAAACAGCATTTAGTTTCTACCATTTACACACTGAAATGGGTAGCTGGAAGATCCCATGCACTGACTGAGCATTAGCAAATTATTGAGGAAAGTAGTCTGTATAACATACCCATGAAATCGATAATGAGGCGGCCATCTGAGAACCTTCCAGCAGGCATGTGAAAAAAGGTCTCCCCAAAAGGGGGGGTCGGTGTTATGAAGGCGGCAGCAGCTAATCCACCGGTATCAGAATTTGAGTCTCCAAAGTTGAAGATTGCCGGAAAGGTACAATTTTTCAGAGCAAACACAGGGTTCAGTGTGGAAGCATACAATAAAATCATGCAAAAGCAAGAGACAAAAATTGTGAAGTAGTTGAGAATGATAAGAGACTCCATATTTGGAGAAAGATGCAAATGGAAAGGAAACCAAGAAGGGAGTTTGATGTTTGGAAATTGGATTGGAAGGAAAGCTGGACATCTCTTATCATATATATACAAAAGCATATACCCCGAAAGAAAATATAAAATAAATAATAAAATTAAAAAATAAAAATAGTTTGGGGTGGCCGGCCACCCAAAAGTGTATTTATTTTTTAATTTTATTATTTATTTAATATTTTCTTTTTAAAATTTAAATATTATTTTATTATAAATTTGATACGTGGCAGAATATTAGCTATTGAATTAAAATGGACAGTTTGGATCCCTAATTACCAGAATCTGGAATTCCCCAAGGAATTCCAAAATCTGGAAGGGGATCCAAATCCCGTACCTTGCCACTAATTTTCAAGTGGCTCAAAAAGTTACAACATTTCTTAATAAAAAGTTTATTTTCTATATTTAAAGATGAGTCATGTACATTAAAAATGCACAATTTCTAGGTAATTTTGTTATTTGGAGTACATTGCAATTTTTTTGATAATTTGGGAACACTTGAATTTTTAGTTTAGTAAAAGCATTGCAAATTGCATGTTAGTTTGATACGGTATCCATACTTTTCTCTTCTTTTTTTTATTATTATTTTTTTCTTTTTCAAATTTTTGGTTGTGAAAAAATAAAAATAGTTTTTTGGAAAATAATTTTTGGGGCTTGATTATTTTAAATATTTTATTTCAATTCCAATGAGAACAACATCGTGTGTGTTGTTACCAAACAAAAAAATAAAACGATCATTCCATTCAAATTTATATTCTATTATTCTCAATAATACTCATTCCTATTCCTAAAAAGAATTACCATTCATCCTACCAAATGTAGCCTAAAAAATAGCAAGGCATTTGGATGAGAAAAATATTTTACAATTATTGAAAACCCTAGAATAATTTACCGATTGAAAAATCGATTTCAAATTTGGGCAAAAGCAAAAGCTGATATTCCTCTGTGGAGAATGACGTTTAGACTTTCTCATTTCTGTATTGGAAACTTATAGTGCTCCACCAAACTTATATCAATTTTATAACTTCAAAATATCACACTAATGGCTTAACTGAGCATTGGAAATTTTTAGCAAAATTTTCTCAACCAAAACCACATGAGCCATACACCATCTTCCTTAATAGTTTCAGTTTCGGAAAATCACTGTTATGTACAAGTAACAAAAAAAATAAGAAGGGGCAAAACACCAAACAAATACAAAAGGAAAACACCTTTAGATTAATATTCTTCCAAGAAAATTCTTGGCTTGGTCGCTGCAGATCATATTACTTTGACAGGAAAAGAACATATAAACAAGCTTGCTCAAGTATGTCACATGAAAAGCGGAACGCCAGATTCTTCAGAAGACGAGGGCTGCAAAGCGCGGATTTTAACATCATATTTTCTGCGACTTGAAACTTCATTGCCCAAGGAAGAATCCGATCCATCTGTTACAAGTGGAAGGGATGAAGTATAATCATTATAAGCAATTCCAATATTGTTACCACATTTGCGGCAAAGAAGTTTGGTTCTCCGGCGGATTAAGCCCCAAGCGTGCTTAGAAAGGTGGGGTATGCATTGGATTTCATCAACCTGAGTAAATCTGCTCTCATCGATGTTAAAGAAAGATATGATCCCTCTCTTTATAGATTTTCCGTACTTAGAGCCAATGGTCGAGGTGTTCCGGTTGCAGGAGCTTAGGTTTAGCTCATAGCCACAAGAACCACAGCTGCATGAAAGAGACTATCTCGTCAATGCCATGTCAAGAACCACCATCACGTTTATTTTTTGCATCTACAACAATAAAACAAAGACAAAAGCAACCGAAAACCACTTAAGAATAGATCGGGTCCCTCACAGGTTGAAAAGGGGTATAGGAGTTATCCTAAACAAGATGATCAGAATATAAAAACCAATCAAACTTCCATGATTTCATTGAGACGAGCTTACAACTAAAGATATCAGCTTTGTTCGATAACACTGTTTCTTTTTCACTTTTAAAACAAAAAATATTAATAAAGGAAATGCAATATTTCAAATTATTTGTAGGATGATTTAGTTCTTCTTTTTTTATGACGGGAAACCTTAACCCTTGCCTTTCGGACCCACCCTTGCGGAGTACACTTCAAACCCGTGCACCACACCCTCAAAAGTTTCCTTATACGGATTAAGATAAATTGCTAGCTTTTTATACCATGGGGTGTGGCCCCGAGGGAGAGTTTGCACCTAGCAAGTCTCGAACTTTGGATCTAAGACCATTCCCAGCAGACTCCCTATAAGGGGGTCTGTTCCCTATGTATAGGGAATAGGTCCAAAAAATCATAAAAAATGTCCCACAGCAGATTCCCTATATGGCTCCCTAAACATTAATATGCTACAGTAGAACTCTATATATAAGGCTCTACTGTAGCGATCCAGGTGAATATAATAAACATAAAAAAAAACTCTCTCTCCTTTCAGTCGTCTCTCGCCTCTCTTTCCCTCTCTCGCATCTCACCCACAATTCTCCCTTTCCCCTTTATCAAATCCAAACAGAAGAAAAAGAAAACTCAGTGACGGGCAACACCAAGAAGCTCGAGGGNAAGTTAATTAAGAAACAGATGAGAGATCAATTCTCTCTCTAAATTGA
>CM017326.1:32490504-32537661 GCA_006937295.1 Carpinus fangiana
GAGCCCTATATATAAGGCTCTACTGTAGCGATCCTGGTGAATATAATAAACATAAAAAAAAACTCTCTCTCCTTTCAGCCGTCTCTCGCCTCTCTTTCCCTCTCTCGCATCTCACCCACAATTCTCCCTTTCCCCTTTATCAAATCCAAACAGAAGAAAAAGAAAACTCAGTGACGGGCAACACCAAGAAGCTCGAGGGAGTTCGAGCCATCTTGGAAAACTTCGTGACGGCCGGTGACCTTCGTGACGGGCAACGCCAAGAAGCACGAGGAAGTTCGAGCCATCTTGGGAAACGCCATGGGGGAGTGGCTCTGTTTGTGGCAAAATTGTCCTCGTCGTCGGCAAACTCGTCGTGGCTCTGTTTGTGGGTCTAATCGTCTGGGTGATTTTGATTGCGGTTGGTTTGGCCGGTGGGTCTTCTACGGCTTGGATTGAATTGTGGTGGGGTTTGGGGATCGTGAAGCGCCGAGTCGGCTTGGATTGAATTTTAAACGTCTCCTTGTCAATCACACCTTTTATTCCTCTGCAGCCATGAGAAATCCTTCTATTTCTGGAAAAAAAAACACACACACACATTGGGGGGTTTGGGAAGGTGGAGTGTAGACCGTGAAGCGCCGAGTCGAGACCCAAAGGGAAGCGCCGACTATGCTGGTTGGTAGACCTGCTGGGTTGGGTGGCAGGGAAAGAGGCGAGAAAGGGTGAGAGTTTGGGCTGGAGGGGAAAGGAAGAAGCTGGAGGTGAGATGAGAGAGAGAAAGAATTAAAATAAAGGAAATAAAAAAAAGTACTAACAAAAATAATAATATTTTAATGTTATAGGGAATGATTAAGGGAAGCTATTGGAGGGCATTTTGATATAGGGGAGTAAAAAGTAGTTTGGATCCTTAAATATAGGGAATGGGACGAGAAAGCTGCTGAGAATGCTCTAAGGGGTGATACTAAGACTACAAGCCTCAACCACTAGGCCAACCCCTTACGGTTAGGATGGTTTAGTTCTATTACCAGAATGTCCTGAAAATGATTCTATTTGTCCTTTCCTCCAAAATTATTTTGGTGTATCAGTTAAGTACCACTTTATTAAATGAAAGGGCCATGTGCATTCAAATCCAACAGCATTGGGTAGCGGCAAGTTGAAGCACTAAGCCAATAAGGGGATAGGATGGGGGAGCACTAAATGTAACTTTTTTCAATCCAATCCCTTCATTGATTACATATGTCTAAAGATGGATAGGATGAAAGAGAAACAATATCGAAAGATAATTCTTATGTCACTAGCATCCTACATGGTAATTACATCGATCTTGATCATCAAATCCTGTGCAAATTATACAAGATAGATGTCGCTGTCTAATGAACATCCCATTTAAACGAGGAACCATTCCATTTTGTAATTTATAGTAACCTACAAAACAAGTGGACAATTCTAGGCAAAATAACCTCAATTTTTATATCCTACCTAAAATATTATAACAAAAATTATTTATAGTTAATGTGGGGATGCTAAAAACCAACCACTCTTCAAGTGACACCTTAGTACAACATCTTGGAACACCACATGTAAGCCTTTATCACAACTATTATACTCTGTCTCGAGCAAAACCCTTATAATTCATCAAAATATCATTAAAAGAGAAAAGCCACAAGGAAGCATACAAGAGAAAACAAGTCAAGAAAATCATGAAAACAATGCATAATACAATCTAGAGTAGCTGTCCAATGATAAATAACTTTGAAAAATAAATATTTAAAATTTGCGAAGGTCTTCAAAACTTTTATCACTTTCATTCCTCCAAAATCACCGCAAAAGATAGAATGACACCATCAAGTTTAAAACTATGGACTCGGACTGAATTATAATATATCTGTGAAATTATTACTTATCTCAAAAGCTTAAAACAAATGATAAAAAATGTAAATTTAATCGTTCAATTAATACTCAACAATATCAAACACTGAAGTATGTTGTTCATGCTCAATGAAGGATTTCCCATCACAAATGAAACTCCAAACCCACTTATCAAAGTGGAATTTGCCGTAATTTTTCTAATTCAAACAGCTACGTATCAAAGTAAGGTGCACAAAATTTATGTGCAGCCACCAAATAAATTCGATCAATAAAATTCACTCCCGGAAGAAGTTAATAGTTAACTATAATGGAAAGAAATACCAAATTTGTTCGACCTTTTTTTTACAAAGAAAATCACAAATTTAATAAATTTATAGTCAAACAAAGTCAATCAATTAGTACTTTTTCATTTTAATTCCAAAAATTAAAACTTTCCTTAATTATATGGTAATTCTACATCCAGGTTTCTGATACAATCGTCGCTAAAACTTGTCACAAACCCCAATCAAATAAAAATCAAGAATTTCAATTCAATTTGTGCAAACGAACAAGCAATTCAGAGACAGAGAGAGGTTGGACCTGTAAGAGACGTCTCTTCGGGAGGAAGCAGGGCCAGAAGAAGAAATGGAATCCTGATGGTGATGGCCGTTTGAATTATCCATCTCATGCGCGAAACCAACGGCTGTGATCGCGGGCTGTGACGGTGACGGTCACCGACTTGAGAAACCCCGCTCTGGAAGGTACGGTTTATCAGAGACAGAGGTGACGAGCGCGTGACGGCTGGTCCGGGTGAATTTAACGACCCGAGTTCGCTATTCGGATCCAAAACGAAGCAGTTTCTAAAGAGAGTAGACGAAAAGAAGAGCCTCTGAGGGAAGCGGAGTGGGAATCATATGAAAGACGTAAGAGATGGGTTTTTGTCTCTCTGACGTGGTCTGACTCTACAACGTAAACAATGAGATTTTGACTCAACTATATGGCGTTTTGCAGTTTTAAAATGTATTATTATTTAAAAATTCTAATGAAATATTTTACTAAAATTGTGATTTAATTTTAAAAATTAAATCTTTATTTCTTCTTAAAAGTTAGAATACTAAAAAAAAAAAAAAAACCCTCCCAAAATACATTAATAAGTTATATATGCATATAGTCTATTCAAATTTATACAATAATAAGTCTTTAGATAATTAGTCTATCCAAATTTGAAGAATACATAATCAACTAATTGACTAGGAATAATTAAAAGTTATCGAATTCTTATAGAGATTGATTTATTTATCGGATTAGTCTCTATATCTATTAAAATTTGAAAAAATATATATCTCTCTATTATTGAACATACAATTGCCTTAGACTATAAACTCCATCTAGCTAGAAAGCTAGCTAGCTATGATTCTTGTACAACTAATTTGGAAGGAATAACCTAAAAAATAAATCAATTAAGATTTTTTTTTTTTGGTAAAATCTTTAAGGTATTTATTTAATGTTTTATATGAAATATATATTATAAATTCATTCGTATTATTTAAAATATGTTATTTAACAGAATTGAATTACTAATAATGACTCATTACCAGATCATGGCAAAAGGCAGGCACATGAAATGAATTATTGAAATGTTAATGGTATTGGTGTCCTTTTTCAAATTGTTAACGTTGAAACTTGGAAAAAAAAGCATTTATAGTTGGCCACGATATGACTTTAAGAAAGTGAAGTGCATGAATCATGAAATGGCCATCATATGATAACCAGCCACGTCCCTACGTGGGATCTATATATATAATAATGCATTAAAATTAGGGATAACTTCACTAACCCCCCTGAAGTTTGGCCATTTTTTCAAACACCCCCCCTAACATTCAAAAATTCTCACTTACTCCCCATGAACTTTCAATTGCTCTCAAGTTGACCCATCTATGCCCTAATTTTTTAAAAAAGACCAAAATACCCCTGTTTTTTATTTTTATTTAAAAAAAAAAAAAATCTGGAAGTTGGAATTTTATACAAAAGTCACCGTTTAAAATTCATTATTTAAAATGTCAACTTCCAAAATGTTTTTTTATTTTTTTAAAAAAATGAAAATCAAGGGTATTTTGGTCTTTTTTAAAAATTTTGTGCCCTAATTTGTACGGATGGGGGTAAGTGAGAATTTTTGAAAGTTTAAGGGGGGTAAGTGAGAATTTTTGAATGTTAGGGGGGTGTTTGAAAAAATGACCAAACTTCAGGGGGTTAGTAAAGTTATCCCTTAAAATTATCTTTTAATTTTGCTTTCTCAATTAAATTTGCTTTAAGGTTACGTGATTATGGAGGTCTTAATAAACAATTAAAATCTTCCATTTTAGCTGCCATAGATTTCCAATAAGACAATATTACTTCTTCTTTTTTTCTTTGTCTTTTGTTTTTATCTTTATAAAATAAAAATATTAACAAACAAATTAAAAAACAGAGCGCTATTTTAACCCTTATCATGTTTACAGATTGACATAACAAATCACATGGCATGAACAGACAAAATGATTAGTTTAAAACAAATTTAACAATAAAGTAGGAGTAATACGCGAGTTAATTGGATGGTGTAGGCTTGTAGCTTTAAATCTTGCACCGACCAACACGAGATAAGGCAATGAATGGTCAAAATCTAAACGTTGGGATGAATGGGACCGTGACCATCCAACCTAAACTTTCACAAACAATGCTCTGTTGTCTGGCTCTGTTATCGAATGCCATGGATTCCCAGCTTTGGAGAAACAACCTGGCTGATCATGATTGTTTTCCGTTCGTACTTTTGTTAACCCTATATTATAGACGTCAATGTCGGGATCCTAGATCATCAAAGGTTGTAATATTGACGACAAGAACAAATTTATATCCAAGGTGTTGTTGAAAAAGAAAGCATTAGCTAGCTTTATATTACGTATTCTGTTTTTGTAAACCGAAGCTGCGGATAAATAGAACATGAAGATTAAGAGGGCGAGTTTACGATTCTTACATCAAAGAAACTCAAGAAAGCTTCTTACAATGGCACAAGTAGCTAGCTAGCACCTAGTTGTCTTCGTCATCTGTCACAAATTGACCAGTTCCAGGATTCAATGCGGCAAAGAAGAAGAAGATTACGTTGAACAACACAAGCGGCTCAATCTCACTGATGGGAAGCCCTGTCTCAATGTTTAGTTGCGCTAAAGCTCCTTTCCCGGTTATAATTTCTCCAATCAAAGAGAAAGCAATACCCAACTGAGCCAATCTTCCTACAAACAGCTCGTTCGACTTTGTGAATCCAAACAGTGGACCTTGCATTTCAAACCATTGCCAAATATGTTAAGAATAGTATAGCAATATTCATCAACTAGTAAGGGAAGGATGAGGCTCCTAAATCAGCATTCAAGCAAGTCGTTTGTTTCTTTAGTAAAAGTAAATGTGTATTATAGAGTGGCAAATTACCTCCTTCTTTAAGGCCCAGTGCGGATCTGAGACCTTTGCCAGGGGGAACCACAGCCTTTTCAAGGCCTGTGGGTGGGTCATCAACGAATTTACCACGATCACCCAAAGCACCTATGGCTCCAAGCAGGGTGAAGAGAATGAAGAAGAGAAGAAGAGGCTCAGCTTCATATATGGGGATTCCAGTTTCCAGATTCAATTGTGCTAGAATTCCTTTCCCTGTGATTCCTTCACCTAACAAGGATGCCTGCACAAAAGGGTAAATCACAACATTAAGAAAGCAAGACATTGAAAACCTCCATGCCTATTGTAGTCATCATTCTACATTTGTTGTTGTCATGATTGACATTTCTTTTTCTTCTTGAATTTTCAATACTTACGGGAACACGTACTTGTGGAACCAAATTCAAGTAGAAAATGATGAATTTAATCATTTAATTAATATTTTATAAAAAAAAATAAAAATTAGTTCCATCATTTCTTTTTATGTCTTTTCATATACAGCTACAATAGAAGCCGATACTTTGATGAGCATATACAAATCAATGTCTTTTTATCACCAAAAACCCATAACTATGATTGATATTTTTCCTTGTTTTAAGTCTAAAACAATAATTTTTTAATACCAATCGTATTTCTCATACATCCATTTCAGATAATCACTTAAAACAAGTCACATCAGTTAGTATAAAATAAGTGTGATAAATGAGTACAAATAGTTACATTATTCATTGATACACTATGTTACAACAACATTATCTTAATTTAAAATTTTAAAACAATAGATTTGGATTGACAATATTATATTAATTAATCGGCCACTCTTGTTATTACTATTTCATATATATGGGATTCTATTACTTAATCAACCACATTGCTCACACAAGAGTATATCAACATATCCTTTTCAGATGTAGCAAGCAATAATACTGTAAAAATATCCATGGTTAATCAGTCTAGCTCCATTATTTCCTCCTTAAAATTAGTGACATTTTTCAAATTAGATAAGAAAAAGATACATCTCAAACAAAAAGCAGCATATTGCAAGTAAATTACAGAAGAAGAAGAAGAAGAAAAGAGGGTACTCACAGCAAAGCCAATCATGGCAACGCGACCCACGAAGAGCTCATTCTGCTTTGTGAAGCCAATGCCCCCGGAGGTGCCAAAGATACCGTCTTCAACCTTTGGCTTTGCCTTTGCCTCTACAACCTAGAAAACGAAAGCAAATTACAATCAGGAAAAACTCTTACATACATTTGTTGAAAGTAAAGCTTGGTAGAAGGAAATTAACGAAAACCTTCTTGAGAGGGGCTTTGGTTTTTGATTTGAAAAGAGCAAAAGTGGTAAATGGTTGGGGTGAAGAAGAGGAATCAGTAGGAAGACGAGGAAGCTGCAGTAGATGAGAGAAGGATTTGGGCCTTAGTTTTTGAATTTGGAAATTGAGCAAAGTGTCTCTCTTCAAATCCACCACATGGCTAGTAGAAACACCAGACATGAGCAACATGGTTTGAGCCATGGCTTGATCAGCTGGTTTGATGTTTTTGTGACAGTAGCGAGGGAACAAAACACTTGTGAGCTCTCTCTTTTAATGCAAATGTTTTTGAGGTTCATATGGTGATTGGTGAGCCTAGAGATGTGGATATGGTGTGAGGGTTAATGACGGGCAACTAGAGTGCCCACGTCTCTTCAGTGTACTTCGTAGCATTTTGAAGATAACGTTTCTAGCATTTGAAGCACAAAAATCTCTCATATTCAACTTCGAAAAACAAAGATAAGTGGACTCCCTTGTCAGCCATGTAAAGTCCAGCCCAATGTGCCTCAAAGAAAAAAGAAGAAATTTAATTAGTGGAAAAGAATTTAAAAAACCATTTTCGCCAAAGAAAAAAAAAAATTAATAAGCAAGAATATAAGGGAACAAGATTTAGGGTTAACTACATTTGCCTCCTATAATAATTATTCTTTGTACAATTAATGTCTTTTCTAATGTCTTCCCTAATTTATTATTAGGGCTGCAATATCCTCCTTTCACGACTCAAAATGACAATAATGTTCTTCGTTGTATATAATATAAAAAATGTCTATCATTTTGAGTCATAGAATGAGACATTGCAGAAAATATAATAGTTTGAGAGGGTAAATGAAGTTTCTTCCAAGATTTTTATCGAACTAATTTCAATTAAATCACTACTTATGCCGATAAAAAATTATGAATTTAATCATTTAATTAATATTTTAGTATTCTCCTTACATGTGGCTCAAATTCCCCCTTAGTAATTGAAGCTCAACATTTGAAATATTAATTGAAATTAAAGTTTAAAATTGTAACATTTTGTTTTCACACTATATACTAAATAATTAGTTATATATCCCAAAAAATTAAGTTAATAAAAAGAAATTAAATCATTTAATTAATATTTTAACAGTTCACACAGCTGTTCCCGATCATTGTATCCATGGGGGAATGAATCGGCCATCAAGGTGCATGAAGGATCTTGACAAAATAACACGTCTTGGAATTTTCTCTTGGGTCTCACTCGGGGTCTTACTAAATTTGCAACTCAAGATTGTTGGGGATGGATGTGTAGCACGCACAATCACACGTACGCTGAAAATACCCATCCTGCAAAACTACAAATTGGACCTAACCTATCCGAAGATGACAAATCTTGAATTGACACCTCAGCAAGCATCCATCCTCCTGGACCCTGGTGGGTTCAAGATTCTTTTGGCAACAAAAGTATTATCTGGGCTCTAAACTGCAGTCCAATAGATACAGGCCCACCCCAAGCCCATATTGTTAATCAGTCTAAACTGGATTCTAAACTGCAAGTCCAATACTTTATTTTTTTTATCTAATTATTACACAAATTTTCTCATAATGAAAATGAAAGAGATAGATGAATATTAAACAATCGGAACACCGAACACACTTTGGTCTAGCATCTTAAGTCTTGTGCCTTCGTAATGAAATTATCGTCAAATGGCCACTAATTTGGCATTCAATTGTGTTGGTAATTTTGATCTATTTTCCTTTAATGAATTATCTTTCTTAAGTGGACGCATTCATTACTTTCTATGGAAGATGGTTGCTTAATATGAAATTTCTCTCCCGGACATATGATTCATGTAAGGTCGGGTTTTGGTGAGCTTGCTCCTCTTTTGAGGTTGCGTTTGAGTTAACTGTCTTTTAGGTTTAGTAGGCTATCAAATAGGCATGTGAGCCTGATTGACCGAGTCTTATACTTTCATTATAGTAACACCCTATTATCTTTGACCAAATTAATTTAAAAACTGGATCGCTGGCTTCCATTCCAATAGAAGATAGTTGCATCCATTCCATATATTACAAATAACTTCTCTATTAGAAAACAAACATCACAAGTATTATTCAAACATATATGTGCGTGTGGAGTAATTTGAGGAAAAGAGAAGACATTGACGTAAAGGTCAAGACTCAAGAGAGTGTCCATGTGACAGCGAGGGTAGAGTCACGGGTGTCCATAAATTAATTATCGAATGAGAAAGAATGAGCAGAAGAATCCAAGTAGACGGCGACCCAAAATCGAATGACAAAGGAAAAGGCTAGAAAGAGCAGCATGGCCGAATATTCCTGGCCGTCGTCGGAGGTGTTCCAACTTCTACGTTGAATGTTACACACATTTATAATTTTTTTATTTTTTACGTATAATTTTAATATATATAAGTTTTTAGATATCATCTCTTTGGAAGTTAAAAGAGTAAATTTCTGCTCAATGTTTGTATTATACGTGACTCTCACTTTCGTTATTAAATCAAAATTTAATAATAATTTATTACAAATAAATTTATTATTGAATATGTAGGTCTAATGATGAATTTAAAACAAAGTTGGACAAAAAAAAGATAGGAGTTAGATCCATTGGATGTCTCCAAAACAGACATGCAATTAGGCAATTAAGAAACAGAAAAATAATAATAATAATAATAATTAATTAAAAAAATTCCTTACAAATTAGGCTAATGTAGGAGTTTTTTATATACTAACTTATAAAAGCGACATGTGTTTTGTAAGGATGTGAAAAGTACATATTTTCTTATTAATGCTAGTAAAAAAAAATAATTGATATGCACATACTATTAAAAATATATATAAAAATTTTACATGTTAGGAGATATATGCCACATTTAGAGGCCGATTTGTAGGAAATCTTTGCCCTTAAGAAACATAGTTAAAAGGTTAGAAGACAAAAAAAAAGTAACTTGTTCAAGACTTATTTTGTAATAAGTCTATCTCCTTAAGAAACATATAGTTAACAAGATTCAATTTATGACTTGGTCTGTAATAATGAACAATGCTTAAAAAACAAAATTAACAATTTTCAAATAACTTGTCCAACAAAAAAATCAAAAACCCATCAAGCTATTTCTTTCCTTCAAAGTTGAATGTAACGTATACACAAGACCATAAGTTTAGCCATCTAATATCATCATTTGCACCTTTGAACTTTGAGCTCAAACAGTAAAAGTAATTAAAAAAAAAAAGGTTAGGAAAAACTACAAAAAACCTCATGAACTTCTACGCGTTTTAAAATTATCTTCTTAAGTTCAAAAACTCTCAATTAAGAGTATCGAACTTTCAATTTTTGTCAGTTGTCCAATTCCGTTATGATTTTTCAGTTAAATATTGTCAAAATTTTCAAAATACCTTTGCTTTTTATTATAAAAATAAAATAAAATAATTGTAAATATTTAGACGTTTTTTTTATTTAAAAAATGGATATTTTGAGAATTTTAACAAGATTTAACTGAAAAATCTTAACGGAATTTGGTAATTGAAATAAATTACAAGTTCGATGCCTTTAATTAAAAGTTTTAAAACTTTGGAAGTATTGTCAAAATGAGTGGAAATTAAAAGAATTTTGTGAAGTTTCTAAAAAAGGTTTAATACATTTTTAGCAATGTACAAACTCCAAGCATAAAATAAAATAAAAGGAAAAAAAGAAGAAATCTAGAGTTCAATTATATTCCAATGCATGTTATAAAAAAAAAGAGGCAAAACATCAATGACACTTAAAAAGTTGTATTTCGTTTTTTTGGTCTCAAAAGTGGTATAATATGAATTTTTATTTTTTATTTTGTATAGATAAAACGATAGAAAGAAAGATCCCACCAAAGATGGTAATTATATGCAGAAAGAAATATGGTCAATTCACACATCATAGTTGAAATAACATTCCATTTAGAGATCCAACGAAAAATTCAAACATTAATTTATTAAATAATCATGATGGTCCAACAATAATCAAGAGATGTCAAGCTTAGGACCACCACTTTGATAATAAGGAACATACGAAATTGGACCACCACTATAGATACTACCAATCCACCATCCTAGCTTCGGAGTATTAGCTCTCCAAAAATATCCCGAAAAATGCATATGGTACTATAGTTTTTATTATAATTTTCTTAAACTTGTGTGAGAATTCACATTTTATATAAATGAGTGTCAATTGGACTAGTAGGTGACAATTCACAATGAATTGGCTGATGTAAAAAAAATGTTACGTCAATATATATATATGTAGTAAAAACTGTATTACTCCTTATGGCTAGAAGCACTCATTAACTCTTAATAATGTTTGAGTTATGGAGATTCCAAATTGTATATTTGGCATTGTATATATAGCATTTTGCTAGAAGTCACTCTTAAAAATTACATCATATTTTGAGTGACACGAGAGGTCCGTTTAGCATTACTCACTCCTTTTTAGACATGTCCATATAAGGAAATAAGGATGAGAGATTTGAACTAATAACATTTATTTCATGAAATATAATCTACAACCAATTGGGTTATTCATTGAGATTGTATTACTCCCTCCTAATAATGTGAAAATGGGATAAGAACATTTTTATTGAACTCTTCAAATAAAAATCCAATTTAAAAAAGAAAAGCTTTTTTTTTTTTCTTTTTTCTAGTTTGAAATTTGGATAATCACTTTTAAAATGGATGAAACATCAAACTATTTACATATTTTTATACTTTATTTATTTGTTCTTGGTAAATGTCACTTTAAAATATAATAAGTAATATATGTAGTACTTAAAATAAAATAAAAATAAGTAAAATATGAAATTGATTGCAAGAAAATATACAGCAAACTAATGAGTAATGGCTGAAAATGACATTAACAATAATGACCTTTCTCTAATTTAAAATTTGGATGAGATGACTTAAAAAATAAAAAATAAAAATCGAATGAGATGGTTCCTAGAAAAACCATTTTAAAGTCGCATACACCAAGGGCCCTAATCTCTCACGCTTCCCTACCGTCCGATCATGAAATCAGGTCCAGATCTTGAGAAATGCAGCAAATCCAACGTCCATGAGAGAAAGTCCACGGTTAGTACTACCGCGCCTTTCACATGAAGATCCCTTCACCATGCCGAGACAAAGAATATAAAAGCACTTTTTTGAAAAGCTGAGGAGAGAGAGAGTGGAGAGACAGACACAGAGCTTGTAGCTCTCTGCAACAAAGAAAATTGCACTAATTAATTAATTGAAAATTGCCTAATCCCTAATCCAAGGGCGGGAATAATTCAATTAGGGCAGCTCAGTTTTCAAAAACAAAAAAAATCGATTGCAAGTTTTCAAAATAGAAAAGCTGAAAAAGTGGGCATTTTGAGGTCTCACTCAGTCTATCAATTCTTGAAGTTCACATCGGCAGTCACATGCGGATCCTCCTTTTTAATTAAGGTAAAAGTGAAAAACCAAGGAATACAGGAAACCCCATTTATAAGTCTGCGCTGCTACTCAAATTTGTTTCTATATATTTGAAAACCCACTGACATTCAACAGTTTTTTTGCAGAGTTATTTTGTTGCTATATATTAAATACTGCCATCATGTTTCTGCAATCTTAAATCTCAAGTCTGAACTGAACCTATCTTTTGGTTTCTTTCATTAATCATTGATGACTGGTGGCTGTCTAATCTCCCAGTCAAAGGTATTTGATCTGGGTCTTGCTCCTTCTAATTAGCTATTTTTAAAAAAATATTTGAATACGATGTGTATATCAAGAAAAATTATCGGTTTATTTGTTGTGTCATCGGTAAAGCTAGTAGGATTTTGGGCTTTTTAGCTTTGATGGGTCACTCATGTTTGGGATCTTTTTTTTTGGAAATTTAGAAATTTTGTTGCTCATTTCTGTGTTTTTCGTCTTATTCCAACCACTGTTTCATTAGTTTTTAATTATCTTCTTCATGTTTTGGCAAATTTTGTAAGTTTTAACAGCTGGGAAGTTCTCATTTTGTGATTATAGTACTGGGTTTCTGGCGACTTCCTAGCTTGGGGGTGTTTCAGGAGCCATTGAAGGTGTTAAACGTGAATAAAAGCTCGAAACGTTTTCATCTTCTAGATGTATGTCTCTGTGTTTTCTACCCTGTTCTCTTAAAGTACCAATTGGGTTCTTTAAACTTAGAGAGAACCCATTTTGGTTGTTAAGATGTCATATATTTTTGTTGTTGGGTTTGGATGGTCCTGGGGTGGATTTGAAGCAAAGCTGAAAGAATGATAAGCCACGTCATCTTTTTTGTATGAATTGTTTTTAGTTTGTTGGTGGATGTTTATTTCTGCTTGTCAAAGGCTTTATTCTGGTGGGAGTTTTGTTACTAACAGTAAAGGGCGGCTATGCTATTCTATATCCATTTGATTGTGTCTTTGTTTTCTCCTGCAATTTTTAGGTGGATCTTACAATAGGGTTTCTGTGACCTGTTGAAAAGTGGTGTAAATGTGTGTGCAGATGAACGGTTTGTAATGTGCTTGTTGATGTTACACTATTGTACCTCGCAATGGAAAAAAAGAAATGGTTGTGGAAGAGGAAGTCTTCTGACAAAAGCACCGGCGAAACTGAGAGTTCAGGTTCGATATCTTCGCATTCAGAGAGATACTCTGATGATCAGGTATGCAGCTGAATCCTCTCTACAACAAAGTTTGTGTTACATTTGACTTATAGGAAGCTTCAAAGTTATTCTGGTAGCCTTTAACTGACTAATTAACTGATAATGATCACAGAAACCTCTGTATCTCTTGACTCCTTTTTTCTTTTTTTCTTTTAGAAACTCGTTATTCGTTTCTCTAAATCACTTAAAACACTTATGCAATGTTTTAAGTTTTGCTGACATTTCGGAAGTGTGACATTCTGCTTTTGATTTTTACCATTGTGAAAAATTTGGTCATCAACCTTTTACCATGTGAACCTGCTCTACAGATAAATTTTTGAGAATTTTTTTACAAAGCTCAACATGGTTCTTTGCTGACTTTCTAACCGTCCAGTTGAGTGTCTTCTGATCTCAAAAAGGAAATATGAGTATCTTGCAGTTATAAAGAGTGTTGGTTGCTTCATGCTTGTCCAATCTCTTTGAAGTCCCCCTCCCATTTCTTGCCGCATAACTAAATTTCCTCCCACATTCATGAGAAGGCCACTCTTTCCCTGGCGTCCCTGCTGTGCTGATTAATTATCTTGAATGAAGAAGTTTATCTTATGTCTAAGAAATCAGATTATAGCATGTTGATTCGCGACTTGTGTTTTCCAATATATATAGCTTTGCAACAAAAGTTGTGAATCCATAACTGTGCAATGTTTAGTTGCATTTGGGAGTATCTCGTATAATATCTAGTCTGCTTCCTAGGCGGCATTACCTCTTGTTGATTTTTCATATGTTGAGAAACTCTGGCAGAGCAACAAGGAAGGTTGGTTTTACTGAGCTCTAGAGATGATAGTTGCTCTCCAATCATTGAATATCGGGACCACTATTCATCATGTAAAGCTACTAATATAATTCGTGTTGGGAGTTGCAAAAGGGTAATTCGAAAGCCTAAGTGTTACCTATGGCAGATCAAACAACTAAGCTTTGATTGGCAGGAGTTTGAGGCGCTATTAGTTGGGCATGTGGTGCAGATTTATTGACATGGTTGTGTTCTGTGATGACATTATGAAAGTCTATATGATGTTAAACAGATCCCAGCAGGATTCCACAGAGAGAGAGAGAAAAAAAAGAAGAAGAAGAAGAAGAGCGGCATATAATAGGAATGCTCAAAGCCAGTAAACATAGCCAAATAAGCAAGAGATGTAGCCAACTAAGCCTCGTACGCTCAGATGTCCGAAATTCGAAAAAGTGAAGTTAATCCTAAATGCATCCTTTGCATTGTCTGCACTCCATGGAACAACCTTGTTTTAGGCAGGGTCCTCATTTACATTGCTAATTCTAGATACCAGGGTTATGGTTTACTTCTCTCTCCCTCTCTCTTTGTAATTATTGTCTTGTGAACTAGATTTGAATCCATGGCCTCATTGCAGCAGAGGCAATAAATAACTGAATTTGAATTGCACAAATGCATGCATGCTCACAGGGCAGTCACTCCAACCTGAGCTGTTATAAAATTTCAAGTTTGCATATTGTTTCCTGATTTCCAAAAATCAGTAAAAAAACTTGTGTTCTTCGCTTTCCTCTTAACATAGAATTGAATTGTGGGTGAGTTTGCTGGCTTTGTCATGAGGTGATTGTTTTTGTTATTCCTTGAAATCAAAACATTGTTTTATCCAATGTCTCATTGTTGACCCAGGAAACATTCAAGTCATCTCCTAATGATAATACTCAATCACCTGAAGTCACATCAAAAGTTGTGGCAAGTGCCGAAGATGATGATGGTTCATCAAAGAAAGATGTTAATGATAGTGTGAAAAGCCTGATGGAGAAGTTATCCGCAGCTCTTGTGAATGTTAGTGCCAAAGATGACTTGGCGAGGCAGCATGCCAAAGTTGCAGAGGAAGCTGTTGCAGGTAGTATTCAAATACATGATGCACGGGAATATCTCTGCCCTTTCTTATCCTCACAACAACCAACCACAGTACTATGTTTGGCTAAAGCACTTAGTTGCAATGGATTTGTGCCCCAAATGTTATAAACCTAGTATCTTGCATGAATTCAAAGTCTGTGTTATGAGAATTTGTAACCGATCGTGTAACTCGCCTCTCAACCGAGAACGAAGGTGGATCCAGCCTCTTCTTCTTGCCTATATTTGCTAATTCTAGGATTTTTAAGAGGATCCTTAGCTCTTCAAACGCTAGGTTTGAGGAATAAACTTTTGCATGCTTCACCCAAACGTGGGGTTTAAATAGAGTTACAAAACAAAGACAAATCCCCATAGGACTCTGACAACTAATACTTCCCATACTAGGAGAATAATTCCCTATACTACCCAAACTAGGAGAATCTAGAAAGATCTCCTACTGACTCTAAAATAGCAATGGAGTATTACTCCTTATTGAAATCATAAATAATTATTCTACTTACCCTACGTGGAGTACAACCTTCCTGATTGAAATATTATAATAAACTAGTACTCTTTTTAGGACCCTATTCTTGTAACAGTGTATAAAAAATGTTTTTGCAAATCTCTACCAAACATATTAATGATTGCTGTACACTGCATCTTTAATACTATTTCTTTCATTACAATATAATTCCAGGTTGGGAGAAGGCTGAAAATGAAGTGGTTGTTCTAAAGCAACAATTTGAGTCTGCAGTTCAGCAAAACTTGGTGCTTGAAGATCGGGTAAGCCATCTTGATGGGGCTATCAAAGAGCTTGTTCGGCAGCTAAGACAATCAAGAGAGGAGCATGAACAAAAGATCGATGAAGCTGTGGTGAAGAAAACCCGTGAGTGGGAAACCACCAGACTCAAACTTGAGAACCAGATTCTTGAGCTCCAGAGCAAAGCAGAAGCTGCTGAATCTGATTCTCCTGCCGATGCTGATCCTGAACTTTGCCATAGAATTGAATATTTAGAGAAAGAGAACTCAGCTCTCAAACTTGAGCTCCAATCTCAATCTGAAGAGTTGGAAATCCGGACAATTGAGAGAGACTTGAGTACCCAAGCAGCTGAGATGGCCAGCAAGCAACATTTGGAGAGCATAAAGAAGGTGGCCAAGCTTGAGACTGAGTGCCGGAGGCTAAAATCAATAGCTTCCAAATCATCCCCGGCTAATGATCATAAATCTGTTACTGCCTCCTCAATTTGTGTTGAATCTCTCACAGATAGTCAATCAGAGAGTGAGGAGAGGCTTAGCTTGGGAGAGGTTAATACCCGCAAGATGAGTAGCTCAGAGCCAAACAAGTGTGAGTCTAGTTGCTCAGACTCATGGGCGTCTGCCCTAATTGCAGAGCTTGATCAATTCAAAAATGAAAAGGCTGTTAAAAGAAATCTCCCAGCCTCTTCTGTGAAAATCGATCTTATGGATGATTTTCTTGAAATGGAACGACTTGCTGCACTGCCTGAAACCA
This sequence comes from Carpinus fangiana, assembly GCA_006937295.1. Classification (NCBI taxonomy): domain Eukaryota; kingdom Viridiplantae; phylum Streptophyta; class Magnoliopsida; order Fagales; family Betulaceae; genus Carpinus; species Carpinus fangiana. Next base: position 32,507,108 of record CM017326.1, read on the forward strand.
AGAATGGAAGCCATTGCCTTGCATCAGAGGTTTCCAATCAAACCAATAATGTAGAAGGTTCCCTGAGAACCGAGCTTGGGACCATGAGTCGTCGGATAGCTGAATTAGAAGAGACATTAGAAAAGATGGAAGCACAGAAAACTGAACTGGAGATTGCTCTAATTACTAGTCAAAACTGTATCGAGACATCTCAACTTCAGTTGAAGGAGGCAGAAATGAAGTTGGAGGAGTTGCAAAGAGAGCTAAATATTGCAAAAGAAAAAAAGCAAGTTGTTGACTCTAGACTCTCTAACATGGAAGCAGAAGCCACGACCATGGCTGCCAAAGTTGAATGTTTAGAAGTGGAGGTTCAAAAAGAGAAGGATTTGTCAGGAGAAATTGCAGGCAAGTGTCGGGAATTAGAAAAAGAGCTATCTAGAAAGAGGCAGGAAATTGAACTTCAGAAAACTGCAAGCTCGAATGGTGAATTTAAGATAAAGGAGGTACGTCATCACTAACTCTTGTTATCTACTATACATTGCATGTTTTTACTTCTATCGTTTGTTTGCTGGAGGCATTAGAGACAAATGTTATGTTTCCTTCATATAACAATTACAAGATTTTGTGAATATCAGGAGGATCTAGCTGTGGCTGCTGGAAAACTTGCAGAGTGCCAGAAAACGATAGCGTCTCTTGGGAATCAACTGAAATCTCTAGCAACGCTGGAAGACTTCTTGATTGACACTCCCAGCCTACCAGAGTTATCTGCAGGCACACCAGTGACGCCACTGGTTACCAAAGCGGATGGAGAACCGTGGAAGTTGCATTCTAATGAAACATTTTCACCTAAAAGAGTTTCCAACTCTTCAAAAATCGCTGATGAAAGTTCTGGTCCTTTAACAAAGAAAACTGAAGAGAACTCACCCCCATCTTCCTCTTCTTCATCTGCTGCATTGTCAAATCATGTCAGCTCTGAGAAGAACCGAAACGGGTTCGCGAAATTTTTCTCTCGCACCAAGAGTGGTGTACGACTAGAAATTTAGTGAGGATATACAAAACAAGGTTTAATTGGTTTCTCAGTTGTAGAGGGTTGAGAGCTTAGGATTCTTTTCCATTTGAAAGCTGCTGATTACATTGCTGATTAATCAGCGGCAAAAGAGTTAGTTTGATTTTGTTTCACATGAACAGGGGTCTATGAAATCTGAAATTTCAAACAATTCTTCTGGTTATGTTCACTTACATTGTGCTTTTGTTTTGGTTATGTGTCTATATTTAATCTCAGCGAGTACTCTTCATCAATCTTGTTGCTTTATCAAGTTATATGCTGTAGGAAGATACAAAAAGTTGGAAAAAAAAAATTATTAGTGTCAATTTTTTTTTATTCATATTTCTCTCATCTTATATTACAAATTTATTATTAGATTTATTATTAGATTTGTGAACTTATGTAAACTCCACACAAAGTCAATGTGAATTTCACAAATATAATGGTTGATCTATTAAATTTGTAAAGAATATAGAAGAAATATTGGCAAATTATTGACATTAAAAAAAAAGAAAAAAAAAAGGTCCTTGAGAGCAGCAGTACTTGTAAGTTTGATTCAGTTCTGTGCCATTTGCTGGGTTTGATGGACGAGGAAAAAATACATTTGGGGTGAGAGAGGCTCGAACTCTCGACCTCAGGATAACTCAGAAGCTATGAGACCTACGCGCTAGCCAACTGCGCCACCACCCCGTTTTGATATTTGACCACACAATAAATATTTGAATATAAAAAATACTATAGAATTTCAAAGAGTGGACAATACGAAAAGGGGTTTAACGTACTCTTGAAATGCAAACGTTGTTTTTTAAAAAATAAAATATTTTTTTTTTTATAAGGCTCTAAATTTATTTAATTTTTTTTTTTTAAAAAAAATAAGCCAATGTATAAATAGAAAAATTTATTTTTCAAATGTGGAGCTCATCAAAATATACTTGTAAAAAATATATTCACCTTTTAAATGACATTAAAACACGTTGTCAAAGTCCCTAAAAGGTAATTTAATTTGAGATCACGTCTAATGAAGCGGAGGTCACTAGTTCGAATCTTCCTCCCCCTTTTGTGTGGACATGTCAAAAAAAAAAAAACACGTCAAACGGTACTTTTACATTGTTGGTTTCTTCAATTGGGCAGCATAGGTGGATCCAAATTCCCTGTTATTCTTTGTCCAAAAGAGAGGACTGAGGAGGCATAATAATAACTTAAGAGCTTCTCTCATATGCCCTTGCTCAAAGAACAGGAGTAAAGGAAGAATCTAGGGGTGTCAACTCGATCCGGTTTCTCGATTTTTGGCCAAAATCGGGAACCGGAACCGGGGTACCCCGGTTCCTTGTTTTGGGAAACCGGAACCGGAACCGGGACCCCGGTAAAACCGGGGTCCCGGTTACCGGACCGGCTACAACCGGAACTGGCCGGTAACTGGGACCCCGGTTTTATAGGTTCCGGTTGTAGCCGGTCCGGTAACCGGTTTTTAAAAAAAAATTACTTTTTGGGCTTATTTTAGGTTGGGCCTAAAATAAGCCCATTTTTTTTTTCATAAGTTCGTTATTTTTTAAAAAATCTATTAGTTTTTTTGTCCAAATTAAAGGGGCTTTGTTGTAATTGTTCTAAATAATTAAAAAATAAACCTAAAAAAGCCCAAAAATCCTAAAAAATCAATGTTTTTGCCTACATGGGCCTTAGAAATAAAAATTCAATTTTTTAAAATACCCTAAAAATCATTTTAAATTAGGTACGTAAAGAAAACTTTAAAACAATAAAAAGTAAAAACAAGTATGTAAACAAATCAAAAAACTAAAATGTAATGCTCTAACTAAAAAAAAAAAAACAATAATAAAATATATATATTTAACCCGGTTCCCGGTAACCCGGTAAAAACCGGGTACCAAAAACTGGGTACCGGAACCGAGGTACCCGGTTTTTGGTTTTTCCAAACCGGAACCGGGACTCCGGTTTCCCGGTTTCCGGTTTTCCGGTATCCCGGTTTCCCTGTTCCGGTTCCGGTTCCCCGGTTTTTTTTGACACCCCTAGAAGAATCTCAATTACAAGAGATCCTTGTCCAACACAAATACCTACCTTGTATTGATGGGACTCTTTGCTATACCCTCTATGGATTTGGGTACAAGCCAATTTTTTATCTTAACCTTTTATTGTCGTACATTTCACAATGATCCATTCTATTCTTAATTTGTAAGCCCCAAAGAAATCTACAGTGTGGTTGAAGAGGAAAATTTTGGTGATAATAAAAATAACTATTTTACTTTGACTTTAAAATTCGAGAAGCATGAAGGTTTCATGGTGTAGTGGTTAGCACTCTGGACTTTAAATCCAGCGACCTAGGTTCGACTCCCGGTGAGACCTCTTTTTGTCTCGTTTTCTTCTTTTTCTCCTTTGCCTAGATTTCCATTCAATTGTTTGAACAAATGTAGAGGCCAACCAGGGGGTGTCATTTGTTTTGTTTTTTGTTCCTATCCCTTTAAACAGATGAAGATGCAGTGTTCATATCAAAAAAAAAAAAAGATGAAGATGCTGTGTTGTCACCAATGGCCATCCAATGGCCAGAAGAAAGCCACGTGTAACGCCTAGCTTCTTGTAGTCAAGGGAATGCCCACGTGGACTCCCTTCATTAGTACTTCTAAAAGTTCAAAATCATACTAGTTTTCAATAATTTATTGTATCTACAAAATTTTATAGTTTTTGTTGTATAATTTCGCATATTCAAAGGATTTGAAGGTGTAAAGCGTCTAAAGACTTTTTAATTATTATTTTTTATTTAGTATGAGCATAAAATAAGGACTTTTAAATCTGATTATTTCAAATCATACACATCCTTGATACTCTCTAAGCAACAAAGTCAAGTGGTTCCTTTCATGTAAATTGTAGATCCCCATGTAAAAAGACTTTTAAAGACATAATTAGATGATATATTGTATTGGACTCATTAGTTTTGATCGTAGTTCTTCAAAACATATAATAATTTATCATATTATCTGCGTTATTGGTAGTTATTTAGTTCATTTCTCCGATGCCGAAAGGAAAAATAAATCTTTTTCATCTCTCTAAGACAAATATACATCGCTAATTTCTTTCTCAATGAATTTCATTCTTTGCTGACAACTTCCTATGCAAAATGAAAATAACAAATGGTTGAACATAAGATACAGTATAACCCTCTTTACCCTTCTTTCTGTCATTCATGATGGCGACGATCATTTGCCTGAGAATTCCTCTCTCTCCTGAAAGCACTGAAAAGATCAATGCCAAGAAAAATATTTAGCAAGTTCATTCCAGCCATCCCAAATAAGGCAAGCGGCAGCTCGATGCCCCGTCCGAACTTCTGAGCATCTCTGATGAGCTTGGCAGTGATGAGAATGTGGGATACAACCCTTGCTAAAATGAAAGTGACCCAATTAAGCACCCATTCTAACTTTACAATTTTGCTCTTGGCATCACGAATACCAGCCATTCGTCTTACTTTCCTCACATGCAGAAATATTGAATGCAGCTGCATCATCAGAACAGATTTCAGCTTCGGTTATATCAATGGTTCATATAGGCTAGGGCTAATATTGAATTGCCCAACACCTTGTTGATAAATAGATATTGAAGCCTTTTCCTTGAAAAAAATTAAACAAAGAAATTGGGATACCACTTCTCATGACTTGCTTGCAGAGCAAAAAAGACATAGATTAAAAGGAATAAAGGGATTGATTAATTTTATTAAATTAATATCCCAAGATTTATTTCTATTCCAAACAAATGCAACCTTCTCCAACATACATAGAGAAACGAAATTCATTGTAACTACAAAACTATATAGTTTAGGACTGTTCCTCTAATCCCATGAAAGGACATCTGAGGTTTCAGACTTCAAGGTGTATTTCACATCTTTCAAGAAAATTTCTCCTTCTGAAACCTCAAGATTCAAACCCTCTAGGTTTTATGTTCTCATGATGTCAATATATAGTGTATATATCTGTGTGACAGTGTGAGTGCACGGAAAGGACACAGAATTTACCTAAAGGCTTGGTTATTTGAAAATTTTGCATGTTATACAGATCACAAACTATACAGAACTCAAACATTAGATTCACACCACAATTAAAATTTTTAAGTATTAGGGTTCTTCAAGTTGTTTAAGCAAACACTTCATCCTATGAGATCTGATTCTCACCTTGGGTACAATGTAAACATCTAGAGGTTATAATCCACTATCTATGCCTCAGCCAATTCAACATTTACATGACCATAATACTAGGTCAAACAATGAACTGGACATACTTGAACAAAAAGATTGAAGATGGGAAAAAGGGAAAAACAATAACATAGAAACTGGAAAAAACTTTGGGAAGAAAAAGAAACATACCTCACAAATGAGAGTGAGAATAAGGTAGTTGATGGTGACATTTCGATATAAAGCAAGAGTGAAGCAGATTAGGAGTATTAGATGATGGACTAAGATGGCAGGGATCTGACCACTGTATAACCGGTAATGCAGCATATCCAACTGATCATATGCAAAGTAACCACATGAGAAACACAAAGCAGGATATGCCCATGGCCAGGTACCCTCAAACAGCTGTGAGTGCTCAAACATTCCATTTGATCCATTTTTTAACCACTGATTAACCAAAATGAATACAACTGCAGAGGAGATAAACAAAAATTTGAAATTACTAAGAATACCAAGAGATGAAAACTCAAATTCAGAACAAGAGAAAATTTCTAAGACAACACAATTTGCAGTAGAGTATATGAGTATCTGAAATTATAAGAGTGAAAAACCAAAAGATACATTTCAGAAACAGTTAGGAGAACCTGCAAATCAAGACAAAGGAAACTTAGAAACTAAAGAAAATATATAAAAAAATAATAATAATAAAAAAAATTCTTTACACCTCTTAGCCAGCATCTCCTGAAGAAAGCCTTTGAGATACTTGACCAAAACATCAGGGGATGGAATTTTATTTATAGGACAACCTAATTTTTAAGTCTAACAACCAATAGCAGCCATAGTATAAATCATAAACAAGCTTTGTCAACTAATTCTAATATTTATATGCCTGCATGACTGTATATAAGTATGAAACCTATATTCGTGTATATCTTCAGCAAACATGCACATATGGGCCTGACAGGTACAACTAAGGGCCAGCAACAGCTACCCAGAAGATAACCAAGCTAAACTCGACAGTCAACACCTCTTTCAAAATGTAACAATTCCCCCCGCCTCTAGTTTGAAAACTTGAATATGGTAGTGTGAGGGGTAAAGAGAAACATCCTCCAGCCCAAATTGTTGGTCTAGGTTAGAAAATCCATCTTTTTGAGGGGACATTCATCACTTAATTTACTTACTGATCTCTGAATCAGTTTTCTATTTTTATCTCAAGACCAGTAAGTTTATTTAGAAGGCAAGACCACCTCCCTGCCACAGAAGAGTCCTAAAAATCAGTTTTTGATCAAGATATCAATTTCAGAAAAGTGTTCAAACAAATTCCCATTTATGGATTTCCTCCAAAACAAGACACTATCTTCATGGTCATTGAAACTTGAAGTACACCAACTTCACCGCTTTAGAGCATTTGCAATGGAAGAGCTAATTTTTTTTATGTAAAATAGCACCTCAAAACTCAATTTATTTAGTTTAGCTAATGACTTTTTAAGGACCTCCAACATCCGATTAGTTATATTTTTATCTATATCATTTTATTTTTTATAATGATTGTATTTTTCTTAAATATCTTATTTTTCAACTTTTGAGAAAAAAGTGATGCGGAGAGAGAAATAATAGGAGAAAATTTTGGAAAAAATGAGATGTGAAAGAGAAATAGTATGAGAAAATTTTGAAAAAAAAGAAAACAGGTGAGAGAAATAATAAAAAAAATGTGGGAAGAAAATTTAGGGAGAGATAATGAGAGAAAAAAAGACGTGGGAAGAAAATTTAGGAAAATAGCTATTTGAATAGTGCTGCTACATGTAGCTTTTTTTTTAGCTCATTTATTAAAATATCTATTCTACATTTTTTTTAGCTTCTCCAATGTATAGGGTATTTTATCAATTTAAAGAGTTATTTTAGATAAAAGTGACATTTAACTCCTCCATTGCAAATGCTCTTACATGTTTAAAGCACCCCATCATCTGAACCTTGATGAAGCTCAAATTTTTATTTTTTATTTTTGATAAGTTAGCATGATGAAGCTCGATTGTCAACATATTGAGCTCCACAGAACCATGTTCTGGCTGCTTCACAATGATGACCAAGCTAAGACTTACCAAGTCACTCTGTATAAAGAAAAAAAATAAAAGCCAAAAATTCTTCAAGGGACAACTGACAACACCTCCTCCTAACTAGGAAATCACATTACTCATCGGCTGACATATAAAGATATTATGTGTAGAAGGAAGTTAAGATTTAAAATCTCAGCATAAGATTGGTCTGCCTCCAAGACCTGGTTAAAACCAATGCGGCCAAATAAATGAAAGAAGCAAAGACACCCTCCTCAACCAACATGTGAAAGAAACCAAGGTGCACACCCTCCCTTCATATTCCTACAAAGCCAACAACTCCACCTTAGTATAATCACCTAGTCCTTCTAGCTTGGAGGAGCAGACAAAAAGGGGTGTTGAGATCCTCACTCTTAGAACGCATAACAAGAGCTTTTAGTTGTCATCTCTTGATGGTGCATATACTTTCCTCACCCTAATTTATAGAAAATATTCTGTTACTTGGACACCTGAGGATCGAGGGGAAGAATCGACGAGGAACCCATTAAAAAAAAATCGTGAATGTTGAAAAGGTTGATATAACAACATTGAACATGATGCTGCATTCATTGGGTATTGCCAATATGGGATTTGTATAGGAAGAATTTTCGAAACCATGCGTTCAACAAGCCTGCCAACAAAGGAAGGGGCATAGACTCGTAATTCCAAACAATTTTCAAAGGATACTATCAGGATTCCTACCTGACATGCATAATTCTAGAAAAGAGAATTACCACCACAACAAAACAAACAATACAAACCACTCTTTAGCACACATAAACATCAGGAGCAGAAATAACAATAACTCATCACTAGCATTGACAATACCAAGAAGGAAAAACCCCAATTCAAGATATGGAACAAAACCCATAATAGGAAACGAAGAGAAGGTGAATGATTGGAAATGAACGAACCAGAGACGGAGGTGATGGAAGAGTGGAGGAGAGAGACGGAGGTGTTAACGAAGAGAGGGTCCCGAGAGAGCCAAAAGCGAATGACCCGGTTGGCCGCTTGGTAAAAGCAACAGCCGGCGATGACACACAGCAGCTCCTTGCGCTTGTTGAAAACTATTTCGAACCAAACCGACACGAACCAAAGCACCAGGGTAGCCAAGAAGAAAATCCCAGCTTTGTTCTCATTTTGCGCTGTTCTAGCCATCACTCGCTCTTATCTCTCCCTCTCTCTGGCCACGCTGTACACAAAGGCAGCCAGCCACTGATTTTCTTGGGGATTCAAATATTCAGTTCGTCGCCGAACAAAAATTATTGCTTCCAAGTTCCAATACCCGCAAACTTGGAGTGGGTCACTGGGTTATCGACGAGACCCGTCCCGAACCGAATACCAGATGCCGATTGCCGACCCAACTCTTGTAGACTTCTCGGGCAAGCAGCAGGGAGACACACAACTTTTGCCTTAAAAAACGATTTTTGAAAACATTTTTTCGATTTAATCTCGTAATCGTTACTAAAATAATTTAAAACACGAAAAATACATTTTAAAATATTAAATATTTTTTCAATTTAAATCCAAAAAAAAAAGGATAGAATTTTTCTTTAAATTAAGTTAAAAGTATTTTCTTTAAACTAGTATATAAAAGTGATATGTGTTTCTTAAACATGTGAGATTCACATGTATTTTTAATAGTAAGGACAAAATTAAAATAAATCTTATTAAAAACCCATGTGGATCTTATACGTTATTAAAAAAAAAAATATTGTCACTTTCTAATAGCGTGATAGTGACTTTAGAAGGTAATCATGAAAAAGCATTGAAAGGTTTAATGAAATATCAAACCGTCATCCACCAAATTAGGAAGGAAGGAAGTAGAATTGACAGGTTTTCAAAAAATTTGGTTCTCAAATGCCGTGTTACTATATATTATTTTAATAAATAATGGCATAAGATGATGAGGTTGAGGTGGTGATACATCATTTGATTTTTACTATATATTATCTTAATAAATAATGACATAAGATGATGAGGTTGAGGTGGTGATGCATCATTTGATTTTTACTATATATTATCTTAATAAATAATGGCATAAGATGATGAGGTTGAGGTGATGATACATCATTTGATTTTGGAGAGCTAAACTGCCAAAACAAAGAAATAAAACCCAACCATCATCCAATTCTTCAAGAGCTCAGTGAACATTCTAAGATTAAAAAAAAAAAAAAAGGTTGGCTTATGAAATAGAAATGGTCGCCGTTGGCGAAAGTGAGTGGTAGCGACCTGTCGCTGCTATTGGCAAGGTGAACTGACGACCTTAAATGATGCTGCCTTAGTGGGCCATGGCAGTGTCTTCGAAAGCCCCTCCATGCCCAAAATTCTATTAATTGGATCCAATAACTAGTGGTACATATTGAATCCCGGAACTCAAGCCCAATAATAAAATGGCATTATTTTCATTTGGATTTTGCCATATCATCATTTATTATCTAATTATTTATCATATTTGTTATTTAGTAGGATAATTAATGAAGTGATAAATGACAAATACTTTTTATTTTGACATGTTCATATAAAGAAAGAAGAAATTTGAATTAGTAACTTTTATTTTATGAGGTGTAGTACATAACCGATTGAACTACTATTTAGAAATGATAAATAACGATACCATAGCACTGTTGAATCCAATGTGAGGTGATTTTAGGGTTTTGGCAAAAAAAATAAGAACAAAGCATAAAAAATAGTTTTATAATTTTCCTGAATTGAACGAATTAATATTGTTTTACCCAAACAAATGCAAAGGTTCTGAGGTGCCAAGCAAGCAACAAGAAATTGCAATATCCAATATGATGGATTGGACGGATAAGATCTAGTTATGGTCCATATCAACTTTTAGAAAGACCTATTACCGACCTCATATGATCACAGCCCTGACATTTTCAAAATCCCACGCAACAAGACAAACGACCCAAACCACAACAGATAGAGTGATTTTATCTTCGGTCTTTACCGTCCGAGCTGGAAAGATGTCAGGCCCCACTGTGCGACGACACTCTCTCAGACCCCAAAAAAGCATGTGGAGGCAGGGGAGGCCACGTGTGCGACCGAGGAGTCCACGCTTGTCCACGTGTCAACCCTTGGACGGACAACCTGGATCGCGGGAAATACCAACCTCTTATCTACAAAATCCCCAACATAAATCTCTCTCACTAATATTTGCGCATGTTTCCTTCCTTCTCTCTCTCTCTCACCCCAAGAGTCTGTCAGTTTCAGACGCCAAGACATGAACACCGTAGCTACTGCTTCAGCACTCTCTTTGCCAATCTCTCTTGGTAGATCATCTAAGTTCAACACCAAAAAGGTACTAAATTTCTTTTCTATTTTTTTCTTCTGGGTGTATGGTAAAAGAACTGGAACAACATGTTAGTTGATCTGTAGCTTATAAGACTGGTCTTAATGGGCAAGGAGAGGACTATGATCTTTCATTTGTTTTATCTGAAAAAATTAAAACAAAATGGGCACCCGCTAAAATGTATGGGGAAGTTGTTTCATCCTAGAATACACGATTCTCTGTAAACTGTAGGTTTCTGTTTTAAGTTTTTATGTGCACGGGGTACCTGCCAAATTTTATCGGGAAAGTGTACTTATTTTTTTGCTGATTCTTAGATTGGATTATGTTTAACTCAGATTGTTGTGGGTTTGGTTGAATTTCAGGGCGTCAGAGGAGGATTTGGGGTTTTTGCTGTATTTGGAGAGGAAGGAGGGATAGAAAGGAAGAGTTCCTGGGGACCTCTGTTTGATGTGGAGGATCCGAGGTCTAGAGTCCCGCAATGCAAAGGGAAGTTCTTGGATGTGAACCAAGCCCTGGAAGTGGCCAGATATGATATTCAGTACTGTGACTGGAGAGCTCGACAAGATGTGCTCACAATCATGCTCCTTCATGAAAAGGTTCTTTTGATACCTCTTCATTTTCTTGATTTCACTAGCTTAGAGTCCATGCAAATCATGCCTTAATGGGATTGCTGAATTTGATCCTTTGGAGTTTGGTTCTGTTAAGGGGTTTCTTTCTTTTGTGAGGCAAGTCTCATTTTTAGAAAATGGCCTGCAGGTTGTAGAAGTTCTAAATCCTCTAGCCCGTGATTACAAGTCCATTGGCACAATGAAGAAGGAGCTTGCGGGGTTGCAAGGAGACTTATCACAAGCTCACAGACAGGTGTTGAAATTATTAGTTAATGAGATAATGAATTCTGACTTGATAATTGTAATTGTTTTTATTAAATTATGTCTGTCAGGGTACATACCATCAATGACGTACAAATCATTAGATTGTAATTCATTTCACATTTTCATTGAAACATACCCTTCATTCTAGACCATCCAACTGATTATTAGATCTTGAGGAACTTTATGTTTCTGTTACATACAAATCTAATCTTGTTTGCATTTGATATCTAACCCTTGAATAACAACAGGTTCACATATCTGAAGCAAGGGTCGCCACTGCTTTAGATAAACTTGCTTACATGGAAGCATTGGTGAATGATAGGCTGTTACAAGACAGAAGTGCAACAGCATCAAACCAAACATCCCCATCTCCCAGTACTTCCACACAAACACATGATGTTGTCCAGAGGGGGTTGCCCCGTAAGAGCTTGGACGTGTCAGGTCCTGTTCAACCGTACCATCCGCTCTTAAAGAATTTCTGGTATCCTGTTGCTTTCTCCAATGATCTGAAGGATGATACAATGGTAAGCTATAGCTCTAAAATTTTGTGATTCATTCTTTATGCATTGAGCATTGCATTTTTGTCAAGGTACCAGTTATATTGTCACTACCATATGTGGCATGCTTTAATGGTGTAAATCATCTCTGTTCTCCACAAGTAATTCCTTATGAATTCCTTATCACTTTTCTGTTTCAGATGCCAATTGATTGTTTTGAGGAACCGTGGGTTGTCTTTCGTGGAAAAGATGGGAAACCTGGATGTGTCCAGAACACCTGTGCACATAGAGCATGCCCTCTTCACCTTGGTTCAATAAATGAGGGTCGCATACAATGCCCATACCATGGTTAGTAAGAATCAGGGAAATAACTAAAGTTTATATGGTCCAATAATATATGGGTCATACTTGAAATTTAATAGTAAACTACTACAACAATGAAAACCTATGTGAAAATCTGTTATGGATGAATGTCAGGATGGGAGTACTCAACTGATGGAAAATGTGAGAAAATGCCGTCTACGCGATTACTTAATGTGAAGATAAAGTCATTGCCATGCTTTGAGCAAGAGGGGATGATCTGGATTTGGCCTGGCAATGACCCCCCAGCAGCCACAATTCCTTCTTTACAACCACCTCCAGGATTCCAAATCCATGCTGAGGTATGGCTACAGACATTCATATCCTTCTGGCTTCTAATTATTTTGAATGCATGAAGCATGTGAATTATGCTTTAGATGATTCTATGAAAGAACATGGTTCATCTCAATCTCTTTTATGTCCTTGCATATGACAGATTGTAATGGAGCTTCCAGTGGAACATGGGCTACTTTTAGATAATCTTTTGGATCTTGCGCATGCCCCTTTTACTCACACTTCCACCTTTGCCAAGGGATGGAGCGTTCCAAGGTTAGTTCCTCTTTGAAATGCTTCTTTGTTTCCCATAACTCATTCCTTTCATGCAATTCCAGTCAAAACTCTCTTACCACTTCGAATAATCTGTTCTTTCAGCTTGGTGAAATTTTTGACACCTGAATCTGGCCTCCAAGGATATTGGGACCCTTATCCGATAGATATGGAATTTCGGCCGCCTTGTATGGTGCTATCAACCATAGGGATCTCAAAGCCCGGAAAACTGGGAGGACAGAGTACCCAGCAGTGTCCGACACACCTTCACCAACTTCACGTGTGCTTACCTTCATCGAGGCAGAAAACGAGGTTATTATACAGAATGTCATTGGATTTTGCACCCCTGCTTAAGCACATTCCTTTCATGCAATATCTGTGGAGGCATTTCGCAGAACAGGTAAAGAGAACTCACTTATTCCTTTCTCAACTTTGTTAGTATAGCCTGTTGCAGAAGGATCTAACTAGTTTCTTTTTGAAGAAAAAAAAAAATGCCAATTTCTTTCCCAGCTATACTCCTTACTGACTTTATTATCCAAACATTCTTTATGTTGAATTGACACAGGTCTTGAACGAGGATCTCCGGCTTGTACTCGGCCAGCAAGAGCGCATGATCAACGGTGCAAACGTCTGGAATTGGCCGGTATCCTATGACAAGCTCGGTGTAAGGTATAGGCTATGGAGAAATGCTGTGGAGCAAGGAGCTAGACCACCATTCAACAAATCAATGTAGAATCACATTTGAAGATGGAATTAAATTCTGTAGATGAGCCCTCCGTACAACTTGCACGTTTGATGGATACCAGGGCGGAGAATCGCAAACAAGCACCGATAGTTGACGATGTTGTGCAGTTTCGCATACCTTTGCTCTCTCAAATAAACCCCTTGGCGGAAATTGTTAATGATTCGAGGCAGAGAACAAACGGTCCTTACACACAAACCCTTGTAAACTAAAAGAAACTGTACACTAATTTTTATTGTTTCTGTGTACAGTCAAATCAATTTTTTTTCCTCTTAAATTCACTCTCCTTGAGTACTTCACCACTTGACGGAGTGATGAAGACTGTTTTCTGGTCTTGGACGCTGGTGTATGTTAGTCTCTTACCTTTCTAATATGAAATTTTGGTTCTTTTACGCTGCATCGCTTTGAGTAAATGGAAAACCAAGATCTCTGGTCTCCCATAGCCCGCAAATCGCAATATAAACTCTCAACAGTTCTGTCGAAAAAGATCCAAGTGATGCATCAAGTGGTGATTAATGAAACCCAACATCCATGCCGCCAATGCGCAATAACAGGGAATAGTGGCTGATAATCCAGCAGATTGTTTCATTGGTGCCATTATCAAATAGTGCGACTTCATAATTAAGACCCAAAACCATCCAATTCCACACCATCGCAAATCACGCTCAAAAGAATTTACTTTTAGTGTCGAAAGGGGTATCGAACTTGCCTCTTTATTATAATTGCAGCACAGACAAACAACCCCATCTCACTAAATCACAGAGAAAAGTTCGCCGCCAATTACTCTCTCTTTGAAATCAGGCTATAATAGAGAGATTAACACAACTATTTATAAAAGATCATAATTTTTACAACCCCATTTCACGAATTACAACCCCACACAAAAACCCAAAACCCTCAAGTGTTCGCCAATACACCACAACGATCTGACACAATGCCAAAGAGAAAAAGAGAAAACAACGCTCACAGAGCAGAGCCACAAAAGGGGCAGAATCTGAAATCGGGCTCCACCGCCTGGTCACACGAACGGCACCGCAAGACGGCCGAGACGGCCGAATCGGCGGTCGGTGGCGGCGGCGGTAGAGAGTAGGAGCGAGGGAAGAAGAGGTTGCAGTTGTTGCAGTACATCACGGGCTCTTTCCCCTGCCACCGCCACACTGGAACGAAGAATAGCTTCAGGACCTTCTCGTACTCCACCAGATCAGCCGGCGACCGGCACGCTATGCACCTGCCCGCACCATATTTCAGCACCTGCCTGACCTGTTGCTCTACTCCTCCTGCAAAGAAGAAGAACATTTCCTTCCCTGGCCTTTCCTTTCCTTCCTCTCTGTCTTTGTGTCTTTGCCTTATTTCCTTTTCCTATTCTTTCTAACGAGTTCTGTTTTTATTAAAGGGAAATAGGGGGGAGGCGGTGCAAAAATACGGTTATTAACGTTTATATTTTTCCGGTTATGCCTATTCTGGAGGATTCGGGGGGTTTCTGCTAGCTTGCGCACTAGGTGATTCTGATTCAGGGGTGGCCCTCTAATTCTAGGGCTTTTTTTTTTTTTTTTAATTAATATGGTCTCATTAGGCTTTTATAAATTTAATGGTATATATATATATATGAGAGCCACTTAGGTTCGGATGGTCTGTAAAAGGTGGTTTTTACAACACCCAATCAATAGATGCCACATCATACAAGTACACAAGCCCAAATAAACCCAAATGCACTGGATCATTCCAAAAATCAAACAGCCCCTGCCTCCAGCCCCGATCGCCGCTGAGCACCAAGATCGCCGAGCGCCAGACCACTGGGTTCGCCTCGATCGCCTAGCCTCGATCGCCAGACTGTCGGAACCCCAAGATCGCCGAACGACAGACCGCTGGACCTTTGGAGCCTCAGACCGCTGAGCACCAAACCCGCACCTCCAAACCAGACCCAGACTGCCGGAGACCCGATGCTGCAAGAAACCCAAGCCCTGCGACATCGTCGGATCTCCAAACCGCCACAGCCGTGGGTCTCTCACCGTGGTTACAAGTCGCCTGAAACCGTCTTGACCCGCCTGAAAACCCGATTCTAATGCATCAAAATCCGTTTCTAATGCTTCAAAACCCGTTTATAATGCCTCAAAACTCCTTTTTAAATTCAAAACTAAAACCTGTATGTGAAAAGTGAACCATTTAGAAATTTTATCATCTTAAATGCCGAAAAAAATGGCTCTTGCGCTGGAGAAGATGACTCCATACGGGTCTGGACTGACCCACTACCTAGCTCTTTTGAGCTCAAAATATTGTGTGTGTGAGTGTATTATATTTTTGTGAAATTGTTTTGTATTTGCTTAGATGTCAGCTTGTGAGTAGTGTCTGTAAAAGGGGTGTTTTGCAGATTGACCTGATTCAAGGTTTTCTCTCTATATATATATAAACACGTGGTTGTTTGATAACGTTTTTTCTATCTTTATTTCATATCAAAATGTTTTTCAAACAAAATATAAAAAACAAACTCAAAAAATTAAGTATTAACAAATAGGGTTATTTTTTGATACATGGCGTGCTATGGGCCTCGTGAAATATAATTGTTGCGATTAGTGGCCTTCTGATTCCAAAAAGCAACAATTCTGATGGGCTCTATTTGCATGATATTATTACGTTTAAATTATTGTGGATGCATATAATCATGATGCTAAGATGAACATCAACATGCCATTATAATGATTAATGAGTGTTACATATTTATAGCTGAAATTGCAGCCCTGAGTCTAAATTCCCCTCAACTTAATTAGACTTGTAGTACTTCAAAAAGATTTTAAAATATTGGAGGAAATTAAAATTTTATAAGTTGATTAAGATCTTTTTAAGTCGGTGGGAATTAGATGAAATCAAGGTGACGATATGAATGTTCAATGCTAATACTTTGTTAGATACATTTGGTCTAGCTAAGTGTTAAGAGGAGCACATCTTCAATTGAAAGAGAACTATAGAGGTTTCAATATGAGTTTCTCTAATTTTAATGTTCGGTGGTGGTGGTTGGGAGTTCTTATTGTGAATCCGCCAGGATTAGGAACATCTAAAGCTTTTGTACATGTTCAAAATATGTCTCTTGTACAAATGAAAGAATAAAGGGAGAAAGGTTGTGCTACAATTGTAATTCTAAATGGAGTCCTAGGCATAAGTGCCAAATTTCGAAACTTTAAGGCTTTATTTGGTTTGTGGAATAGACCATTGGAATTGATTAGCTAATTTTAGGTATAGCTATTTCTTTGCTTTGTAACACCCTATTCTTGGGAATAATCTGTTTACCTAGGACTACTAATACCATACACAGTCTACATTAGATTAGTTAAGCCATTTATTTTTAAGTAGCTTAACTAATCATTTTCTGTGAGATTAAATTAATCGTATAAATTGCCACAAAAAAACCCACCCTCTCGACACGCACGCAATCTCTCAAACTGCAACTCTTCTCTGCAAGTACTAGGATTCTAACTGAGATGGTTCGTCCCATCTAAACCTCTCTCCCTCTCAGACTTTGTCCTCTTTTCTGTAACGCCTCTCTGTTTCAAGACTTACATCAACTCCATGGATGCTTCCAACACAAGCCTTCAAGACCTAATTTATCATACTAAAACTACTAAATGGGACGAGCCATCTCACTTGGAATCCTTATTGAAAAATCAAAATACCAAATATTCTGTTCTTTTTGGTAAGCTCCTAAACTCTCAAATTGAAAATTAATTGGCAAAGCTTGTTATACCTGGAAAAATGCCCAATTATCAAATCTGGAAAAAAATGGCAAGATTTGATAATTGGTCATTTTTTTCAAAAATAATAAATAAATAAATAGAGTGTTTGTAAGTGAGATGTGTGAAAGTGATGAACAACTGAAAAAGAAGAAGTGAGGTCCATCTCTCCCAAATGTATGAGAGACATACAAAGAAGAAAAAGAAGAAGAGACAAAAAATTATAGTATAGTTGTTTATGTTTCAAAAAATAAACAAAGAAAGTCCTTAATGATATAAATTGTATTTGTATTATAAGGGTATTTTAAGAAATTTGATCACATAATTTACATAATTTTATTATAATCAATGTTCTATTTCAATGTTACAATCAAACAAAAGAATATAAATAATTAATCTATTTTATACTATTCTATTTTCAGCAATAATTAATAATTTTTTAATTAATTAAAGATTCTGTGAACTAAACGAAGCCTTAAGCATAGAAATGTTAGATTGAAAGTGGCAAATGAGATAAACTCCCAAGTGAAGGAAAATGTTGCGGGGGTGAAATTGGAGCTTAAACAGTAATCTGTAATTATTGATGCATATGTGATAACTATTATGAGCATATGTGGGACTTTTGTATTATTTTATTCCTAAAAATTAGTTTTTATTCTTTAAAAATTAATTTTAATTTTAAAATTCACAATTAATTTTTAAAAATAAAAAGAAGACAAAAATACAAATCTTACTGATAGGCTGTCGGCTGATACAGCGTTACTCCTTTGGGCCGTGACAGAGAGCTAGCCGCCTCGTGCTGGCCTCGCGTCCTCAACCTCATCGCAACCATGGTACCTTTCTCTTTGTCTGTGAAAGAGTTATAGGTTCTGTTTGATTGTCGAGAAAGTAAAAGGAAAGGAAAATTAAAATGTACGAAACGCATGTGGTTAGGGTTTTAGACGAAAATCTAAAGCCTTCAAATTATTTTCCTTTCCTTTTCCGCAGTTTCTTGGCATCCAAACAGATATCAAATCGGTCTTTGACTTGTCTAATTGTTTCCCTATCAGATCATTACAGAGAAGAACCGGCGTGAGATCTCCAAGTACCTCTTCCAAGGTTTCTCTATATTATACGTACATACATATGCTATATAGCTATCTCTATACTTAATTATTGAATTTTGTGTTAATGTTTGTGTTCAGAGGGAGTTTGCTATGCGAAAAAGGACTTCAATCTGGCGAAGCACCCGGAAATTGATGTGCCGAATCTACAGGTAATAAAGCTGATGCAGAGCTTCAAGTCCAAGGCGTACGTACGCGAGACCTTTGCTTGGATGCACTACTATTGGTATCTCACTAACGACGGCATTGAGTTCCTCAGGACTTACCTCAACCTTCCCTCAGAGATTGTCCCAGCCACTCTGAAAAAGCAAGCCCGGCCTGGCGGTCGTCCCTTTGGCGGCCCATCCGGAGATCGCCCCCGGTAAATTCTTTTTCTTTGTGGTGGATTGGTTACTGATATTTCTCTAATTGATTGTGACATGATATGGGTTTGTTTTTAAATTTGTGTTTTTTGGAGCGTTTGTGTGATTAATTGAAAATTGTTGTGATGAATCAGTGGCCCTCCTCGTTTTGAGGGAGAGAGGAGATTTGGCGACCGAGATGGGTACCGTGGAGGTCCCCGTGGTCCAGGTGGCGACTTTGGTGACAAGGGTGGAGCGCCTGCTGACTACAGGCCTAGTTTTGGGGTAATTTTATTGTGCTCTTTCTCTAGTACATTCTTTTGGCATCTATTATGTTTGCGTGATTTTGTTGCTATATGTATCATATTTATGTCCCATTGTGATGTTCTCCAGCTTGACTTATGTGCC
This sequence comes from Carpinus fangiana, assembly GCA_006937295.1. Lineage (NCBI taxonomy): Eukaryota > Viridiplantae > Streptophyta > Magnoliopsida > Fagales > Betulaceae > Carpinus > Carpinus fangiana. Next base: position 32,526,285 of record CM017326.1, read on the forward strand.
GAAGGTTGAGAGGGGAACATACAAATTGGTTCTTTGTGATAGCAAGATGTTTCTTTTACATTGTTAATTTTTTTCAAATATGCCATTTATAGGTTAGGTTGGATGGGTTTGGTGAGTCCATTGAGTGAGGGAAACTAGTGTATCAAGTTTTCTTTTAAGCCAGTGGGGTTGGTGTTTACTTTCCCGCAGTTCAGAGTTTAGACAAGTTTTTGCTGCTGCTTACTAGAGTAAGTATTATAGCCCACTGGTACATCAGCCAATTAAAAGGGGGAAGGAAGTTCTGGTCTGAACCTGTGTGGAAGGAGGAGTTGGGTGGGAGTAGTTCAGGTCAAGAAGATAGTAAAAAACCAAAAAAAATTAATAATTTTGGGGACTGGATTTTGGCAAATTTATAGATTTTAGACTTATCGGAGAATGCTTTCTGTCATTGGCTTGAGGTCTTTGACTCCTGCTTCCTGTCCCCCCGCCCCGTGGCTTCTCTAATCCCCCTTATTTTTTTATTTTCTTGAGGTATCATGTGTTAATAATGCTTGGTTCATTTGGTTCAGTTTGTCAACCAAGACCGGACTCTCTATTTATAGCATGGTTTCTGATGTCCATCTAGTTGTTTGAACAAGTTGCCTGATAATGTGTTATGAAATGATGTTTGAGTAGCCAATAGAAAATTTTGAGACACACATTGGCAGCTTTCCATTTGTGGTCAAAAGGAGAAATGATTAAATTGTATTGATGTGAGGTTAGAAGTTAGATTATATGTGGAGTTATAGCTAAAAAGAATGCACTAGTGCTATGCCCTAATTATTATCGTATCAGGTGTCTTTTTTTAAAAAAAAAATAAAAATTGAGGGGTTCAATCCTACATATGGTAGCCTAATAATTTTGACTGCCTGATGATTGTTAGCTGCCCATTATTAGTATCACTCTTTCTGTCCAATCTAGTCTTTTTAATCTCTTCAAAATTTTCATGTTATTTTAATCTTGCAGATATTGTTTACATTTGAATAATTATTTGGAATATTTTAAGAGCTTGTTTGGGATTGTGTTAAGGAGCTTAAAAGTGCTTTTAGTACTTCAAAAGTTGTGCCAAGCAAAAATCCGTTTGTTTGGCAAAAAAGTTTAAAGAGCACTTTTTTTTTGTGCTCCAAAAAAGCCCAAAACTGCATTTTGGGAGAAATTTGAAAATGAAGCTTTTTTTAAAAAGCTCTTCAAGGCTTTTTTATAGATAAAAGCTCTATTTCCCAAATGTAATTCCAAACAGGCTATAAGTTGATTGGGAAATATGTGAGATTATAGTTTGTAAGTCACCAGACGTCCATTGGTGGTAGTGTTATTTATAAAAAAATTGGGGATGACTTGTTTGCTCAGGCAGCCTACATGTCTTTTATGGATGGGACTATAGTTTCGGTAGTTTCTCTATTGATTATGTTTCTTGCACCAAACTTGCAGGGTCCTGGTGGAAGGCCTGGCTTTGGTCGTGGATCTGGTGGTGTTGGTGGGGCCCCAGAGAGCTCAAATCTTGCTTGAGAGTGATGGTTCCTACATTGCAAGGTTTTGACAGTTGGATTTTTAAGCAGAATCCTTTTCATTTTCTCCCATTTGCTGCATGTGGGAGTTCAATAGGAATTTTTCTTTTTGTTCGTCCGGTGTTTGAAAATGTTAAATGTTGGATGGGTAATAGTTAACTATTTAATTTTCCCGGTTTCTGAATTACCTCTTAATACTAGTTTTCAAGCATTATCTACATAATTTAAGTTTTATGCCATTTGTGATGCTTCGGAAGAGGTTTGTCTAGTTGTCTTGGGCTTGCCCAGTAAATTTGTCTATTGTCTGTGAACCATGGGGTCCCATGATAGTATTAGATGATTGCCATATATGATATGATATGCAATAGATGAGTGTAGTTTGGTACACGTAAGTCCCAACAATGAGTCATAAGGAAGAATCTGACCATTGCTTGGTTTCAGTACGATTTCCTTCTTGCTAGGAAGAATGCATATGTTTTAGCAATTCCACCCAGAAGGTAATTAGTTTACTTCTGATCAGTGGCTTGACTTTTAATGGGGTTCCATGAAAGCCAAGCTTTATGCCATTAATGATACTTTGGGCTTTGGCAACAATTTTTGAAATACAAGGAAGGATCTAGGCCGGAATCTGATAAACCCAAAAGAGGAGGATGAAGAACCATGGAGTCCCATGATTTGGGTTTGCATCTATTCCGTTTTGTTTAATTCATCTCTCTTCCTTCAGTTCAATTCTAATGAGAGCACATTTACCAAATTGGTCTTAAACCTCCATCCTTTGTTTTTTCAGAGAAGATATCCAATGATTTTTTCTACAGATACTTGGAAATAAACTGAGATTGTATTCAAGTCAATTGTAACATTTATCACAAAGTGACATGGTAGATAACCGTGAGTACAAACCATCCACGAGATCATAAACAATGCGAAAATGCAAAAACTGAACCAAAAGAAGATTGACAATACACAAACACCAATGGCATACCCAAAAAGCTTTTGGGGACTTGTTATTAAATTCACAAATCAAATACCATACTATCCATATCAACAAATCAAATGATGATATAGACATTATCAATAAATAACATATAATAATCATATATGACAATATGGATCAAGGTCCCCGGCTATTCTCCCAAAATTGCCAACCAATTTTTTTTAGAATCTCAGCCATTGATGAGATCTAATGGCTTAAAATAAAACACTTATTTTTTAGTGAATATCTTATATTCCCGAGGTTGAATTTCAAAATTCAAAATTTAAGTTTATTCTCTCTTATCTTTACCTTTCTCTCTCATTCTCCCTCTCTTGTTCAGCCTGGAGCTCATATCTCACCATCTTTATGTGAAGCAAGCCATCATCAACTCTCTCTCATCATCTTCTCCTGCAACATATCCGGTCAAAATGGTAGCCAAACTCCTAAGCTCACGTCTCACCCTCTTCCCCAGGACCTTTAGGGTCGCACATGAGTCGTCGAGGGAGATTAAAATAAATAGTGAAAATGGACAAATTACTCAAAAGAGAAATACCAGTTCAATAGTGTTATCTTACTTGATAGTTTTTCTCAGATTCTCCCTTAAAAATACTAGTTGCTGTCCAAAACATCTGCAAAATGTTGAAGCTTTGTGGCGGGTTTTTTTTTTTTCGTTGAGAAAGAGATGAAAAAAGAAAAAGAAAAAGCATTTTAATTAATTTTCCCCTTTCTCACTGTTCGAGGGAAAATTTTTTTAGAGGGAAAAAGCAAAGCCTTTGGAAGGAAACTTTTTAAGCCTCCAGAATATATGCCATCCACTAAAAAAATGGGTGTTTATTTTGCCATTAGATCTCTTTAGTGGCTAAGATTCTCAAAAAAATGGACTGACAATTTTGAAAAATTGCCGGGATCTTGATCCCTGCAGCAATGTATAAAGGGAAGATTAACACGTGGATTCATTTCCTCGTGCGGTTCACCGAAATGGCCAGGCTCGAAACCTTGAGCCCTTAATCTCTTCAAAGGAAAAAGCTCTGATGGGCTGAGGCCCAATTAAAAAGAAGGATACATCAACCCACACAGGCTGAGTGCACAATACATGGCCCATGCTGGCTTACTATCTGAATAGTCGAGAAACTTCGAGCCCAAGGCTAGCCCAGCTAACGATCCGACCCCAACAACAAAAGGAGGTCTCCCGAACGTGTCCAAGATTTTTTTTTTTTTTTTTTTTAAGTAAATTATGAAATTATGAAATTTGCATGAACACTTGAAATATGAAAATGTTCAAATACGGGTAATGTATACAAGATTTTTTTTTTTAAAAAAAAAAAAAAAAATTGTAAATCCTAAACTTATGAAATTTGCATGAATACTTGAGAAATGCTACTTATTAAAAATGTTGTTAGGGGGTGTACTTTTGCCTGAACTCTTTCTTCAGAGCACTGTAGGAATGCTTGAGCTTCCTACTGTTGTACTTGTGCAAGGAGCAGATGTGCCTAGTTACGATCTCTTCTTCCCTCTTCACTTTATACATACTGTCCTAGTAGACCATTCAGCTGCCCATGATACGAGAACTTTTGATCCATGCCTCCATAAAATCAGTAGATCCTGGAATCATCTGTATTAAAAGGTACTTGAGCAGGAACAAAATTTTTAGCTCTGAAGATGTGGCAACAACATCTTGATCATAAGCATCCTTAATCTGGCAATAAAGTCTTCCCAAAATCTTAGTCGACTTGTAGGATTGGTAATCCTCTTTCTCATGGAGGCATGGCGACAAAGCTGCTGCCCAGTCTTAGGAAAATCAACAGCTGTATCTGCTCACTCCGCAAGTGTGATACTGATACACTTCTCATCCATGTACGGTTCTCATTCACCATGTTTCTCGCAAAAAAATTCTATTATATCCTGTGAAATAAACAGAAAATTAATATGAATGCATGAGAGTTTCACTGTCACAGACATGAAATCTGAATTAAAGTGTAAAGCCAACAAGAGAAATATAGAAGTGTAACTCCATTATGTCATTCTAAGCGTCTTAGTAGTGCCGTTGTGTTACGGATAATGTGCCTTGAAATTTCCTGTTTTACTTGAGTTGTATTTTGTTAACCTTGGTTTGTGTTAGGTGAAAATGAATTGACTTTAAGTTAGTCCACATGAATGTTCTAGAAAGTTTGTATTCTTAAAATTAAAAGGTAGCTTGTATGAAAAGTAGATGTAGAAAACAGAAGAAGAAGAAGTTCAGTTCATATCTCCACCTCCTCTGTTTTAGAGCTCTCTTTCTGCAGAAAATTCTGCATCAATATTTCCTCTTACCGCCATTTGACGATTGTCATGCTGGAACATCCAGCCAACAGATTTGGTATTAGAGCCACGTTCAAAGGTGAGTTTGGAGTAGAAAGTCAAAAAGAAAACAAAGACGACTTTGACAAGTAGTGAAAACTGGAGTAATGTTCAAGTTCTAGTCTTTTCCTGTGAGAATTATGATATTTTGTGTATAAAGATGAAGACTTTATTTGTTTCCATAGATCCATCGGACATGGTAGAATCAGGATATGAAATACTTGAATCTACATCAGCTTTGATAGGAGCTCAACAACGAACAAAAGCAGAGATTCAGGAGCTCTTGGAATGATTCGAATGGGAGTCCCATGAACTATTTTTCCAAGAATTATGGGAGCAACAAGAGCAAAAGATGTATGAGATATTGCCTTCATCTTTAGAAGTGTAGTCAGTAGCATAAGAGGATTCATTCGATATAAAACCTTTTTATCATCATTGATAAGAATCATATGTGAAATTAAAACAAACAATCATAAAAATTAATAGTCTGCATTATTGAGTTGCAAGGAACTCAAGGTGCCAAAATTTTCACAAATGATGGTATAGTTGGAAAGATAATGAGCAACAAAAAGTACCTGGTTCCAACATCCTCTTCCAGTCCAGCTAGCCCTGCAACTTAAATCCCCAAATCAAGTGCAAACGCTCATTGAGTGTGAGAGTCTGTAGCCCTGCTTCCACTTATGCTCTGCACAGCTAGTCCATTTCCCTTGCCTGGATGGTGCTACAAATGTTTAGTTATAATATCCAACTAAAATCTCATCATTGATCATTAGTAAGGTAGACATCCAGAGAGAATTGATAGCTTTAGTGACAAAGAACAAATTAAAAACAGGCAACTTCATAGAAAGAACAACAACAATTGAGATAGAACTACTATAGCTGATCAACACAAGGCTGTTAGGACCTTGTATTTGCAAACAAATTTTTCCTTCAAATTGGATCAGAAGAATTTTGTCCAACCCACGTTCATTTTTAGTAAAGCATTTTAAAATATATATGACAATCACATGTCAATTTAGTAGACTTTTCTCCGACCTAGTTTAGAGAAAAACTTTATTTACTCTGATTCAATTTGAATTTCACACTCAATTTTCCAATGCAACAGAAAGTTTGCAATCACCCAGAGATTAATATGACTGCTAATGGCAGCTCAATAAATCAATGATTATCGATCACTAGGTTCATATCTATGTACCAGTAAATCCGAAATGTTTTAAATCTTTTACCTTTCGAATTCGCCTCCAATATTACTGTACTAAAATGCCCCAATTAAACCAATTTATGAACTGTAATCAAGTTGGTATCGGAAAGCGACACATCGGACACAAATGGCTCGTCTGCAGCCACCGGACAATACAACTCCTATGATAAACATGGAAGCAAGGCATGCAGACAAGCTCCGGCTCCAACCCATTACAGAAATCTTCCAAGCAAATGCTACATTCTCTCGTCGTACAAGAACCTTCGTCAATTCTCACATTCCGCAACGCCTCATCAATGGACGACTTAGTGGCTGGCACGGTCGCAATCACCCTCCGGGCTTCTTCCGTCGATTCCCTTATTGCCCTCTCGATCTCGTCGCGGTCGTCGTAGGGTGTCGCAACCAGAACAACCAAAGCCACAGGCAACAAGGCACGCCCGGCGCTACGGGTGGTGCCCTCATCCATGTCCAAGGCAAAGGACAGTATGTGAGGCGTAGCCGCGTCCAAGAAGTCCTGAGACACCCCCGTTTCGGAGAACATCTCGTGCAAGATTGTCGGGCCGAGAGCAAAGAAGGCGTCGCATGGTACCAGGAATGGCTGGCAAAAGGAGGCCAAGGGGATGACAGCGCGTTGTGGGTAATCCAATTGGAGCACATGGCGGAAGTACAGGTTGATGAGGAAACAATCGCAGGGGAGTTGTATGTGATTGCCGTCGTCTTGCTCTTGCTCTTCCCTGCAGATGTGGTATTCGTATATGGATTCCATCGGTGGTGATAGTACAGAGAGTGATCGAAGATGGTTTCTTGGCAAAGAAGGTTTGAGAATATGATTTTTTTTGTCTGTTATCTGTAAATTAAGGACTACAATTCCTACTTCTAACCCGATACTATCTCACTTTGCTGACTGTGCAAATTAATTTTTAAATTAGGGATTAGGAATTAGGGATTAACTACCACTACAAATCATACTCTTAATTCATTACTATCTCACTATACTGATGTAATATGCCAATCAACTCTACAGTTATTTATTTGGAAAAATTTCACTTAACTTCTTGAACTTTCATCATTTTTGTAATTACTCATCAAAGTTCAAAAACTCTTAATTCAGTTAGTGTATCAAACTTCTAATTTTTTGCAATATTATCCTTATGATTTTTAGTTAAGTCCTGTAAAAATTTTCAAAATATTCTTGTTTTTTTTTTTAATTATAAAAAATAAAAATAAAAATTACAAAAATTTATATGTTTGTCGAGATTTAACGGAATTTGCAAAAACACTTACGTCTGAATCTTTGATTTTTTTTTTATTATACAAAAATGAGTATTTTAAGAATTTTGACAAGATTTAACAGAAAATTCTAACAGAGTGGAGACATTACAAAAAATTAAAAGTTCTATACTTTAAATTGAGAGTTTTAGAATATTAAAATTGATAATTTCAATACGCTTAGGGAGATTTTGTAAAGTTTCTCATATTTATTTTTAATAAAGGCTAATCCATTAAGGGTTGATTTGCATAGACAAAAACAAACAAAATAAATAAACTGCCACAGACAATATATATATTGACTAAATAAAAGTGTAATTTTTAACATTTTTCTTTGAATGATATTAAAAAAAAAAAAAAAAAAAAAATAGAGAAAAAAAGTAAGAGCAAAGTGAATGTTGAATATGAGGGTAAGTATAAGGAGGAGTGTGGAAATTGTGTGTAATTTTGGGCTTTCAAAGTACTTATCTTCGCCTTTTCATCTTAATAAGAGGGTTTTCATGTTAAAGATAGTTATATGAATTACTGCACCCATAAATATCTTAGTCTTAATGACTTGTTAAAACAAATGTAAATATACTTAATGAATGATAAATAGTATTTTTTACAAATTGTTAAAATTTTAATTAAATTATTAAATTATCATTTTTTACCTATTTAAACTATTAAAATAAGTAAAATAAGTAATAATTTAACACAGTACCAATATAATCTAAAAACTCAACAGTAGGAGAGGCCACCCATATTCTTGCCTAAGAGCGCACATGATTTGAAACAACATTCAGGGTGAAACTCATAGATAAAAGCAATAAAACACTGCTCATTTACTTCAAACATAATTACAGGATTGTTATCCCCAGATCAAGATTCACAAGGGTCCCAAATAAAAACATTCTTAAACAACAGAAACTATTGCTTCCTGACATGCAAAACCTTACATGCTCATATATGCAGCAGTATATATACAGATACCTATCATATTTCTTGGCATCTAAAGACAGATTCCCATGTTAGTATTTTATACAGGCTTCCAAACTGTAAGCACCTCGTGGAACATCTCCATCATCAATTCCCTGTCTGCATGCCTGAAAAAGTTATTGACTTCATCTCTAACATCATATATCTTGCCAAAATCAAACAAGTACATCATGCATCCTTTCTTCAACTTGTCCAACTGGTAAAGCCAAGCCTCTTGCAGCCTCTCAAGCACATTCCCTGAGTTGATGTCTTCCAAGAGGCTTTTCTCACAAGCGTCTTTAAGGTCAGAAATGTCATATTTGTTGGCTGCCCCAAGTAGTGCCAGCCGGTGCTTCCAGAAATCCTCTTGTTTTATGGTTCCATACAAGTAACTGAGGAGGGCCATGCAAGATTCCAGTGACATGTCTTCTATGTAGATTGTGGAGGATTCTTTTTCCTTGAGGTTGTGATGGAACATGCTATGAAACACGGGAGAACTTGCAGACAAAACTGCCTTGTGAGATCTTAGAGTGCCGTCAGCAGTGTTAATGGTGAGATCAGCATGGATGGCCTCATCAAGCATACGAGAGAGACAGCGAAGAGTGCTTTGGGCTGACAAAGATTGCATCATCCCATCACTGGGCCATATAGAACAGGATTCCCCACCCTGCGTTTAAGCATGCAAAGACCAACAATTAATGAAGCAAAGGCATATCAAGGTTTAAAGAAATTATGAGGCACTATGAGTTTGTTTCAATGCATGATTTCCTTAGTGCTTTTTTAAAAAAAGAACAAATTCATTTAAAATGTATTTTCTAGTTAAAAGGTACGTCATCGTAGAGGAAGCAGACTGGAAACAAGTAAATTTGAAAGGTTCACAATTTCAACTTTCTGCCGCTAGAGAAATTCTATGACATACATTTGAATGCATTCATATTAAAGCCAGAGCTCCAAGAGCACATTAACAACTTTTCACTAAAACAACTTTGCACAAACCAACATCATAGCACCTCAAATAAGACTACAGACGTACTCACATTCAGAGGGCAGATCTTCAGGTCCAGAAACTCAACGTCAATGATGAAGCGACCAAGGAAGGTGGAATCAACAGGCCAAACAAAGTCTTCGGATGTCCGAAGTAGTCTCTCATGAACTGCAGTATGATGCAATACGGCGTTATCCGCCTGATGCTTATATGCAAAACATATATCACCACACTGTAGCTTAAAATAAGATACATGAATTTCAATACTTTATGTTGCATGATCAATAAAAAACCTGTTAGAACTGATTTTACTTATTTGTGTCAAGTAGGTCAAACGTTTGTTTTACTTTACCCACTGTAATATATATACAGCCTGACTTCATCTCCTCTGCATGTAACATTTATAAGAACACTACTCAATGGCTCATTATAGCATTATACTTTAAAGTTTTTTTGTTTTGTTTTTTTAAATGAAGGTATAATTACAACATGCTGTCAACCGAAAACCAGATTAAGAGACAAGAGTTAGATTATTTGTAAGAAAGACAGAAACATGTTGTAGAAAAGAGCAGCACAGAAACTTTGCAGACCTATAATATGGAGTACAAAGAGTTCAATTGATCGTTCAAAACGAAGATTAAACAGCATGATACCTGCTTATTTTAACTCGAGTCATTGGACACGAGGTTCAGCAACACCGAGCAAAAACTATCTACTAAGAAATGTATCTCATCCAATTCAAACAACAAGACCCTGACCAACTATCAAAATTCTAGCATAATAGACGCAGGGAAGGAATTGAGATCCACCTCAAGGAATCACCGGGGCAAAAAGATCTTGTGATTTTCTCACAAAAAAATTAAGAAATATAGCAAGTGGTTGAACACTTGACCACAAGGTGTTCGACAAACTTTTTAAGGGCAAAACATTCCTGTTGGCATCTGTTTGTGTCTCAAATCATGCCTATATCTATTACAGCTCTTTTTGACAAGAAACAGGGTCAACGGACCACTAAGAAACCCACCCTACTTACTTTTCCTTTTGTCCCCTCTTAATTTTTTTTTGATGAATACCTCCACTTTATTGGGGCATCAAGGTACATCCTCACAGTTTCATCTCCTTTGTGCAAGATTCTAGTGTTGCCATGTCTCCTAGCCAGTAGCCAGCAGACTAAAGAGCAGAGTTAGGTTTGAGTATATGGGACCAGTTTAAAAATCAATGTAGTTTGTCACAGCAATCAAATAGACACTACCTTATCTACTCTCCATTAGCTATATTCCTTATGGCTTTTGCTACCTTTTTTTTAAAACTATAATACGGATGTTTTAATTTTTAGTTAGCCAAACTTAGATACAGATGTTATTATAACTTATATCTCTGCAAAATAATCATGCATTGATCAAAATTTATAAATCTGAGTGCAGACGCATATTTAACTAAGTTTGTTTTTCATCCACAACAAGCAGAGTCCTAAACTGACTTGCCATCAAATCTCAAATCCTATCCCCGTACAAGTAGTAGTCCAAGTTAATATCACACAGGCATACACACACAAAAAGAGCAAGCAACTAAGATTTCTTCAAAACACACATTGGCTTCTCAATTCATTGTAACAACGTATATATAATGGTGTTGGAGTGTCACCTATGATAGAATCTCACGTCGAGTAATAAGAACAAAAGTGAGGGGTGAATATAATATTGTCTCAACATGTTATATCACAATCTCACTTTTATCTCCCTTAACAAGTAGCTATCCCCATCATAGTACAATACAAATTATTATACATGATTAAGAACAAAATATCTTCGGCATCTCAGTTTCTGGCCTGCATAAAGGTTTACCTTGATTAACCCCCTCGAAGTTGGACCCTTTTTTCGATCTCACCTCCATTGTTTAAAAAGTGGCAATTGGCTCCTCGAAGTTTCAACCATTAGCAAGTTTGCCCATTTGTTAGCAATTTTTGATATGGTCATTTTGAAGACTTCATCCTCTAAAAAATCACATGCAATGCACTTTTAGGCCAACGGATGGGCAAATTTGCAAACTGTTCAAAACTTTGGAGGGTTGATTTTCACTTTTTAAACGTAAAGACGAGATTGAAAAAGAGTACAACTCCGGGGGGGTTAAAG
>CM017326.1:32547363-32582362 GCA_006937295.1 Carpinus fangiana
ACATTCTAAACATGGTTTCTAATTTGCTTGCATCCTCATGAATAGAAAAGGAACTAATAATCAACAAAACCAAAAGAAAGACAATACCTTATTCATTTCTAAAGCTAATCTATCCATTTCATCAAAAAATTTCTTTTTAAAGGCAATAAATTTTCTCACAAGCATTTCATCAAACACATGGGTAGCTTGACATTCACAACTAGCTACAACTAAAATAAAACAAAAACAAATTTATTCTGCATTCATTCGGCCATCACAATATCGCCCATTACAAAATAGCCAAAATCGTAACCCACACTCAAAATCGCCCATCACAAAATAGTTGCATAAATTCCACAAAATGATAGAACAAAAATGACAAGTTCAGATCGCCATATTCACAGCAACCCTAAAAAAACCAATTTCTCGGCAACAAACAAAACTTAGATTCAACCCACAAAAATCTGACAAACTAACAAACTACAGCCAAAATCAAAATCTAGTACCAAAACAAATCAGTTTTTTTGTTCTCAACCCAGCAACAACATACCCACAAAATAGTCTTCAGCCATTAATCCAAACAACATCCAAAATAGTCTCCCCTTTTCAGATTCTTAATCCAGTAAATTAAAGCAAATTGAACAATAATTCATAGCAAATATCACAGAAATTTAGCTTCTTTTTTTTTTTTTTGGTCTCACCTGGCCGGAAACAAACCGCCGTTGTCGGAGCCTAACCGCCGGTTCTGTTGAGAAAGATGGAGCCGGAGTCAAATCTCCGGCGTAGAGAGAGCTGGGCTTCTGGGCGGGGAGGAAACGAGCGAGAGGGAGATGTGGGTGGCTCGCCGTAAGCGGTGCTCGGCCTTAGTGGAATCCGGTGGCCGGCCATCGGTGAGGGAAGGGAGTGGGGCAAACTGATCGGCGGCGGCGATTCTGATTGCCGGTGGGAGGCGGCGATTTGTGAGAGTAAATCGCGTGAGGTTGAGAGAGATCGGCCGGATGGTCGACGTTCGGCCTTCGTGGTGGGCGGCGGAAATTGGTGGTGGTCGGAGGCGCTGCTTGGTGGTGGCCGGTTGTGGTGGTGGGTGGGTGGGGAGTTTGGGAGAGAGAGGGGGCGGGAGCATTTGTGGGAGGGGGAAAATGAAGAGAAACCTAATAATGAGTTTTCAAAATTTTTTTTAATTTTTTTTTTTATTAAAAGGCTAGTTAACCCAGGTTGGGTTAACCAGCCTCTTTTGCGGACGGAATGCGTAAGTAGTGCTTCTGAATAGCATTACTCATTACATTTAAATAATAAGATTTTTTTTTTTTCATTTCCAGGCATTTCTTATCTTTGTTATTTTTGAGTCTCTTACATTTATGTCGAGTCTACGCTCCTTTTGGAGTGAGCCGATACAGGCCCGTATATCTAACCCCGAAAAGAGTTGAAAAAATTGTTGGCATTAGAGTCGAAGAAATCCCGCTTTTTCTGCACATCTTACGTTAGAAAGTAGTAATACAAGGTCGACACTTTCTACTTATCACCATTCATTGATTTCTTTTTCCTTCAATCTTCTTTCCTATCTTTTCCAATTTTCTTTTTCCAGCTAGCTGCGTTTATTGCTTCTTTTCGTCTGCAAATATATATATAATCAATATACAAGCACTATCATTTGGAACCGATCGGCATTAAAAATTTGAATCCATAAAAATAGTCAAAAAGGGATAGCAGTAGTTCATGATTCACTATCAACACCAGACTGTTATTTGATACATAGGATGCCATCACACAACAGCAAGCGGCAGAAGCAAATACAAGAGAGAACACACTGAAACCAGCATCATAATCAAGGACATGAATTACAACATCAAGCAATTTTAGGACTACACTGTTATTTTATACAAAATATAAAGGAATCCAGATGACCTATAATGCCAAGGAATTCAAATTTTTATTTACAGAATGGAGATCCTTGGTCTTTTGAGGCATCAACCAGGCACAAAATAATCCATCTTCTCCACAGGCAGATTCAGAACCGACGTTTCCACCTGTACCAAGAAGACAACAAATGCCAAACATTTAAAATAAAGCACAACATGCGTGCTCTCTAGTTTTCATGCCACAGGCTGGGGGGTTTGCAGAAGAAACTTTGTCTACCATGAAATAAATTATGGAATCTTCAATGCGGAAAATTATTTTTGGGCAAAAATCTTTGATTATTCTCATTCAACTCAAGTAATTAAAATCAAACACTACGACAAGCATGCATGCAACCAATGGTGGTGGAGTTTCAAGACCTTTTAATGCTCTCCTAAATTCGGGGGGGAAAGCAGTAGAAATTTGTGTTTATACCTCTTCAAAAGGAACGAAGACAAAAGGCATCATGCCCCTCTTGTGTGAGACTGCAGGCACATCTGGGTTGTGTGATTCATCATCCTGCCACCCTTCGACCACTCCAAGGATGTCCTCATCAGGGTTTTGGACCTCATTATCGTTCACACCACTAGTAACAAGTGAGAGAAGATCCATCCGATTGTTAGCCCCTGCTGTTGTTCCTCTTAACCTGAACAAAAAGCAGATAAGCCTACAATTCCTTGCAACTAAAGGTTACAATTAAGAGTTCATTTCACAGCCTGCGAATAGGTTCAACAACAATGAGTGGTTGCCCAAACAGGCGTTTGTCAAATCAATCTCTCCAATGTAAATTCACAATTATGGGGTAATTTACCTTCTTTGCTGCCCATACTTTATGAGAAAGCTTTAAACTCATTTAGAAAAAGAGAAGAAGATCAAGAATGAGGTGGCTGGTTACCAAGCTTCGAAACAAAAGACCATAAGAGTTGGCCCAACGTTAATTTCTATAAAGCACTGTCTCAACCCCTATGTGACAGTTTTCAACATCATGTATGTTTGAGTTCTTCCGTCACTTAACTACTTGAAGGAAAAAATTAGCAACAATAACAATAACAGGAAGCCACCTACGGAAAAATAAAGAAACAATTTCTAATCTTCTTCTTTTGGAAATAAAAAATGTTAAATAAAAGAATAATAGGTAGTGAATACCTTAGGCGGATTCTCAACACAGTTGGACGCATACCAGGGTACAAAACAGCAGCTTCAATCTGCAATCAAAGAGAAACCATACATACCTCAATAGGCATATGGAGCAATAGAAAGGAGAATAAGATGGAACTGTAAAGCAAGGATCAATTAGATTTGTGTAATCAATCACACGTAATATAAACAAGAGGATATCCAAACCTGCAAATATTAATTCAGATGTTCCAGAATTAGTAAAAAGTAGAACCTGACCTGGTCATCTGACAGTGTGTAATGGCCTCTAAAAACACCCTCTGCTTTAGATGCACGAAAGTTCATGTATTTTGCCACATCTTTGACTTTTTGCGAAGAATTCTGATTGCAAATTAACAGAGTAAATGGAAGTAATCAGCTAAAGAAACACTTCCACTTTTTAGAAGCACTAAGTTAGTTAGAAGGACAGTAACCTTGTACAGAAATTTTCCAGAAGGAAAAAATCTCATGTAACGGAAATAGCATACCTGTAAACCAGAAATTTTAAGAAATATTAGCGAAAGAGAAAATGAATTGGTTGCATAACAACTAGGATGAGGCACCTTTTATACTACAATTCAACTCTTCCTTCTTGAACCGACAAAAAGTGAATTCTTCTACAATGTTCTATTGTTATCTTTATACAATAAATATGATGCTATTAGCTTCTCAAATTACATAAAATTATAATCTATGTTATGGTAACCTATTTCATAAAATTCAAGGGGCACCCAAACTGACTTCTGTTTCTCTTAGTTTATAATGCTTTACTTTTTCTGTGCCCAGTGTAGGCACAACTTCACACTAGAGAATGTGCCCAAAACTACAAGCATGATCCTACCATATCTTATTTTTCTCAAATCCAGTTATCATTTCACAACTAAAATCTAAGTATCAATGGGTAGTGAGATTTATTTTTCTGATTTGTAAGATAGTGAAGCAGTAGGGCTGAGCACACTAAATTGGGATTTTGGCTTTCTTGATAGTGGAGATCCCTCGTCCATGTCGTACATGAAACAAATTTGCATCTTCTACAGGAACAAACCTTTTAACGAATAGTATAAATTGTAAAGAATAATCACATAGGTATGACAAAGAATAAAAAATATACCAAATGGACGGGATTGGTGACTTTCCACTCTGCAACTCCAGCACGAATATAGGTATTCCTACTCACATAAAGACCTGAGATGTGAAAACTTGTGTTAACTTCATAATGTTATTCAGCAAGCCAAAAGTTGGAACAATAATAAAAGAATGGCATTCAAGTTTTGTTTATGAACACTGAACACATTTAAGGTCCTGAAGTGCATATCTTTTCTTTACGGCCAGACTAAGAGATCAACAGCATTGATGTATATGAGATACAGACATGTAAAATGCTCAAAATTTAAACAAGATTTGTGTAAGCATATCTCACCATCTGTACGGACCCTTGGTCTTGAAAGCCACATTTTCCTCCATGACCCCACATATCTGGACTGCAAAACTTTATAATTTTCCACCACTCCAGAGAGCTTCATAAAAGAAGTCGCAGTTTTTTAAGCTTCAATGTTACATGCAATAAATGAGAAATGGTTCATGCTTCTCAATAGATACCAAGTTTACCTGCCAAGCCTTCAGGCATGCACTACGCCAAAACACAGGGTTACGGATTGTGTACCTCCATTTACGACATACACAGCCTGCCCTTCCTAAATCATATGGAGTCATTCTTGCAAAGACCTGTGTATAAATATCCATTACAGTTCTCCTCTTATAGTACTTTTATATTCATAACAAAAGGGCTTTGGTTCTATTCTTTTGCATACCATTCCTCAGCTAAACAAAATAGAAGATAATGGGTAGAGAATAAGTAAAAATAGTTCCTGTGGCTAGTAAGTTTTCTTCATAAAATAGGTCATAGCCAGTAGCTTCTTGGCCGAACATGCAATACCTCAAAGAGCAGTTCGTCAGGCAAACAACGATGAATTAGTGCTGGATCAACATATGGTTTTCTGCTGATACTTCCAAATGGTGCAACAGGCTTAACATTAATCCCATAGAGATCTGAAACATAAAACCTGAAAAGAATAAGAACTCATAAAAATTTAATTCCAAAGTACAAATTTAGATCACACAGACAATATATGTTAATAGTTTTTTTTTAAGTAATTCAATCTCATTAAAAGTGCAGAGGGCTCCAATCCTAGTACACAAGAAGTATACAAGAGAAACCTCTAACATGGAGAAGACAATATATGTTAATAGTGATATAAAAAATAGAATAAAATGATTACCAAGCCAAGGCCTTTTCGTTACAAAGTACTGAACCGCCTTCAACCGCAAAGCCGACTCAAGTTCAGCAGGAACTGATAAGGCAAAATCTGCAAGGAGTTATACCTAATTGAGATTGATGTAACCAAGAAGCACAGGTCTTTTCACTTTCAAGCTCAATCGAAGCAAAAAAATATAACTTGAATTTTATTTGTCCACCATGTGGGAGTTGCGAAAACAATAAACCAAATCAAATGTGCCTATTGCAACTTCTTGACTCAAGTGCGGTGAGTTGGAGAGGGAAATATAGACACTTGATTAACTCTCTAAAAAATTGAAAGGAAATGAAACGCAAAGATTCCAAATTTATTGATTATTGTATTTCCACAGCATCACAATCTCATGCTTGCTAAATTGATATTTAGTTTGAATTCATACTAATATATCCAATCTTTTTTCTTTTTTTTTTGGTAAGTCATACTAATATATCCAATCTTCGAAACAACCAGATGAAAATTATAGTACATGTGGATACTTAATGGATACACAAAACGAAAAATATCAAAATCCAAAAGAAATCCAACAAGCTAGCAAATGGGTTTCACGAATATTCTACAAAAGATTATAAATTCACGCTTAATTCCACTGAATTGAAACGGTTAAGCAGCTAAAACCGTACGGGAATTCGACGATTAATCATTCTAATTGAACCGAAAAATTGAAATTTTCGGGAGTAATTATAATACCTGAAGCCATAAGAATGGAGAAATTGGTTTTTCCTCTGAGATTGTCGGGAAACCGGAGAGCAGGGGAAGAACGAGAGAGGAAAATGGTACGATAAACTTTGGCTATTATACGACCTCGTTTTTACCAAATACCGACTACCAAAAATGCTGACTTGTCAACAAGTGGACCCACCCTGATGCTTTGGAGGTTCACAATCGTCAGCACAGGTTTGAATTTTGACGGCTAAGATGTGCTCCCGTGCTTTCTGTTTTTTTGGTACCAGCAAACCAAGGGCTTAACCCGCGTATCGCAAAACGGAAATAGCCTTTGCGTTTTACCTTTTTTTTTTTTTTTTTTTACCAACAAAAACTGCTATACTAGCTTTGGTGCTTTAAGTTTACTACCAAAATTCGTACGGTTTTATTTGATGTATGATCACAAAATAATATGATTATCTCATAATTTATCTGCTAAATATGAGAAGAGGGGTTTTCATTTTGATTCATTATTTAATATAATCTATTTAATTTTAATAATAAAAAATAAAATAGTATTTCACGACATATTATATGGAGAACTTTATTGAGATTGAGCATCAAGCTCTGCACCCCAAATATGCTGCTTAAAGATTATTGTCGGTAATACAATATAGAACTATATTATAGGATTACAAAACATTATTGAACATCAAATTCTGCACCCCATTTTCCCTAAATACAACTGGAACATATAGCTTTACAAATAGAAAGTTTGTAGGAGTTTCCTACACAGTAGAAAATTTGTGTTCTATTATTACAACAACATAATAGATTAGGGTACTCAACCCTGAAATTTTGACAGACCGAAATTACCATGAGTTACTGGTAGCAACAGCAAAACAAAGAAAAAAGTTATTGTAGCAACTTAAGGATCGGCTCCCTTGTGGAACTCCATAACCCAGCTGTTGTAAGCACAGCATATGACCTCACAGCCAGAAAATCCAGATTTTAAAGCTAATGCCTCAAACTCTTTTTGGGTCCTCTCTTTTCCTCCTGGATTTTGAGCCAACATGAACAAATCTTGCTCAAAGACGATATTTGCCGAAACACTACTCTCAGGAGCCACAGGACGAACTGATTCCACGATGATCACCTTTCCAGAGTTGGGAAGAGATTTGCAGCAGTTTTTGAGAAGTTTCAAGCAATGCTCATCACTCCAATCATGGAGTATCCACTGCAGGTTTCAACGTCTCAGCAACTAATGAATAAAACTATTAACAACATCACATGTAGACAAACAAGACTTACATAGAGTTTCAAGTTATATCAATTGGAGGCTATGGGTTGCTTTAAATCATATATGCTCTAAATAAAGAAGAGCCCCTCACTATGCAGACCAGAACAAAGCTGCTATGTAGTTGGACCATTGTAACCCTCTTACCAGGCTACAATGCCTGCATTGGTGCCAAAATTACTGAATAGCTGTATGCTCTCTAAAAATAGAACATCAAGATGGTCTATGGTGAGAGGTCCCTCTTTCAGACTCAACGGAGGTCAATAATGGCCTCAATCAAGGCTATGATTACGGCATGGTATCGGTTGAGGGGTTTGGTACAGAAAATATTTTTTATGATTCGCAAACAAAACTACTTCGTTATTTATCCCTTATCTCAAAGTAATGATAATCTTTAAGAGTTATTTTAAATCTGACAATGTAGTGAGAGGTTATTTGGTTTGAACAACACTAAGCTCATGGGCTTATTCTCTTAGGTTGGAACAAGTTAATAGCATCTTCTGTTTTTGCCCCATGTCATCACACAGGGGACATGGGGACGTAAAAAGAAAAAGAGGAATGGGGTTTCTCTTGCTTTCGGCATTGCAGGCCCCAGAAGGAGGCCCCCACGGCAGGCTATTAGCTTAGTGAAAGTAAGCCAAGCAAAAGAACTAGCAGAATCACAGCCAGTTACCTTCATGAAAATGGCATCTCCTTCTGGAACACTATCAAACATGTCTCCCCCAACGTGCTCCACACCTACACCATGACATGCTTTTGAATAAGTTATACAGTTCATCTTGTCTCAAAACTATGCCCAGTTGTGAGCGGCAACAATTTGATCAAACCAGAAGTTGCATTTGGTACAAGTTGAGAAGAGAAAAATAAGGAGGGTATCAGGGTGTTTGGCGACACCCTGTTACCTTCATGGGACAAGCATTTGACAGTAATGGCATATTTGCTTCATAAGCATGAGTTCTTTGACGGCAGACATTTGAGTCCTGGGATATAAATATTTTTACATCTTAAAGGTAAAATGAACTCTTAAGCCAAAGAAAGAACTGATCCAGAACCTGGATAAGAAGGTGCATCAGCTAAAACATGAGGCAGATCAAAATTGATGCCCTTAATCTGAGGATACTTGGAAGTGATAATGCTAAGGGTAACTCCAATCCCACCACCCACATCAACCAACACTTTAAGGCCTTCAAACCCTTTGTACACATCGAGTAATTTCTTCATGATCAAGGTAGTGTGGTTTGACATAGCCTGGTTGAATACCCTATTGAACCTTTGATCTGTTCCTGGGTATTCAAACGCTGTCATCCCATAGGCCCTGTTGAAAGGAATCCCCCCTTCTAGTATAACGTCATTCAAGTGGTACCTGAGTTCAATCACCCTTGAATAAGCCTACTACACCATCTAATAAATCTATCACATTAGACAATTCAAATTCTTAAGAAATTGAAGTTATTCAGTTAAGTACTTGTCAAAGGCAATGTATGATGTCTCAACTATATATATATATAGTTATTAAATTTGTTTTTTCTTCTGAGCACGTGCATCCAAACAAAAGGAAGGTTATATAGTTTCAGAGATTACCAGCTCTCCATAAAGACCTTATCGTGGTGCAACAGGAACAGAGGAGCGACAGAGCCCCCAAGTGGGTTCTTAACAAGGAACTTGCAAATGGGTCCGACGCCATAGAGTCTTTCAACCTCCCCGTTCTCTCTGGTCACGAGAGAGCACTTGAGTATGGAATAGCTCGCCAAGAGGCGTAGCATCCGGTCCAGCAGAACCGGCGCGTCCGGGTTCTTAGTGGGCAGCCGGCCCGCAATCTCGGAAGATGAGAGGAAAGCGCCGGTGCCCGCGTCTGAGATTATCTCGATGAGGTTGAGCTCGAGCGCTGACTTCAGAACCATAGGAAGGACCACCCCGTTTGCCAACCGGACGGCCAATTTGCCCACCTCTTCTTCTTCTTGGTCTAGTTCTTGCTGTTGGGTTGTCGGGTTCGGGTTGGTTTGTTCGGAGCTACTCATTTTTTTTTACTTTACGCAAGGAAGTTAGCGTGAATCTATGAATCAGAGAGAGAGAGGGAAAGTCTCGTTTAGAAATTAGACGGTTTGTACATGTGCATGTAGCCTATGTAGGGTTAGGTAGAAAGACCACAAGCTTTCCGGCGATGAAAGAATCCAGCAAACAATTCTGGCCGGGTTCTTTTATCACTCTTGATACTGAAGAAAAAACAGAGTGGGAGAGGATTCGTTACGTACCCGGAACATGCACTGCAGGGAGACGGAACTTTTTCAGTGGTTTGAATGGTCCGATCGAGGTCCAAGGGCAGGATCCTAACTTTTGATAAATCACCTCTCAGAGATGAGAGAACCATGCCATGGCCCATGAACACCGTGTGGGAGATGGGATCCCTGAAATTTGATTTCGCGCTATTCCCGTTGTGATTGGGCAGGGATATGTGGACTGAGAAGGCCGGATGGGCCCCCAGGAAGGCAGGAGGCTTCCTGTCCACTGCCCAAGCAACTTTCTCGGGTGTGGGTTCGTTTCGCAAAGAAAAGTCTTCTCTCACATAATCACATTACTAAAAATTTTACGTCCCTTTCTTTTTTTGATTATTTGATAGAGAATTATAGTATCATTTAAATTAGAGTAAATTATTTATTTATTTATTTTGATTAATATTGGGGATTACATGGTCACTCGAAAGCTTGCTTTCCAAACATGGGGATGTTAGTGCCAAGTCCAAGTTAAGTCCAAGAGTGAAACTTTACTTCTTCCACTTGTCTAAATTTTGGTCACCGTCCATATCTATTTTAAAACACTTTGCTGTGATTATAATAAAAGCAGATAAGCCGAATCCTTGAAAGTATCCCTGGCCGGCTGTGTATGAGTGGTTTGGTTGAGTAGATTTATTGATTAACATAGGGTAATGTCAATTAAAAAGAAAAGTATAGTTGAAAGGAGGATAAGTATTGGAAATAATAATTTAGGAGATCAATGCAAATGAGATGTAACTGGCTAGGGAGTAAACATATATTTTCCCCCTAATCATTTTCCGCAGGGGCCAATGGTCCCGTCCTTGTTGTGGTCCTGTGGAGTCATCATTGCTTGTTCGTTTCTCCCTCTCTCATCTATAATCGAGAGAGCGTGAAATGGAGTTGGTTGAAAATGCAGAAAATGACAGTAGTAGCCGAAGTTATATATAAATTTATTTTTAGTTCTCTAATTCTTCAGCCTGTACGTGATTATATATAATTGTAAGAAAAATGTACGTTGAAGAGGCACTCTCTCTTTAGCAGATCACTCTCTCTTTCTTTTTCTTGAGAAGTTAAAAAAAAAAAAAAAAAAAAAATCGTCTTTAGTGATTTTGGGTTGAAACCTAGAGAAAGACAGATGGAGGAGATTGAGCATTTCAGTCACCGGCATGTGTTATCGCTGAGTGAAAAGAGGAGAGAAGATAAGGTTTTATGCCAAGCATGCGATGGATATTGCGCTGAAGGTCTGATCTACAGTTGCAGGGACTTATGTGGGTTCTCCCTGCACGAATCATGTGCAAAGGTACCGCAGGAGTTGCACAACCCCCTTCTTCACCCACACCCTCTTTGCCTATACCCAAATTCCGATGGCTTTTCCAGTTGTGCTTCTGCCAACCCTCCCCAAGGCTTCGTCCGGTGCCACAAGTGCCTGCCCATAGTACTCCCAAATTCCTACAAAAAAGAATTTCACCAAAATTCCCAGGACCGTTCATGTTATGCTTGTCGCAGGAGTTGCTGGGGCTTCATCTACGGCTGTGACATGTGCGACTTCAACCTTGATGTTAAATGCGCTTTTATAAGGCTATCGAAAGATGAAAGGGATGACCCTGTTCCTACACTACATTTTACCCACCCTGAGCATCCATTGCTACCCTTCGAGAACATACCTGCCCATCACATTAAGTGCCGCGTATGTGGAAAATACTGCTTGGACCCAATGACCTATGGTTGCCTCCGATGTGGCTTCTTTCTCCATCCGTCGTGTTTTTGTTGAGAATAAGGTTATATATTGAATCACTATGAATGATGTACATAAGGGGCCTATATATAGGCTAATAATATAGACACCATATAGAACACAAATACTAGTAAGACACTACTACATAAACTCTAACAGCCCCCCTCAAGCTCAAGGTGGAGTTCTAGAGACCAACTTGAGTTTGGACACAAGATCACAAAACCGCCCTGGAGGATGTGACTTTGTAAAGATATCCGCAAGCTGATCACGAGACGTGACAGAATGAAGCTGTAGTGAGCCCTGAAGAAGATGATGACGTACCAAATGACAATCAATCTCAATATGTTTGGTCCGTTCATGAAAAACATCATTATGAGCAATCTGAATAGCACTCCTGTTGTCACAATATATAAAAGTAGCAGAAGAAAAAGAGACACCTATATCCTGCAACAGCCATCGCAACCAAAGAAGCTCCGCGGTAGTGTCAGCTAGAGCACGATATTCTGCCTCAGTGCTAGATTGAGCAACAACAGTTTGTTTCTTACTTTGCCAAAAGATAAGTGAGGTGCCAAGTAGGAAGCAGTAACCAGTAGTAGAGCGACGATCTGTCGGATCACCCGCCCAATCAGCATAAATATAAGCATGCAGCTGAAGAGGAGACTGAGAGGAGAAATAGAGCCAATGAAATAATGTCCCCTTCAAGTACCGAAGGATGCGGAGGACAGCTGAGAAATGAGTGGAGCGAGGAGCAGCCATAAATTGACTCACTTGATGGACAACATACGAGATATCAGGTCGAGTGACAGTAAGGTAGACAAGACTGCCGACTAAATGCCGATATAAGGTAAAATCGCAAAGAGGCTCACCATTATGAGGAGTGAGACGAGTATTGAGCTCAGTCGGTGTGTCGACAATCTTACTATCGGTGAGATTGGCCCGAGAAAGCAGATCAGAGATATACTTGGCCTGTGTCAAATAATAACCATCAGAAGAAGAGGAGATCTCAAGACCAAGAAAATAGTTGAAAGGGCCAAGATCTTTCATCTCAAAGTGCTGACTGAGAAACTGTTTAAGTTCCTGAATACCAGTGATATCATCTCCAGTGATGATCATGTCATCAACATATAGTAGAAGAAGTATGGTACCACGGTCTGTGCGGCGAATAAACAATGCTAAATCATAAGGGCTGATGGAATAGCCAAGGCGAGAGATAGTGGTGCTAAACTTAGCAAACCATGCTCGAGGGGCCTGCTTAAGTCCATATAGAGCTCGACGGAGACGACAAACCTTGTTTATAGAATGAGATAATCCAGGAGGTAGCTGCATATAGACTTTTTCACTTAAATCACCATTAAGGAAGACATTTTTGACATCCATTTGACAAAGTGACCAATGTCGAGAGGCTGCAACAGCCAGTAAATCACGCACAGAAGTGAGATGAGCTACTGGAGCAAAAGTCTCCTCATAATCCACACCGTATTCCTGAGTAAAACCTCTGGCCACAAGTCGAGCCTTGTATCTATCAACAGTACCATCAGAACAAGTCTTGATTTTGTAAACCCACTTACGCCCTACCACAGACTTTCCAGGAGGCAAGTCAACCATATCCCACGTATTGTTCTTGTGTAAAGCATCAAGTTCCTCTTTCATCGCAGCCTGCCAAAGAGGGTTAATGGAGGCCTCACGAAAAGAGTGAGGCTCATGCAAGGTAGCTAAGGCATGAAAGCAATGAAAATCCTGTAAATGGGATGGGAGAGATCTTACTCGGGTGGATCGACAAAGGTCAGGTGGTGGAGTGCAGACCGGATCCTTGGATGAAACAGAACCTGGGGACGCAGGCGAAGCGACGTCAAGGGCATCAGATGACTGATGTTCAAGTGGGAGTGACTCTGGGGCATCGAATGACTGATGTTCAAGCGGGAGTGACTCTGGCAAGACATTGCTAGTTGGAGTTGGAGAAAGAGGAATCTCAATGAGGGTAGTAAAGGGAGGGAAGGATGGCATATTGAATTTGCCAATCTCATGGAATGGTCGATGCTCCCAAAAAACTACATGACGGGAGATGCGAAGACGACGAGACACAGGATCATAACACCGGTAGCCCTTTTGTTCCATTCCATATCCAAGAAAACAACATAACCGAGAACGAGGCTCGAGTTTGGTGCGTTCATGAGGCTGGAGTAAAACAAAACAGGCAGAACCAAAGACACGAAGATGGGACAGAGCCAAACAACCGCTCGTAAGGAGTGCTGTTATCAAGGATAGGGGTAGGCAACCTATTGATCGTGTAGACAACCGTGAGAGTGGTTTCACCCCAAAACGGGGTAGGAGCAGACGTGGAAAGGAGAAGTGCATGGACAGTGTCTAAAATGTGCCTAAGTTTTCTTTCAGCTCGACCATTTTGTTGTGAGGTGCCTGGACACGACAAGTGAGGAATAGTGCCATAATGTTTGAGAATGGCTTGAAAATCATGTTGAGTATATTCTAAAGCATTATCAGAACGTAAAGCTTTAATGGGTTTTGAAAATTGGGTTTGAACCATTTTGGCAAAAGTGCGATAAATATCCAACAATTCAGAACGAGATTTCATCAAAAACACCCAAGTGTAACGAGAGAAATCATCAACAAAAATAACAAAATAACATGAACCACTCATACTAGCAACAGGAGAAGGTCCCCAAACATCAGAATGAATTAAATCAAAAGAAGCAGTAGCATGAGACTCACTATTATTAAAAGGCAAAGCCAGTTGTTTACCAAGTTGACATGAAATACAGTCAAAAGAATTATTGGACACTAAACCTAACAAACCCTTAAAAGCTAAAAGTTGAACGCGAGAGGCAGATGCATAACCAAGACGCGAATGCCAAAGTGCAAGAGGTGGTGGTGACGAAGAGACAGCAGCAGAGACGCTAGTGGTGGGAAGTGTTAGGTGGTCTTGGGCCTTTCTCAACCCCAAAAGCTAGCTCAAGAGGTGAGGCTTTCCCTCACACTTATAAACTGACCACTAGCCCCTTCCACAATTGATGTGAGACAACCCTAACAATCTCCCCCTTACACATCGGGCCCTAGGTCGAAGCAGCGACAATCCGTTTCTCCCGTGAACTGTTGGGCCGAAACTTATTGGTAAACCTGGGCTCTGATACCAGTGTTGAGAATAAGGTTATATATTGAATCACTATGAATGATGTACATAAGGGGCCTATATACAGGCTAATAATATAGACACCATATAGAACACAAATACTAGTAAGACACTACTACATAAACTCTAACAGTTTTAACTTGCCAGAAGTGATTTTCCATCCCTTTCATCCATACCACCCTCTCACCCTAAAACCCATCAAGGATGAAGGTAGACTAGGTAGTCAACGATGCAATGCCTGTCGCCATTATGTCCAGTACTGGCACAAATTCGCCTACGTTTGTAAGATCGATTGTAGCTTTCGCTTGCACTTAGAATGCGCTAGTGTGATAATGCCTGCCATAACATACGAAGGCCACGATCACCTTCTTCAATTCATGGAAAATATTATAGAGATCAATAAAAAATGTGATGAACTGATCAAGTACTGCAGTGCTTGCAAATCCAGTTGTGAATCATATGGTTTCAGTTGTCTGTATTGTGATTTCAATCTTCATCTTACGTGTGGTCCATTACCATATTCCATCCAACACAAATCCCACATACATCCCCTCATTCTTACCAATTCTCCTGTTCAACATGAAGATGAGAGAGACGATGAATTATACTGTGATGCTTGTGAGGAAGAAAGGCTGGATCCACTATTACCCATTTATCAGTGCATAGAATGTCACTTTGCTGCTGAAATTATGTGCGTCATCCCAGAGGTACGTAAGCTCATATACAAAATCTTACAGTTGAAGATTTGAAAGTTCAAACAATAACCAGCTGGCTACTCTTTTTTATATATAGCATGTTGAATCAAATACTCTTTAACTTTGGTCAAATAAATGACTCGACTCATAAAGGGAAACAAAGCGAGCATAAAGCACTAGCTGCAGCCAAATTAAGGCAAAGCAAAGGATTCTGGTAATAGAATTTAGGATACTCTGATTTGGTTAACTTACCAAATGACAGAGGAGATGATCTTATTTATAGTGAAACTCATGGAGTCGTTTTACACACCAGTTTACAAGAGTTTCAGACATAACAAATGGTATCACATGGATACAATACATAAAACATAAGTTCCTCAAAAACTGGAAAAGAGGAAGACAAAAGAGGAAAAGCTGCATGAAAACATGGAGCCATAAAACATGGAGAGAGGGGGGTGCGGCTAGCTTGTCTGGGCAGCATGTCTGGGCAGAATGGGTTGTGTTAGTGTATATGTAAATATATTGTTGAATATATTATGGAGAGCGGAAGAAGAGAGAGAAGAGAGAGAGCGGAAACATATAATAGACTACATTGTATTGAGTAGCTTAATTGGAATAGATACAAGAGCCTCCTTATATAGGAAGAAGAGAGGAGCCTTAGCTTCCAATCTTACCAATGTGAGACAAGCCCCACATATACACTAACATCCCCCCTCAAACTCAATGTGTCTAAACATTGAGGTTGGAAAACAAAAGCATGAATAAAAACATAAAAGAAGAGAAAGAAAAATGAAAAATAACCTAACATAAAATAATATTCTTAACATCCCCTTCAAACTCAATGTGTAAACTTGAGTTTGGATAAAAGAAAAGGGAAAGAAAAATGAATTCGTCGAAAACGCTGCTTGTGCCAAAAAGAGTTGCCGAAGTAACGCCATAAAAGAAGAGCTTGGTTCACTTGGTTGTAATTTGACTTTGAAAACCATATACTAGTAATGAAGAAACTTGCATGCCTGAAACCCATGGACCGTCTCACCTGGTGGGCTGAGCTAAAGTCTGACCCAAAAATTCTAACTAGTAGATTGACTCGGCCGGTTGAAGAGGCTAATCATGCCTGAAACCCATGGACCGTCTCGCCTGGTGGGCTGAGCTAAAGTCTGACCCAAAAATTCTAACCAGTAGATTGACTCGGTCGGTTGAAGAGGCTAAGCAGTAGGGAGAAAAAGGGCCGGTTAAAAGAGGCTAAACAGGCCTAAAACCCTTGGACTGTCTCGCCTGGTGGGCTGAGCTAAAGTCTGACCAAAAAAAAAAATTCTCACTAGTAATGGATCAATGGCCTAGGAGAGGCTACAGTGTCCAGTAATGGCGGCATTTGACAAGGCATAAGTGGGCCAGTTGAAAGGGGCTTCTTTTGCCCAAAAAATCATCTGACCCTGGAGTGCCTACCGCAAGAAGAATGAACCGGATTGAACTGGGCCAAAGAAAAATCTTGTTTTCTGCCACATAGAGATGCCAAAAGCAGAAATAGACCATAAATTTGAAATCAGGACGAAAAATTAAGTCAGAAAGCACCTGGTCAACTCTGAAAGTCAACGGTCAACTCTGGAAAGTCAATGGTCAACTCTGGAAAGTCTACGTCAAACCAGAAAGTCAACGGTCAACAAAAGTCAACAGTCAAAAAGAATGATGACGTGGCCTGATGATGTGGCGTGCTAGGGCTGACGTGGCACGCTAGGGGCTGACGTGGCGTTGCAACTTCTAGGGCTGACGTGGCACTGTGGAAGACCTAGCGCGTGTGGAGCACGCGCGGAAGGCTGGCGGCTGAGGAGCGCGTGAAGAAGACGCTCGGAGGCTGCGGCGGCGCGTGGAGGCGCGTGATGAGGTTGTTTGACGATCTGGAGCCTGTTTTGGAATCACAGGAACGAGATCTATCTAAAGGGCCGAAGACCAAACAGAACGGAGCACTGTGGAGGGTTGTGGCGGTGGCGGCAGTGGCGGAGCGGCCGAAACTTCAAACGGCGCGTGATGGAGCGTGAGAACTCCGATGAGGCTGTGTGCGACGGCTCTGGAACGGTCGTCTTTCGAGGTTTCTAGCGGTATATGGTACCGCTGAAAACTATAAGAGGAAAAAAAAGAGAACCGAGAAGGATAGAGCGAGATATTCGCCGGAGAACACTAGCGGCGCCGGAAAGAAAAGAAGATGCGGAAATTTTTTTTTTTAAGGTGATTCAGAACCTGTGCTCTGATACCATGTTAAATATATTGTTGAATATATTATGGAGAGCGGAAGAAGAGAGAGAAGAGAGAGAGCGGACACATATAATAGACTACATTGTATTGAGTAGCTTAATTGGAATGGATACAAGAGCCTCCTTATATAGGAGGAAGAGAGGAGCCTTAGCTTCCAATCTTACCAATGTGGGACAAGCCCCACATATACACTAACAGGTTGAAGAGGGCAGCACGTGGGTTGGCAGGGCATGGGCAGCACGGGCGTCAGGAGCATGGCAGCATGGGTTCTTGTACTTTAACAGCTGGGAGAGGCAAATCTTCTGAAATCCAAAAAAAGTAACCAAAATCTGTCTTATGCAAAGGATTTTATTCATTTTTGCTTATAATTAACTTGCGTGGAGAGACTAGAATCCGCTCAAAAAAGTTGTGATTCTTTTCTTCAAATGTTTAACAGAAAATTAAGTAAAAAGGAGAAAATGTAAAATAGATCATTATTTTATTTTTTATATATTAATTTAATATTCAATCTCAATATATTTCTTATTTTCTTCTTATCTTAATATATTTTTCATTTATGATTTGGCTTATTTCAATAAAAATTTATGTCTCGATCTGTGCTTGCTCTACAATTATAGATAGAATTGTTATGATTGAAATTTTGTAAATTTCATTGTAAATGGACAGATCAAGATAAATGTAAAAAAGAAAGAAAGAAAAAGTCCGTAGAGAGAGCCAGAGAAGGACTTGGCGGGCGGCTAAAAAGTAAAAAAGCACAGAAAGGAAAAGGACAAATTAAAGTGGTCAAAGATGGTCGTTCCTGCACACTTGCACTTATTCTCCAACGCTTTCGCTATTTCTTTTTCTTTTTGCTTTTATTATATAAATTTGATTTTTAATTCACTCATTCTTCTGTCTGTCATTAATATAATTAATTGCAAGAAAAAAGTAATATATATAATCGAGTTAACGATGGGTAAACTAGCTGAGATCGCTAGCTCTTATCGAGTTTTCTCAAACAAATCGAGTATATATTATTTTCTCATCAAGTGAGTAATGAGCAGGCTTTTACAATATCAATCTCGAATTTGGGTCAAACTTAACCCAGCGGGTTGTTAAACAGATTGAATTTATTTACAGCCATAAATTCCTACCAAACACAAGTCTGACCTCTTGAACTCCCATCCTATCCTCTCTTCGTCATTTTTCAAAACTGAGTTTAGGTGGTTCTCAATATTAATTGTTCTTCGGTCTATGCCCAGATCTGAAACCAGATGATATCTCGTTCCCTTTGAGTTCCTCCAGTGAGAGTGTTTGGCGTCAGCAGACTGACAGGTATTGGTGATGGTCAGACAGAAAACGATGTAAACGGCATCCTTCAAAACAAACGACTGTATGTTCTACTTGTCTAAATTTTGGTCATATATTGAGCGTACGTCCATCTCTTTTAAAATAGTTTGCTGTTATTATAATAAAAGCAGGTAAGCCGGATCCTTGGAAGTATCCCTGCTGGCCGGCTGCCTATGATTAATTAATGGTTGGTTGAGTAGATTTATAGATCATCATAGGGTGTTAAATAAAAAGAAAAGTATATATATATATATATAGTTGAAAGGAGGATAAGTATCAGAAATAATAATTTAGGAGATAAATACAAACAGGAGAGTAAAGATATATTTTCCCCCGAATTGTCATTTTCCACAGGGGCAATGGTGGAGTCATCATCACTTGTCCGTTTCTCCCTCTCTCATCTATAATCGAGAGAGCGTGAAATGGAGTTTCTTGAAAATGCAGATCGAAAATGACAAAAGTAGCCAAAATTTATTTTTAGTCCTCTAATGCTGAAGCTAGATGCACTTCTTAATTAGGTCACTCTCTCTTTCTTTTTTCGTGAGACCAAAAAAAAAAAAAAACCCTAGAGAAATTCAGAGATGGAGATTGAGCATTTCAATCACCGGCATGTGCTATCGCTGAGTGAAAAGAAGAGAGAAGATAGGGTTTTATGCCAAGCATGCGATGAATATTGCGCTGAAGGTCTGATCTACAGTTGCAGGGACTTATGTGGGTTCTCTCTGCACGAATCATGTGCAAATCTACCGCAGGAGTTGCACAACCCCGATCTTCACCCACACCCTCTTGCCCTATACCCAAATTCCGATGGATTTTCCTGTTGTGCTTCTGCCAACCTTCCCCGGGGCTTCTTCGTCCATTGCCACGAGTGCCTTCCCATAGTACTCCCAAATTCCTTCTTCAAACAAAAATTTCTCCGAAATTCCGGGGACCGTTCATGTTATGCTTGTCGCAGGAGTTGCGGGGGCTTCACCTTCGGCTGCGACAAGTGCAACTTCAGCCTTGATGTTAGGTGCGCTTTTATAAGGCTAGCGAAAGAAGAAAGAGACCACCCTGTTCCTACACTACATTTTAGCCACCATAAGCATCCACTGCTACTCTTCGAGAACATACCTGCCCATCACATTAAGTGCCGCGTGTGTGGAAGATCCTGCAGGGACCCGAAGACCTATGGTTGCCTCCGATGTGGCTTCTTTCTCCATCTGTCGTGTTTTAACTTGCCGGAAGTGATTTGCCATCCCTTTCATCCATACCACCCTCTCACCCTAAAACCCATCAAGGATGAAGGTAGCCGACGATGCAATGCCTGTAGCCATTATATCCACTACTGGCACAGATTCGCCTACGTTTGTGAGTGTGAGATTAATTGTAGCTTTGGCTTGCACAGAGAATGCACTAGTGTGATAATGCCTGCCATAACATACGAAGGCCACGATCACCTTCTTCAATTCAATGACAATATTAGAAAGAATAATAGAGGTGATGATGAACTGATCAACTACTGCAGCGCTTGCAAATCCACTTGTGAATCATATGGTTTCAGTTGTCTGTACTGTGACTTCAATCTCCATCATACTTGTGGTCCATTACCATATTCCATTAAACACAAATCCCACATACATCCCCTCATTCTTACCAACTCTCCTGCTCAGCATGAAGATGAGACAGACGATGAATTCTATTGCGATGCTTGTGAGGAAGAAAGGCTGGATCCACTATTACCCATTTATCAGTGCATAGAATGTCACTTTGCTGCTGATATTAAATGCGTCATCTCTGAGGTACGTAAGTTTATATATAAAATCTTACAGTTGAAGATTTGAAAGTTCAAATAATAACCTGGCTACTCTTTTTGATAGCATATTGAATCAAATATTCTTAACTTTAGTTTTTTGGAGCTCTACATCAGATAAACAATGTCACGTGCAGATGATCTTTTAGATAAAGGAAAATGCTATAGGTATTAAATCTTTTACTAAGAGATGAGTATCAAGTTGATGTGGAGCTCATTCATTGATACTCATATCATTTATATTGATCAATTGTTTTGATTTTCTCCAATGAATTAGCTCCACATCAATTTGGTATCAATTCTTTCTATCTATTGGTTAAAGATTTAGCACCTATAGCATTTTTCTTTGAAAAAATTGCTTTCAAAAACTAACGTAGCTTTTAACCATTTTCAATCCATTGGACTTTCTTGTTTTAGAGAGAGAAGCTCTAGGTTTTTTCTTCCCAGCCGCCTCCTCAGTGCGGTTTTTTCTACCGCCTCGTACGGCCTTTCCGGGGAGGAGGGAAAGGCTTTGCCTTTTCCTTTCTCCCCTCCCCCATTCTGTTTCCTCCCTGTTTCTCCTTCCTCTTCTCTTGGTTTTCCCTTGTTTTTCTCTTTTCTCGCTTTCTTTTCCACTGCTCATCTGCCATCTACCCCCCCATTTTGTTGCTCTGCCTTCGTCGTCCCTCCTCCACCACAGATCAACCACAGATTGGACGAGCTTTCCACAGATCCGCCATCACCGTCCCATCTCCACCACAAATCCGCCTCAGATCCATCCGCCATCTCCTCCTCGCATGGCTCCTTCGATCTTCCCTCCGCCCGCCTACCTCCACCCCTGCCGGTGTTGTGTGGTATTTTGTTCTGTTGTTTCTTGTTTTTGGTTTTTCTATTCCCTTGTTTCTTGGTTTTTGGTTTCTCTTGGCCGGTTGCTGCTTCTCTCCACCGTTGCCGTTCACTGGGCTCCTCTCTATCGCTGCCGCCCGATCTCCTCCACTTGCCTGTCATCATCCATTGTAGCAGCTGCTTTGTGTATTTGTTGTTGTGTTGTAATTTTTCTATTTTTTGTTGTTGTTAGTTCCCTGTATTATTTATGTTTGGTTGTGTTGTTTTTCTTATTCTCTGTGGGTTACAATTATGTGGGTTACTATCTCCTTGAACTAATCTGGTTTGACCTTGTGGGGGAGTTTTTTTGATGCTAGTGATTGTCCTTCAGCGGCTCCTTCTCGGTTTTATGCAGTACCACCCCTACAACTTTCATTTAACAGTGATTGTTGCCTTAATCACTTAAGTCTCTTCACCAAGTCTTTATGCATTTGATCATTCCCTGTATTTGGTCCTTTTGGACTTTTTCATGTATCCTTGCTGTATTTACTGTTTGGGCTTTGTTGTAGGGGTGCCCACCCTTTTGTTGTTCAATTACATGTAACCCTTTTCCTGTATTTGATTAGAAAAGGAAAAGGAAAGGAACCAAAAAAAAAAAAAAAACTAGAATCGATGTGCCTAGATGGTTGAAATTTTCCATTAAGGTAGAACTCCATAAACTACTTGAATTCTCAAAATTTGCTCAAAGTTAAATATGTTTTTGTTGGGTATACATGTGTAAGTGTAAAAAAATTGAATCCCCATATTAGAAATATGTCACAAGTATAAATAGTTGATATAGCATATATAGCTAGACCCAAACTTGTAGATTTAAGCTTTTTAATCAAGTGATGTCCCGACATGCTATAGTATAGTTTCACTGAAAGACTAATAATAATAATATGTGTCAATCTCCCTAACAATTATATAGGTTAGTGTCATTTGACGTCATGTGGGATTGGTTGGTGCCAAAGGTAGGTACTTCAATAATTTTTTATATCAAGATTTGTAATTTTACAATTGTTTAATGCTCTTAACTCAAAGTCTTTGGTTGGTTTGTAGGTAATATCATCGCTAAATGGAGAATATGGAGATGTAGAGTTGAGGAATCCTCTTGGACAGCTTGGTAAGGTTATTACCAAAGATGCGTTAAAAGAGATGATGCAGAATAAATATAAAAAACAACTCGAGCCGACTTTAAGTTGGAAAGATTTTTTAAGCACTTTGAGTATAATCGAGGAAATATCCTTATGGAAAACGATTAGAGCAAAAACTACTACTGAAAAGATAGAAGCTTATGACCATGATGAGATTATATTGTTTTCTGACAAGGCTTATACACAATTCATAAAGTTTCTTAATTATTCTGAGGTTTCGCATAACATGTTTCCTTATGATTGGAATGTTGGTTCTCATACAAAAGAAGAGGTTATCAATGTTGGGGATTACATGACTACTCGTAAGTTGGCTCCTATCTTAAACCACTTGCTTTCCAACCACGGGGATATTGGTGCCGAATCCATGTTTAGTCCTAAAGTGAAATCGATCTACTTTTTCATGTTATGCGAGTGCATAGATCGCATGAGAAACATCAAGGTTGTGGATATCACTGATGATAGACTTCTCGGTTGGTGGAGATGCTTGGAAACCTTGCAACTTGCAGGATTTAAAATTGAGTTTGCCTTCGATCATTTGAAGAGAGTTACACGTGCTCATTTTGGTCTTTATGTTGAAAAGCATGTAGACAATGTTGTTGATCAACTTGATAGAGATTTTATGGAAATTACAAGGAAACTCGAGCGCATAAAATCTGCAAAAGCTTCAAAATCTAGTTTTATTGAAGAATGCTTAAGAGAGGCTTCAGTAATGAAGAAAGGCAAAGCAGTTACATCTAGGCTACTATAGATGTCAATAGTGTTAAATGTCTATTTCCATGCATATATGTTTATTTTTTCTGTTTTAGTTTGTCTTATTTATGTATCATGAAGCTAATTAGTGGGTACTCATTGTGTAATAATTAGATGTTTACAACACAAATTTGAAGTAAAATAGATCATATTTTTAACACCTCGATCCAAAAATGGCATTAAAGCATATATGCTAAGTGTTCTCCTAATGTTCTTCTAGTATATTCTTATTTCTAGGTGGATATTATTTTCTAAAAAAACAAAAAGAAAATTGTTTTATAAAATAATATCTACATAAGACTAGGAGAACACTAGGAGAGCACCTAACATTCTCTAAATTCTTTAATATGTACAATAAATCATTAAATAGACATTGGACAATTTTATATCTATTGTGCATGCACTTGTGAGGTTTGTGTCCTACATTAAAAAAATATAAAAAACAATAGTACGTACTTAATATACATAAGTGGAAGGAGAGCACCTAACATTCTCTAAATTCTTTAATATGTACAATAAATCATTAAATAGACATTGGACAATTTTATATCTATTGTGTATGCACTTGTGAGGTTTGTGTCCTACATTAAAAAAATATAAAAAACAATAGTATGTACTTAATATACATAAGTGGACCAAAGCCTATTAACTTAGGCTTTTTGGGCTAGAAGTGGTGTCCTAGTATACATATTAACTTTCTCTTGTTTGACTCCCTTAGTGTTTCTCTTCTCAACAATTGGTATTAGAGCTCATAGTTAGTTTCCGATGTTGGTGATCATATGAGTATCTTAGTTTGACTCTCTTGGAGTACATGTGGTAGAGACTTACAAATGAGGGAAAATTTGTTGTGCATACACTTATCAGATTTGTGTCCCTCGTTTAAGAAATATAAAGAATAATAGTACTTAATATACATAAGTGCACTCAAGCCCATTAGATTAGGTTTTGGGGCTAGAAGTGGTGTCCTAATATGTATATTAATTTACTCTTATTTGACTCGCTTGGTATTTCTCTCCCCCAATGATATCCATATTATTTATTTGATTTAATAAGAGACATTATGCAAAAAGATACAAATAAAGATTGTGTTTATCTTTCTAGATATTTGCATATCGGCGATATCCTAATCCAAACACTCGAAAGGAGAAAACAAGAGTAAATGGAAGTAGATGAATAACTTTTAGGCCAGATTATTCCTGGATTTGTTTGCTTCAATTTGCGGGCAATCTAAAATGGGATTTATTCTCATTTGAAGTCCCTTGTATGCTTCATATATTGTTTAATCTATAAGCGATGCCTTAGTTTGTATGCACGTGGTAAAACAGAACATAAAATAGAAATTTCCAAAATTGCAGTCTATATTGTTGATCGATGGCTTACTCATACCGATTGCAAGATCCTTGGAAACCCAATAAACGTGCACTAGAAATTCCTTGTCCAAGAACAACAAGAAATCTTCAACTAGAAAGGTCTATGAAAGTTATAAAAGATGAATTTATGAGAATAGACTCAATTTTTTTTTTCCTCATCCAACTCCATTTATGCTCGATTTGTGACTAAAGTTTGAGACAAAGTCACAAAGATAATTGCACTTCATTTTTAATTGTAATATGTTTGAAAGCTAGAATATTTTATGATGAATTTTTGTGAGAGAGATGCCAAGCGGATTAAGTACTGTAATCAGTCCAGAACAGAGTATTAAAGGTCTATATATAATCTAAAGAAGCATAGTGATGCAGCGCGGGATATAAACTTTAACTAATTAACTATTGGTTGATCTTGTTTTGCCAAGTATGTTGTATACTTGTATTTGATTTTAAGATTTTAGAATGAACGAATATATATTAGATTCTGATTGGTCAAGGTTGTTTCAAGATAGTTTGTAGTCTGTCTGCAATAGAACTGTAAGTCCTACAAATTTCTCTGTGACACCTTTGAAAAGTAATCTGATTTGGGAGTTTCATTATGGAAGGTTCTTGCAACTAAGGTTGGACTTAATTTGTTGTAGTATATGATCGTTTGAAGATAGTCGCACATGCTCATTTTGGTCTTTATGTTGAAAAGCTCGAGTAAAACCATATATATATAAAATTTCAATTCATGTAAAAACATCTAAAACCAATAACTCCTTTTTAAAAATCAAAATTCCCAATTTGGGAAATTCCGCTTCCAAAAGTTTTAATTCAAATGAAATTCTAGCCCTTTCCAAAAATGCCACCACTATTGAAACCTATAAGAAAATGACAAAGCCCACACATTTCAATTGGGTTTATGTTGTAGTATATGATCGTTTGAAGGTTGGACCTTCCACACATCTTCTTCAAAGTTTGATACCTTTTGTACATATGAATGACGGAAATTTCCTCCAAATAAGTTTAGAGAAAATATCTTCCAACCAATTTAAAATTTTGTCAAGTGTTTATAAACATTTAAAACGTACATTAAATTCTTAAGGTCTTTAATAACAATTCAATAACTTAGACTAATGTTTTAAAAGTTTGTAGACACTTGACAATATTTTAAATGGATTGGAGGATGTTTTCTCCAAACTGGTTTGAAGGAAATTTCTGTCCGTATATGAATGCTTAATATTCTAGTATTGAAATTGAAGGTTTTTTTTTTTTTTTTTTTAATGAAAGAAAGAGCTTTACTGAAATCTAATACCATACTTAATATTTTGCCAGGGGTTGAAATTGAAGGGTGTCTTTTTTTTTTTTTTTTCAATGAAAGAAAGGGCTTTACTGAAATCCAATACCCTGCTTAATATTTTGCCAGGGCTTGAAATTGAAGGGTGTCTTTTTTTTTTTCAATGAAAGAATGAACTTTACCAAAATCCGATATCTTGCTTAATATTTTGTTAGGGCTTGAAATTGAAGGGTTTTAAAGGAGAGAATTAAGAAGCTTTAATTAGGGAAATCTGATACCTTTCCTACTTACTAGTATTGCTTTAACTTTTTTTTTTTTTTAAAAAAAAAAGTATTGCCTTAACTTTTAATATTCATAATATTTAATAAACTCCCACAATGAGACCAATTGCAATATTACATTATGCTAGCTCTCTCTCCCGACTCCCAGTTTATCCCTCCCTCACAGTTTGTCCAGGTAAACCTTCCTTTCCCTAGCTAGGCCAGGCTTTTCTTTATATTTTATTGTTTATTTATTTATTGTCTCTCGATCCCTAGGCTTTTCATTTCCCCTTTCTTGATGTAGATTTGCTCTTGTAATAAACCCATCTAAGTTAGTGGCGTTTGGATCTAAGTGGGTGATCGAGTTGCATGTCCACACAAGTTTCGCATAGGCTTCCTCCACTCCACATTTAAAAGGTACTTTTTTTTATTATTCTTTTGAAAAATATTTTAATGTGAGATAAAAATAAATTAGCAATGTTATACGTACCCTCATCTCATTAGTAATATCGACAGTGATCATCGGCCTTAATTTGAATCAGCATGCTGATGTGCATACATTAGCATGGTAGAATGAGGGTAATTTCTCAAAATAAACTAGAAGAACTAAGAGTGGATTGGTAGTGTCGTATGTACATAGTGAGATAGTAGCGTGGTATATAAAATATTCAAATAAAAAAAATAGTAATGCTATGAATATTTTATTATTTTATGGACAGAGTTTTCTTCTAAATTAGGTTGGAGAAACTTCTTTCAATTAAGTCTATAAAAATGACATATGTCCATTTTTTTATTAACATGTAAGATGCACATGAATTTTTAACATTATTTATTCCAACTTTGTCTCTACTATTAAAAAAATATGTGTATCTCACATATATGTTCAAATGACACATGCCATTTTTATATACTAAGTAGGAGGAAGTTTCTCCAACTCATTTTGGAGGAAAACTCTGTCCATCTTTTATGATTGAAATTGTTTATTAATATTTTTTTTTCGGTGCTAAAAAATAAAAAAACTCTCCCATCAAACAAGGCTGCTATCTTTAATTAATTGTTTATCCCGCATCTTCTCTTTCATATTGTTTCTTTTAATGTATATTTATAGAATAATTTTATTTAGTAGACTCTTGTATGACCATAATATAATTGAGATGATGTGACAATTTATAATTTTTGTTTCACAAGTGCTTATTTAAAGACTTATCATGGCAGGATCATTTCCAATTCATTTAAAGAGAGAGTATCTAATTAGTTATATTTGAAGGGTATTTTTGTCTTTTACTTTTTGAGTAAACAAAAATATCATTCTATTATAATTAATTAGATATTTTCAATTTCAAATGAAAGGAGAGGATCGTTCTTGTTTTGGAAAGTTAAACAAGTGGCTACTATTAAATGACATTACTCACATTTATAATTAATGTCTTATATTTAATGCTCATCTTTTTTCAGCCGTATACATTACAATTGCCAGAAAAATGTTGAAGATCAGGCCCTTCTAAGGAGGATCACTCCCTACGTGTGTATTAAAAAAAAAAAAAAGAAGAAAAGAAAAGAAAAAAAGAAAAAGAAAGCAATTCTTTTGGTGATTATGATGAATCAATTATTAGAACATATGCAGGAGGACGGCCCGGTGGAGTGGAAACTCGGCCTGCCGGAATTGTTTAGATCAATTTTAAAAGAAAAGGCTAAGATTCAGTCGAAGTCGCGACATTTTAGTCATAGAGAGCATCTGTTATTTAACTTCGTTGAACGGCACTCTTCGTCAGGTTTCCAATTGTTGGAGGGTGCTTGGGTAAGGGTTAAATGCGCCATTTGCACATTGAACATCCGTGATGTTCCGATGTGGGCATGCCTCACTTGTGGATTCTTCCTGCATAAAGAATGTGCAGAACTACCGGAGACACTACGATCACACCCCCTTCACCCTACACACTCTCTTACCCTGAAGCCAATTCCAAGCGACGACATTTACTATTATGCTTGTCGTTTAAAGCAATCCTTCGGCTTCGTCTACCGTTGCGACACGTACGCGTGCGACGTCAATTTTGATAGTGAATGCGCTTTTATAGACAAGCAAGTACTTCTTACGCATTTTTCTAGTTCTATCGACAAGCATCCATTGCAGCTCTTCAAGAACGTACCTAAAGGTCGTTTTGACTGCCGCTTATGTGGAGAATACTGCTCCAATCTAACCTATGGCTGCTTCCCATGTAGACTTTTTCTGCATCGATCCTGTTATGAGCGAAACTTGCCGGGAAAGATCCAACACTTTTTTCATACCTGCCCTCTCGCCTTGTCCACTTATAACCGAGACTTTTCGAATTTTTGGAGTTGCAGAGCTTGTTACAAACCCCTGTCCCCGGGGCTCTTCTATTATGGCTGTCGTGATCAATGTCGTTTTGGGATGCATGTTGATTGTACTTTGTTGGCCACTAAAAAATCTAGTACTAGTACTGAAGAACAGAATCGGTACCATTTCCTCCATGGACATCCTGAAAAAATCTGAGATAAACTCTGTTTTGGTTAACTTACCAAATGACAGAGGAGATGATCTTATTTATAGTGAAACTCATAGAGTCTTTTTACACACCGGTTTACAAGAGTTTCAGACAGAACAACTGGTATCACATGGATACAATACATAAAACATAAGTTCCTCAAAAGCTGGAAAGAGGAAGACAGAAGAGATAAAACCTTATTCTCTTAAAGGATAGAATAAAGGAAACAACGAATGCTAAAGAGATAAAACCTTATGACCATGAGGAAATTATCATGTTTTCTGACAAGGCTTATACACAATTCATGGAGTTTCTTAATCATTCTAAGGTTTCGCAAAACAGGTTTCCTTATGATTGGGATATTGGTTCTCATGATCTAAATCAAGAGCTTGTCCATGTTAAGGGTTACACGACCTCTCGGAAGTTGGCCCCTATCTTAGACCACTTGCTTTCTAACCACGGGGATATTGGTGCCGAATCCACATTAAGTCCTCAGGTGAAATCACTTTACTTTTGTTTGTTATGTGAGTGCATAGATTGCATGAGAAACACCAAGGTTGTGGATACCACTGATGATATACTTCTCGGCTGGTGGAGATGCTTGAAAATCTTGCA
Source organism: Carpinus fangiana (assembly GCA_006937295.1). Lineage (NCBI taxonomy): Eukaryota > Viridiplantae > Streptophyta > Magnoliopsida > Fagales > Betulaceae > Carpinus > Carpinus fangiana. The sequence goes on from CM017326.1 coordinate 32,576,621, forward strand.
ATTTGCTGGATTTAAAATTGAATTTGCCTTTGATCGTTTGAAGATAGTTACAGATGCTCATTTTGGTCTTTATGTTGAAAAACAAGTGGACAATACTCTTCACCAACTTGATAGAGATATTGAGAAACTTACAAGGAAACGTGAGCACGTCAAATCTGCAAAATCTGCAAAATTTAGCTTAAATATTGAAAAATGCTTGCGAGAGGCTTCTCTACTAGGGAAAAGTGCAATAGCACGCAGATGCATTTAAGCTGCTATATATAGATGTCAGCCATCATCATTGCTAAACATCTATTTAATTTCATGCATGTATGTTTATTTATTGTCTTATTTTGTGTATCAGGAAGTCATAGTACTATATATGGGTTCTCATTGTGCTGATATGTTTACAACATGAATGGATAATAAAATTCATGACAGGTAATATTTTTCTTTATTATTATTATTATTATTATTATTATTATTATTATTATTAATGTTTTAGTTATATTTAAAACAATTTCCACCGTCGTGGCGTGGTGGTGACCTTTGGATGCTTATTCATAATGTGTTCTCGATGCCTTGTGATTAGATTAAAATGATTTTGTTTGAAACACCTACATTTACATTTTTATTTTAAATTACTCTCAACACAAATATTCGGCACGTTTTATGGTTTAGCCCTAGATTTTGTAAATCGCTTGTCCGTAATTAAGGACAAGAATTTCATTATGTGCTTGTAAACATTTCAACTATTATATATGTTTTAACAAAAACCATCGGGAATTCGGGATAAGCTGAAATTTCGAGAACAAAATATATAAGGAGAGGAGAATTGAAAAATCTAGTACTAGTACTACTGAAGCTAGAACAGATCGAATCGGCACCATTTCCTCCACGGACATCCATTGTCATTCTGTGTGATCAAGGATGATGACACGAGTGTTATAAATTGCTATGCATGCATGTAGGACACGCGCGCTGCACAAATCCTACGTAGTAAGAAGGTTTACATTTGCAAAACATGCATCGAGTTGCCGAAAGAGATCTACCATCCCTTCCAATATCCATACCACCCTCTCACTCTGCTTCAGTAGTACCACGATCATCTCAAACATATAGACTGGACAATGCCTGTCGCAAAGAGACCACCATCGTGGTCTACGTACAGTTGTCAGATCAAGAATTGCAGTTTCTGCTTGCACGTTGGATGCAGTGGGATAAGGGATGCTATAGAATACGAGGGTCACAAACACCTTGTGCAATTTAAGGAGATTATAGATGGCCAATTAATTAATTAAGTGCAGAGCTTGCAATTCCACCTGCAATTCATACGCCTTCGATCAGTTGTCTGCATTGTGATCATTTCAATTAGTTCATGCTCTTAACTCAAAGTCTATAGTTCGTTTGTATACTACAATAAATAAATAATAATAATAATAATAAAATAAAAAATTAATGACTACCTATTAGTAACATTTTAAGGCTAAAAAATGTCACTACTAGGGTTGTGACGTGTTAATAACGACATGGGTGACAGGTAAAAAATCATTAGGCCGCTAAAAGAATTTAGTAACATGTTGAATTGACCACGTGTCACCAATAATTATTGTTGCTAAATGGAGAATATGGAGATGTAGAGTAGTTGAGGAATTCTTTAGGACGGTTTGGTAAGGTGATCGATTACCAAAGACACGGCAAAAGAGATGGTGCAATATTACAAAAAAAATAAAAATAAAAACTCGAAAAAGGAAGTGCATCTCTTAGAGAATAGAATAAATTAAAGGAAACAACGAATGCCAATGCTGAAGAGATAAAATCTTATGACCATGAGGAAATTATAATGTATATAAAGTGAGTTGTTTATAAAAGACACACGTGTGCAAATCAGAAAAGTTAAATAAATATTTTTGAGAATAATTTTTCTTTTGCTTGTGATAACTCGAACATATGAATTTTTGTTGACACCATGCAACTCACATGAATTATCTCCTTTTTTTTTTTTTTTTTTTTTTTTTGCGCCAAAGAAGATAATTTATATGAGATGATTCCCTTCTAAATTATAGATAGAAAAAAGAAAATTCATATTGTACTATTTATTGATGGAAAATTTTATGCTTGGTTGATGTTTGCAAGGAATTAACATTTTCGTTCATATAATCATATTATTTGAAAGGGGTTTGTTGGGGGTTCTCCCATTATTGTTCTCTTAGCGTTCTCCAAATTTTACGTAGAATATGATTTTAAAAAAAATAAAATTGCAGTGGGAGAACCCCTCAAATAGGGGTTTGCTAGGGGTTCTCCTCGTAGTGTTCTCCTAGTCTTACATAAAACATGATTTAAGAAAAAATAAAATTGTAATACCGTTTTTTTGCCAACAGATTAATTTTTATAAGTTAATAGTTATGTTCTAATACTTTAAAACTTGTTTTTGGATTCAAAACTAAAACATAAGGGTGGAAGATTAACCCTTTAAGGATGGTATAACCCAAAATGGATTTGATCATCCTAAATTTGGTGCGCTAATGCCTTAATTTTGGTGCTAATGCCTCAAATTTGATGCTAATGCCTAAAAAAAAGGGCGATGGAGGCTACTACAATTTTATTTTTTCTTAAATCATGTTTTATATAAGATTGAAAAAATGCCAGGAAATAACTACGAGGAGAACTCCTAGTATTTTCCTTTCAAATAATATGTTTATATGAACGCGTCAATTAACTAAATAAATTGGAAACAAAATAAAACGCATCTTTTAGCTTAATATCAGCTTAAAAATATCACCAACAGGTCCCTCTCTCACAGTCAATTGGTAAAAGGTCCCTCAATCTCTCACACTCAACAGAGGTCAATAATGGCCTCAATCAAGTCGATGATTATGGCATGGTATCGGTTAAGAGGTTTGGTACAGTAAATATTTTTTATGATTTGCAAACAAATCTACTATGTTATTTATCCCTAATCTGAAAGTAATGATAATCTTAAAGAGTTATTTTAAATCTGACAATGTTGTGAGAGGTTATTTGGTTTGAACAACACTAAGCTCATGGGCTTATTCTCCTAGGTTGGAGCAATTAATAGGATCTCCTGTTTTTGCCCCATGTCATCACACGGGACATGGGGACGTAAAAAGAAAAAGAGGAATGGGGTTTCTCTTGCTTTCGGCATTGCAGGCCCCAGAAGGAGGCCCCCACGGCAGGCTATTAGCTTAGTGAAAGTAAGCCAAGCAAAAGAACTAGCAGAATCACAGCCAGTTACCTTCATGAAAATGGCATCTCCTTCTGGAATGCTATCAAACATGTCTCCCCCAGTGTGCTCCATACCTACACCATGACATGCTTTTGAATAAGTTATTCCGTTCATCTTGTCTCAAAACTATGCCCAGTTGTGAGCAGCAACAATTTGATCAAACCAGAAGTTGCATTTGGTACAAGTTAAGAAGTGAAAAATAAGGAGGGTATCAGGGTTGTTTGGCGACATATTCAGTCATGGGACAAGCATTTGACAGTAATGGCATATTTGCTTCATAAGCATGAGTTCTTTGACAGCAGACATTTGAGTCCTGGGACAGATATAAATATTTTTACATCTTAAAGGTAACATGAACTCTTAAGCCAAAGAAAGAACTGATCCAGAACCTGGATAAGAAGGTGCATCAGCTAAAACATGAGGCAGATCAAAATTGATGCCCTTAATCTGAGGATACTTGGAAGTGATAATGCTAAGGGTAACTCCAATCCCACCACCCACATCAACCAACACTTTAAGGCCTTCAAACCCTTTGTACACATCGAGTAATTTCTTCATGATCAAGGTAGTGTGGTTTGACATAGCCAGGTTGAATATCCTATTGAACCTTTGATCTGTTCCTGGGTATTCAAACGCTGTCATCCCATAGGCGCTGTTGAAAGGAATCCCCCCTTCTAGTATAACGTCATTCAAGTGGTACCTGAGTACAATCACCCTTGAATAAGCCTACTACACCATCTAATAAATCCATCACATTAGACAATTCATATTCATAAGAAATTGAAGTTATTCAATTAGGTACTTGTCAAGGGCAATGTATCAACTATATATATATTATTAGATCTGTTTTTTCTTCTGAGCATATACAACCAAAAGGAAGGTTATATAGTTTCAGAGATTACCAGCTCTCCATAAAGACCTTATCGTGGACCAACAGGAACAGAGGAGCGAAAGAGCCCCCATGTGGGATCTCAACAAGGAACTTGCAAATGGGTCCGACGCCAAAGAGTCTCTCAACCTCCCCGTTCTCTCTGGTCACGAGAGAGCACTTGAGTATGGAATAGCTCGCCGAGAGGCTTAGCATTCGGTCCAGCAGAACCGGCGCGTCCGGGTTCTTGGTGGGCAGCCGGCCCGCAATCTCGGAAGATGAGATGAAAGCGCCGGTGCCAGCGTCTGAGATTATCTCGATGAGGTTGAGCTCGAGCGCTGACTTCAGAACCATAGGAAGGACCACCCCGTTTGCCAACCGAACGGCCAATTTGCCCACCTCTTCTTCTCCTTGGTCTAGTTCTTGCTGTTGGGTTATCAGGTTCGGGTTGGTTTGTTCGGAGCTACTCATTTTTTGACTTTGCACGAGGAAGTAAGTTTGAATCTGTGAATCAGAGAGGGAAAGTATCGTTTAGAAATTAGACGGTTTGTACATGTGCATGTAGCCAATGTAGGTTTAGGTAGAAAGACCACAAGCTTTCCGGCGATGAAAGAATCCAGCAAACAATTCTGGCCGGGTTCTTTTATCACTCTGATACTGAAGAAAAAGCAGAGTGGGGGAGAATTCAGTACGTACCCGACATAACTTTTTCAGTGGTTTGAATGTTCCGATCGAGGTCCAAGGGCAGGATCCTAACTTTTGCTAACTCACCTCGCATCAGAGAACCATTCAGGGATGTGTTGACTGAGAAGGCCAAGCAACTTGCTCGGGTGTAGGCAGTAGGCTCGTTTCGGTCAGAAAAGTCTTCTCTCACATTACTACAATTTTAAGTTACGTCCCTTTCTTTTTTTGATTATTTGATAGAGAATTATCATTTAAATTAGTGTCAAAAACAAAATTTGATTAACTTGATTTACGACTTTTTCACAGCACATTTATGAGTTAGCCCATACCGATTATTTATTTATTTTTTTCTTTTAATTTTTAATTTTTTTACAAAGTATTAAAGCACTAGCAGTAGATGCCCTATATTAGTACTAATTTAATAGAGCACTAGCAGCAGCAAATGTCATTCCCTTCCTTATGTCTAGGAAATTTTTTTTTAAAAAAACCCCACTAAAACTTATTTACGTTAGACCTTTTATATTTAACCAACTCTCAAGAGTTGCTACAGTATTTCACAATATATAGGAAACAAAAAATGATTCCCTAAATGTATCTTGCGTACGCAAGCAAATTTATTCTCAACGTAGAGAATGAATGATTTGATCATGTTGTTAGATAAAGTATATAATGACTCTTTAATTCTGTCTTAGGCAAAGTGTTAGTTTGAAGTATTGGCTAAGTTTCGTGATCAAAATGAAAAGAAAAGAGCCAAGCGTTCGGACGGGATTCATTGCCGTTCGGACGTGATGCAATCAAGGACTTCAGTACTAAAACCCGAGAGCTCCGTTCGCAGGCCCGTTCGCATCCCGTTCGCAGCCCGTTCGGACGCCTTCGAACGCGCCGCTCCAAGATTGAAGAATGCGACTTAAGAAAGCGATGAAAACCTAGAAATTTCCACATCAGGAATAGTGACCGTCCGAAC
>CM017326.1:32589171-32618688 GCA_006937295.1 Carpinus fangiana
CGTGTGGTCCATTACCATCTACCATTAAACACAAATCCCACATACATCCCCTCATTCTTACCAATTCTCCTGCTCAACATGAAGATGAGACTGACGATGAATTCTATTGCGATGCTTGTGAGGAAGAAAGGCCGGATCCACTATTACCCATTTATCAGTGCATTGAATGTCACTTTGCTGCTGATATTAAATGCGTCATCTCTGAGGTAATATAAGTATATGAAAGGAGTAATGCTAAAATTCTATCTTGTGTTTTTCTTATCTCTTAGTGTCATTTGACGTCTTGTGGGCTTGGATCAATAATTTTATATATCAATTAAAATTTTAATTTTACAATTGGTTCATGGTCTTAACTCAAAGTTTCTAGTTGGGTTGTAGGTAATAGCATCTCTAAATGGAGAATATGGAGATGCAGAGTTGAGGAACCCTCTTGGACAGTTTGGTAAAGTGATTACCAAAGACGCCGCAAAAGAGATGATGCAAAAGAAAGAAAAACAACTCAAGCCAACTACCTGGTACGATGTTTTTCAAACTTTGACCGAAGATGAGAAGAAAGAAAAGAATCTTTTAAGGGATAGAATAAAGAAAACAACTAAAGCCCAAAAGATAGAAGCTTATGACCATGAGGAGATTTTAATGTTTTCTAACAAAGCTTATACACATTTCATGAAATTTCTTAATCATTCTAAGGTCTCGATTGACAAGTTTCCTTTTGTTTGGGATCTTTCTTCTCATACAAAAGAAGAAGAGGTTGTGAATGTTGGGGATTACATGACTACTCGTAAATTGGCCCCCATCTTAAAACACTTGCTTTCTAACCACGAAGATATCGGTGCCGAATGTACATTAAGTCCCAAGTTGAAATCTCTTTTATTTTACACATTATGTGATTGCATAGATCGCATGAGAAACACCATGGTTGTGGACATCACTCATGATATACTTCAAGGCTGGTGGAGATGCTTGAGAATCTTACAATTTGTGGGATTTAAAGTTGATTTTGTCTTTGGTCGTTTGAAGAGAGTTACAAATGCCCATTTTGGCCTTTATGTTGAAAAGCAAGTGGACAATGCTCTTGATCAACTTGATAGAGATATTGAGGCATTTACAAGGAAACGTGAGCGCATAAAATCTGCAAAATCTGCAAAATTCAGCTTAAATATTGAGGAATGCTTGAGAGAGGGTTCTCTGCTGGGAAAAGGTAAAGCAATTGCGTCTAATCTACTATAGATGTCAACAATATTGTTAAACGTCTAATTTCCACACATGTATGTTTATTTCTTTTGTATTAGTTTATCTTATATATATATGATATATATGAGGAAGCTATAGTGGGTTCTCATTGTGGTAATTAATTTTATCTTTACAGCATGAATAATGTGTAATAAAATTCATCATATATATATGATAGATGAAGTCACGATATGCAATATAAGAAACTGTTTGTATTCAAGTATTTATCTTTATATTAGGGCCGGGTACAGTTTTAATATAAACTCCTTAATTAATTATAAACTTGACGTGGTAGTTTATAATTAACTAAGCAAAAAATCTTACTTGTCAGTGCAATTAGTTTTGACTTATCAACCTTACACTATTAATTATTTCATCAATTATAAACTCTCATATCTGTTTGTAAGAAGCCTTGAGTACGGAAAGGTATATATAATACCTCAGACATTTTTCTTTTCATTATTTGCTAATTTCGAGAATTAAATGCGGGATTAATTTCACCGTTTTCTTTATCCAGAATCCGTTAATTTGGGGGTGCATGACAGGCACTCATGATCTATTGTGTTTCATTATTTCAACTCCAAAAGTCATCTCACGATTTTGTTAGCACTAAATTACAAAGACTCACCATTTATTAATTTTTTGCGCCAAAGAAAAAGGAAAATTTATAACCTTTTAATGAATAATGAGTGAAAATTTTTCTGCATGTTTTTCTGATGTTTGCAAGGAATTAAAGTTCGTGATCATACGATAGATAATGCCTAAGCAATATTCTTTTGTTAATAAGATATACTACCAATGGGATGCATGCCACCACATATTGAAACCTCATCTACGTTATATATAGTAACATAAGAAGATGACATTTAAAATAGAAAAGTCTTACCTTGATCCTCATAATAGTTTCCACGCTCTCAAAATTTCAACTTTCTCTCAATCTTAATTATGAACCTAATATGCACGAAATTGCTATGAGAAATCAGGATTTTGAATACCCAAAAGATGACCACTTAGAGAAAATAATCCTTAACAAACGGTGGACCGAAATCTAGATATTTCGACGTCCTTGTAGCCATTGTTTGTCCCAAATTCTGGTGGATATGTGCATTAATTCTTTTAGTTTGCGGATTTGAGAGAGGAGAGGAGCAGAAATCAGCTATGGAAGGGAAACAAGGGAAAAAAATTGAGTAAGAGGGAGGAAAATAGCGTTAATTAAGGCATATTTGCAAAAGTCGCATATATATAGAAAAAGTTCTACTCTAAATTGATCAGTTGTAAGAAATTTCTTTATTCCAATTTATAAAATTGATATTTGTTCTTCGAACATGTAATTCTCACATGCAGTTTTAAGTGATTCTTGCTTAAAAAACACACGCCAAAATCATATACTCTAAATAGTAAATACATATGTGATCAGTTTAATAGACTTAGTTCTTTAACTCAATTTTGAGAAAAACTTCTTCATCACCTAATTATTTGAAACGCGATTCATATTAGCTTAAAAATATGTAATTGGAAAAAAAAAAATCAATAAACTAAATAAAACGCACGTTAGCTAAAAAATTTCTTGTTCCTTCCCGTTTGAGAAATAGGAACAAAATAAATAAAAAGAGGAAAAAGTAGGAGACTTAATTTATTTGTCGTCAACAAATTAATAAATAGGAAACCAGCACATGGTTATATACAGAAATAAAACATTAAAACAAGCTAAAATTAGCCCAAAATAAATTCTCCCCCAAATCCAATGTTTATGTGATCCACACCTTCACCATGACATGCTTAATTTTGAATAAGCTTATAAAGTTCATCTTGTCTCATAACTATGCCAATTGTGAGCAGCAACAATTTGATCAAACCAGAAGTTGTGTTAATTTGGTGCTGGCTGAGAAGTGAAAAATAAAGAGGGTTATCTGGGTTCGTTTGGCGACCTATTGAGTCATGGGACAAGCATTTGACAGTAATGCCATATTTGCCTCATAAGCATGACTTCTTTGACAACATACGTACATTTGAGTGGCCTGGGACGACAGACATCGAACACATGATCAATAAAGCACTCAATATTAATAAACGCATGGTACAAAAGTTGTGGATATATATCACCATATATGATCGATCTTTTCGACTGGTGGGCAAGCTTGGAAACCTCAAAATTCGGAGGATTTAGAATTCAATTTACCTTTGATCATTTGAAGATAGTTACACTTGCTCATTTTGGTCTTTATGTTGAAAAGCAAGAAAGCAAAGCTCTTGCTAAACTCAATAAAGATATCATTTAATTTTTTTTTAAAAGGCATGTTACGTACACAACCCTACACAAATTCAATGGTGGATTCATCCTTTCACCATATAGAGATGGTTGAAATAATGAATGTTATAACTTCTCTTTCAAAAGAGATATATAACGGTCAGTCTAGTACACATACTCTCTTCTTTATACCTACTTCTCGAATCTCTACACCTATATAGATGGCATTTAAAATCACCATTGGATTAAAAATTTAATAATCATTCATCTTAAATTTAATGATAGTTTAAAAACCACCTATCTATCTAATTGTAATGGGTCTAAGTACGTAGTCCAACTAAAATAAGAGTGTAGATCATAATCAAGTGAATTATCAACAGTTGGATCGTTGGATTGACGCTCATTTGTAATAAACTGCAGGTTAGTTTATTTGGAGTTTTTATATAAAAGGCTCAAAGGCCAACGTAATCGGATATCTAAATTCTTTATTTCTTTCTTTCGAGATGGACTAGCTATCTCCGATCACTCCTTGACACTAATTTTATCCCACGCAAAGGATTTTGTTCCTTTTTTCTTGCTTATAACTTGTGTCGAGGGAATTAATCCGCTCAACAAAGTTGCATGTGATTCTTTTCCTCAAAACAGATGCAAAGAATTACAACTGTAATTCTTTAACAGACAAGTATGTAAAAAGAAAAAAATAAAAAAATAAAAAGTAAAGGAAAAGGAAAAATAAATCCTTTGGGATTACAAGTATTTGAGAAATTGAATTGAAGGCACGTATAGAGGAAAGTTCAGTAGGAAACTTAATTTGATTTTGACTCAGAATTTTGTATGAAAATGAGGGAAAAGATGTGAGAGTATAGAGAATAAAGTTGTATTCTTAGACTAAATTCGCTGGCACAATGATCAGGATAAAATTAAAAATTTGGGAAAAATACGTTTTAACCCCCTCAACTAACATCAATTTACGTTTTAGCCCCCTAAATTATTAAAAGTTGTTAAATGGCCCCCCCAACTACCAAACAGTTACGTTTTAGCCCCCTCCGTTAGTTTTTGCTATCAAGTTTGGATGCATGGAAGCATCCAAACTACGTCGTTTTGGATGCTTCGTAACTTGACGGCAAACATCCAAACTACGTCGTTTTGGATGTTTCCATCCACTTTGACGGCAAAAACTAACGGAGGGAGATAAAACATAACTGTTTGGTAGTTGGGGGGGCCATTTAACAACTTTTAATAATTTAGGAGGCTAAAACGTAAATGGGTGTTAGTTTAGGGGGCTAAAACGTATTTTCCCCTAAAAATTTAGTGCTCATAGGAATTTTGAATTATTTTTGGCTGAAGATATCTTTTTAACGGTATATCAATATTTTTATTTGGAGAAACTTCACTTAAACTTCTACGCGTTTTGACAAGACCTTTCAAAGTTCAAAAACTCTCAATTTCACAATCTCGAACTTCTAATTTGATGCAAACTCCCCATTGGGCCTTAAAACATACGAAAAAAAAAATTAAAAAAATAAATAAATAAACTGGCCTTTATACCCCTTCAACAATATAATATTGTCCTCTTTGGAGCCTACCAGGATTCAAACCCACAACCTTTTGGCATCCCTCAAAGCTTTGTTCCTCCTTAGCCACCACTAGGCTAGGAGAACGCATTGTTGTTATTAAGGGTGTAAGTATACATATAAGCACATCCTCATCTCCATACCCAGGCGATGTAGGACGTCACAATCACTCTAGCGTCCCCGCTGGTGGCCTTATGAGATTAGCCCACTCTTGGCATCCGTCCCAGCAAGCGTTCGCTAGCGACCTTCATGGGCTTATGCACACTCCTCATCTCTATACCCAGGCGATGTAGGACGTCACAATCACTCTAGCGTCCCCGCTGGTGGCCTTATGAGATTAGCCCACTCTTGGCATCCGTCCCAGCAAGCGTTCGCTAGCGACCTTCATGGGCTTATGCACACTCCCCCCATCTCAGGCTGGGTAATGGCTCTGATACCATTTGTAAAATATTCCACCCAATGACACATAATATTGTCCCTTTTTGGTTCCCCGAAACCAAGACTTCCCAAGAGGTCACCCATCCTAGTACTACTCTCGCAGAGATACACAGCAACAGCGTAGCAAAGCCCCTCCCACAACAATATTGTCCTCTTTGGAGCCTACTAGGATTCGAACCCACAACCTCTTGGCATCCCTCAAGGCATTTGTTCCTCCTTGGCCACCACTAGGTTAGGAGAACGTGTTGTTGTCATTAAGGGTGTAAGTATACATATAAGCATATCCCCATCTCCATACCCAGACGATGTGGGACGTCACATCTAATTTGATATTTTTTTATATCTTCCATTAGGATTTAGTGTTAAATCATAACGGATGGCCTTCTCAAAATGAGAGGTCTTCTCAAAATGCTTGCAAGTTTTGGGGTCATTTGTGAAGTTTTCCCATTTTTATTTTTTATATATTAGTTTAATATTTTATCTTAATATTTTATTTATTTATTTATTTATTTTGTAATAACATCTATTCAAATTAAAAGAGATTACAACACATAAATAAAAACAAGCTAATCTGGAAAAACCCAATCCAGATAGACTCCTAGCACCTTTATGAACTTGTAGAAGACTAGAAAAGTAAAAAGTACTAGCGAATGCAGCTGACTGTTGATTACTTGCTCATACCGATTGGAAGATCCTTAGAAACCCAATAAACGTGCACTAGAAATTCATTGTCCAAGAACAACAAGAAATCTTCAACTCGAAAGGTCTATGGAAGTTATGTATAAAAGATGAATTTATGAGAATAGACTCCCTCTTCTTCTTTTTTTTTCTCATCCAACACCATTTATGCTTAATTTGTGATTTAAGTTAGAGACAAAGACAATTGTACTCCATTTTTGTGATATGTTTGAAAGCACGAATGTTTTATGATGAATTTTTGTGAGAGAGATGCCAGGTTAATCCACATTGATCTGGTTGTATTGAAGTTCAAACCCTTTATTTGTGTTTTTTCTTCTGGTAATCGTCCCTTTCCCCCTTTCCCCTTATTGTTAAGGGAATTAAAAAAATTCTTATGTTAATAAGATACTACGTACCAATATATTATTGCTTCTTGTTGCAGCGCGACTTAGTGGACTGCAACGAAAAACAACAAAAATGTAGCGAATAGATAATTGTAGATCTTGAGTCTATTAATGATCTAAGAATTCTTCTTAAAATATAAAGTTTATCTATGATTTCACGGAAAAATATAAAGAAAACTCACATATGAGTAATTCTTATTCAACAAAATCAATAATCAACATAAAACTGAATTATTTGGAGGCTATAAACATGTATATATAGCCTCAAGACTAATAAAGTACGGAATATGGACTTTAAAACCCTAATACTACTAAAACAAGGAAACAAAGTCGTGTAAAATAACTAAAAACGCAGAAATTTAACATAAAGCCCCGTGTGCGCTCGAGTACTGTCATGGGTGCGCTCGAGCGCACACGAGGCTTTGCTCTAACAGAGAGGATCAAGCACAATAACAGAGAGTCTTCGAAAATCTATATGATCTGCATCACTTTTGAGGTAATTAATTAACTTGTTAAGAAGGCTAGGAACTAACACCCCACACGATGTAGGACAAAATATCACGAGAAAGAAAGAACATCGGAGTCTTACTGGACAACAATGAAATTCAGTAGAGTCTCACCTGTCACCACCAAAGGAAAATAATTCACACTTTAAAAATAATATATATATATATATATTTTTGTAATTATTTATTGTCTCACTGCGGGTCACCACTTTACTCAAAATTTTATTATGTTAATTAGTAGATAACAAGTTGTAAACAAATATAACTTCCATCCGTAGAAATATGCTGATATAGAACACAGTTTTTCTTTTTGGTCCACACTTTAGAGTTGTTTATCTATTTGAAGCAAGATCCCATGTTAGCGATTTCAAAATAAATAAATAAATACAAATTCAAAATGTTACCACGAACCTCCTAAATTAATCCATTTACAAGTCCACTTTAAAGTGATAATTGCGAATTGTAAGGAATAAGAGTATAATGTAGCCTTAGGGATTTATTCTAGATGTAGGTCATAAACCGAACCACGTAAAATTTGTGTCTCAGTTTTCTTTATTTCGCTTGAATTTTATTTTATTATATTTTCTTTCAAGTAGAACACCAAGCTACGTACTACTAAGCTAGAAGGATTCCTTGCACCATGGCAAAAAAGGACAAGTTCATTACACCTTCAAACATCAAAATCAAGCTGTCAATACGTGCTTCATTGCACTACAATATTGAAGACAAATCCATGACTAGCAAATATCAAGCACCACAAAACGTCTTCGCAAAACTGTGTTTTATTTTATGAAAACAATGAAATTAACAAACTCTCTTGTGGAACTCCATATATAACCCAGCTGTTGTAAGCACAGCATATGACGTTACACCCAGAAAAAACCAGTTTTAAAGCTAATGCCTCAAACTCTTTTTAAGTCAACTCTTTTCCTCTTGGGTTCAGAGCCAGCATGAAACTTGAGCTAGAAGGTGCTTTTTCAGTGGTTCGAATCATTATGTGTGTGTGAGTAGAAGGTTGTACATTAAAAAGATGTAAGATGTTTGGACGGTTAATATAATATTGTTGGGTCCAAATTAACTTATAAGATTAAACTTTTGAATTGTATAATATTTCAATATATTATATTATGGGCTCACTAAAGTATCAATCACCCTAACATGATTGAGGTCCATTCCAAGGGTAGGATCCTAAATTTTGTTAAAATAAGAATCTAGATACACAAGTGGATTATCAGCAGTTAGATTGTTGGGCTAAAGCCCGTTTGTAATAAATAGGTTAATTTAGTTGGTTACACAATGTACGAGTTGTTTTGTAGTTTTTGAATGAACGGCCCAAAGGCCAATCAAAATTCTATTCTCTTTGGTTTTTTCTAAATTGAGATTCCTTCCAATTACTCAAAATTAAAAAATCTCATATTATGAAATTGTGATCATTCATTTTAAATCTAATGGTTTATAAAATGCCAACTACTTTTGTATAACCAATGAATTAAATTTTGATTTTTGTTTTACCAAGGTTTAAATGATTTTATAAACCATTGAATTTAAAATGAAGGACCATGATTTTGTAATATGAGATTTTCTAATTTTAAGTAATTGGAGGGGATCTCAATCCGTTTTCTCTTTGGGGATTGGCTATCTCAAATCAGTCACCCATATCATCAATTTTGTTCATACATTTTTCACAAACAGCATTTACCATCAAATTACATTAGAAAATTATACAAAATTAGAAAAGTCCTTAATTTACACTTAATTTGTCTTACGCAAGCAAATTTATTCTCAGCATAGAATATCACATTTTTTCCCTTTGAATGAATGATTTGATCACGTTGTTAGATAATTAAAAGTATATAATGACTCTTTAATTCTATCTTAGGCAAAGGATTTTGTTTCCTTTTTTCTTATAACTTACGTCGAAGGATGGACTAGAATCCACACAACAAGTTGTGATTCTTTTCCTCAAAAGAGGAGGAAAGAATCACAACTTTATTTAATAGATAGTTAAGTAAAAATTAAAAGAATCACAATCTTGAATTATTTTTAGCTGAAATTGTTACTTTTTTTATAATGGTATATCGTTATTTTATTTTTTATAATCAAAAGGGCATGAGAGAGCGACTAACTTGCAATTCCACTTGTACATAACCATAGTAATACTTACTTGTTGAAAATTGGTCAAGATGAGCTTGACGATTGAATTATAAGTTTTTAAATTTCACAATAAATAAGCCGATCAAGATTATACTTCACAAAACAAAAAGCCAATTTGAGTATTAGCAATTTACTCTCGAAAGCTCTCCCTTCTCTCTCCTAAAAAAGCCATTTTCGAGTAAGCTTAAGGAGGAGGGAAACCCTCTTGATTTCTCTCCTCCTCCCCCCTCCGTTTGTAACGACCATTTTTTTTCTCGGCTGAGTTTCTCTCTTCTTGAGAGAACTCCTTCTCATCTAGAGTTTTCTCTAGATTTTTCTCTAGATCTATCCCGAATCCTCAAAATACAGCAGAAACTATGGATCGCCTTGGAACGCCTTCCCTTTCTCCTATATGGCCGAATCTATGCAGGCTTGAAGACTGGTTTTTTCCAAGGCTGATATGCTCCTCTCCATCAGCCCAAGCCAAACACGTGCCTCTCATCCATCACCACCGACACTCCTGCTTCTCGATGAACTCCTCAGTGGCCCCTTTCGACCACCATGCGCCGGAGCGTGGTCCGCACGCTCCTGCAAGTGGATCTAACGTGCCGGCGCGTGGTGGCCACGCGCTGTCCAGAATCCGCCGATGTCCCCCTCCGTAGCAACAGTTGTGTTTTGAGTTTTTTCCTTATATGTTGTGTAACTTTTGTAATTTTCTGTTGAGTTCTTGTTTTGTTGTTAGTCCTTTCTGTGTAGTTTTCAGATGCTTTGGAGTTGATTTTCTTTTCCTTTATTTTTTGTTTCCTTTTGGAAGCTTTTTTTCCACGGTTACTTCACATCTCAACCTCCAAGGCATTTTTGGACGCCTATTTAGATGTCTAAATGGTGTCTTCAGACTCCTGATGGTTGTATCCATCATAGTGTGCGCCGTAGTAAGGGTTCTTCTCGAGCTGCATTCGCACTATTCTTTTTTACTCCTGGCATCCCTAAACTCTCTAGTTAGGGCTTTGGCAAGCCTGTTTCTCCTACTATATTGTATTTTCTTTGTTTGAATGAAGTTTGGTTTGTTACCAAAAAAAAAAAAAAAAGATTATACTTCTCAAATATTAAAAAAAAAAAAGTAAATAGTCTAAAAGAATTAAAAGAGTGACCATGTACAGTACCTATTTAGCCACGAATCTTTTAATTTTTCCGGAGGGGCCAAGCAAGCCAATGGTGGCGTCCCTGTTAAATCATTCTCACTTGGTCTCTTTTTCTCAATCTAGATCTCAATACGTAGCTAGATCTCGATGCAAACACATAGTATATGTTTAGTGATTTGGGTTAAAACATATATACCTAGAGAGAGAGAAAGAGAGAGATGGAGATTATTAAGCATTCCAGTCACCAGCATGTGTTATCGCTGAGTGAGAAGAAGAGAGAAGAGGAGGTTTTATGCAAAGCATGCAGTATATATTGCGTTGGTCCGACCTACAGTTGCAGGGAATTATGTGGGTTCGCCCTGCACGAATCATGTGCAAAGCTACCACAGGAGTTGCACAACCCCCTTCACCCACACCCTCTTGGCCTGCACCCACAAGGCCAGTTTCGTTGTTATGCTTGTGCCCGGGATTGCTGGGGCTTCAGTTTCCGCTGCGACAAGTGCGACGTCAACCTTGATCTTAATTGTGCTTTTATAAAGCTAGCGGTAGAAGAAAGGGTGGAGGCAGTTGGTACACATTTTAGCCACCAACAGCATCCATTGCTACTCTCCCAGAACATGCCTGCCCATCGCATTATCTGCGGCGTATGTGATACATACTGCTCCGACCCGACCTATGGTTGCTTCCCATGTCGCTTCTTTCTCCATCGGTCGTGTTTTAACTTGCCGCAACAGATCATCTGTCCCTTCCATCCGTACCACCCTCTCACCCTAATAATATTGCTGCATGGAGGTCGATGCAATGCCTGTCGCAAGGATATCCCCAGTGACAACCTCGCCTACGTTTGTCAGGGTAACAATTGCACATAAAATGCACTAGTGTCATAATGCCTGCCGTAACATACGACGCCCACGATCACCTTCTACTATTCAACGACAATATCGAGAACATAGGTTACAAGCTCAAGTGCAGCGCTTGCAAATCCACTATTTGTGGAGAATCATATGGTTTCAGTTGTCTGTATTGTGACTTCAATCTCCATCTTACGTGTGGTCCATTACCATCTACCATTAAACACAAATCCCACATTCATCCCCTTATCCTTACAAGTTCTCCCCTTGAAGATGAAGAGGATTGCGAGCCGGACGAATTCTATTGTGATGCTTGTGAGGAACAAAGAGTAGACCCATTATTACCCATCTATTATTGCAAGGAATGTCAATCATTTTGTTGTTGAACTTTCTTGCGTCATCTCCGAGCTACGTAATCTCTTACAAAATCTTATTATTTTGAACATATGAAAGTTAAAACAATAGCCTATAGCTACTAGAATCTATTTGTTTTAGAAATGCAATCACTATGATGGGTCGATGCTTAATACATATATGTGTGTGTATATATATATATATATTGCTTTACTCTTTTCGATTAAGACAAAAGAAGGTAATGGATATGGAGTCATCAGAGGGAAAGAAATTTCGATAGCATGTTGAATCAAATACTCTTAACAGTCTAACTTTAATTAGTTTTTTTGAGCCCTTATCAATTATTAAATGCATGCGCATCATTAGATAAACGGGGCTTATTGTCAAGTGCTGATGATTTTTTTTGGAAAAAATATTATAAAAAAATGAGAAATGCTACACGCTCTCACATTTTTAAATGTGCACTCCTTACATGTCAAGGAAATTATCATTAGACTTTAATATATTACTATTAAAATTTAGATTAATTTAAAGATAATTTTCAGTCATGCTAAGAAGTGTACACTTGAAAGTACGTAATGTGTAAAACATTTCAATCTCTTAATAAACTAATCTTTAGCCATTAATTTCCAACATTAGAAAGTGTGCAGTGTGATTTCCTCTGACAAACATTTTACAATGGGTTCATGTTCGAGACTCAAATCTTTTAATTTGGTTGGTTCTCAGGTAGTATCATTGCTAAGAGGAAAGGATGGAGATGTGGAGCTAAGGAATCCTTTTGGACAGTTTGGAAAATTGATTCACGAGAAACAAGAACTCGTGATCAATCCGGCTTTAACCTTGTTTGATATTTTTAATTCTTTGAGTGAAGCGGAGAAAAAGGAATTGAGTAATGCTCTAAGGGCTAGGGGTTGGAAAACA
Source organism: Carpinus fangiana (assembly GCA_006937295.1). NCBI lineage: Eukaryota > Viridiplantae > Streptophyta > Magnoliopsida > Fagales > Betulaceae > Carpinus > Carpinus fangiana. The sequence goes on from CM017326.1 coordinate 32,601,654, forward strand.
ATTATGTCTAAAAATAGTGAATACATAGAAATTTTCTGGGGTGATGACACTTACACACAATTCATGAAATTTGTTAATATTGGCACAGAGATTCCTACAGAATTCCTTTACAATACGCATTTCAAATTTTGTTGTAAGCAGCTAGCCTCCAAAAGAAGAGGTTGTCAATACTGGAGATTACATGATTACTCGAAAGTTGGGCCTTATCTTGAAGGACTTGCTTTCCAAGCACGGGGATGTTAGTGTGGAGTCCAAGTTAAGTCCAAGGGTGAAACTTTATTTCTTCCACATGTTATGTGAGTGCATACATAGCATGATAAATACCAAAGTTGTGGATATCATCATATATGATCTTCTCAACTGGTGGGTAAGCTTGGAAATCTCAAAATTTGCAGGATTTAGAATGCAATTTGCCTTGGATCATTTGAAGAGAGTTGCACATTCTCATTTTGGTCTTGTTTTTGAAAAGCAAGGAAGCAAGGTTCTTGATAAACTTGATAGAGATATTGAGGAGTTAAAAAGGAAATGTGAACACTTAACATCTATAAAATTCAGTTTAATTGAAAAATGCTCGAGAGAGGGTTCGATACTAAAGCGAGGGAAAGCAGGTTAATTTGTTGGACTACTATAATTAAGTGTTTTTGGTTTTATATATATATATATATATATGTCCTCTCCTTCATTCTCAGAATATTTTGGTGATAAATCAAGATTTATTGTCCTCTAATTCATAGTTTCATGAGTTTCTTTTATCATCTTCATTTGTCATCTCAAAGTTCATTTATCTTAAGTTTTAGAATGTAAACATATATAGCAGTTTATAAAATAAAATATTCTCATGCCGACTAGATAATTATTATTCATATCGATTGCTTGTTTTAGCTCAATACATGTAGATAATTACGCGCGCATATATATATATATATATATATATATATATTAATGTATATGTTGGGGATATGCCCAACGGCTAGTTAGGAACTGCCAAAACTGCTTTAGGCTCAAGAGACCTCTTCATAAAATGTGAAAGAGCATTTATCTGAACCCAAGAGTGCATGGATATGATCCTCTCTGTTTTATTTTATTTTCTTACATCTAAATCTAACGTTATTTTTAAAAAAATTAAATTAAATGACGTCATAACATATTTACTATGTGCGTGACATTATGTACCCCATTAAATACAACAAGAAAAATATTGATCATAAAATAACTTGTCTCCATTCCAAATGAGATGGAAATGATACTAGCCCCTCTATTTTCACAAAGGCATATTTTATTATAGATGCATTTTTAAATGATTTTCAAAAATGTATGTGAAAATTGCACGCTCTAAAGACATCAGTTTCGTAGATTAGGTAAACAAAATTTTCCTTCAACCTAATTTAAAAGAAAACTTGGTTCATCACTAGCTTATTTACTTATCTAAGAATACATATATATATTCTTACTTAGATATATATATTCTTAATTAGATATGATTTTATGAGATGTAATTTCAGCATTCATTGTAATCAAATCGATTTAAATTTGATTTGACTTGATGTTTAATACATTTTTTGTATTGTAAATTCATCAAGTGAATAAGAGCATAATGTAGTCTTATGGGCGCTTTATTCTAGATGTACTACGTAAAATTTGTGTCTCAATTTTCATTCTTCCGCTTGAATTTTATTTTATTATATTTTATTTCAAGTAGAACACCAAGCTACGTACTAAGCTAGAAGGATTCCTTGCACCATGGCTAAAAAGGACACAAGTTCATTACACCTTCAAACATCAAAATCAAGCTGTCAATACACTACAATATTACAGACAAATCCATGACCAGCAAATATCAAGCACCACAAAATGTCTTCGCAAAACTATGTTTTATTTTATGAAAATAATGAAATTAACAAACTCTCTTGTGTAACTCCATAACGTACCCAGCTGTCGTAAGCACATCATATGACCTTACTGCAGCCAGAAAAACCAGTTTGATTTAAAGCTAATGCCTCAAACTCTTTTCCTCTTGGGTTCTGAGCCAACATGAAACTTGAACTAGAAGGTGCTTTTTCAGTGGTTTGAATCATTATGTGTGTGGGTAGAAGGTTTGTATGGTTGAATTTGTTGAATATATGTGTTAGTGTAAAAGGATAAAGTTGTACATTAAAAAGATGTAAGATGTTTGGATGATTAATATAATATTGTTGGCCCATATTAACCTATAGGATTAAACTTTTGAATTGTGTAATATCTTCATATATTATACTATAGGCTCACTAAAGTATCAATCACCATAACACGATTGAGGTCTATTCTAAGGGCAGGTTCCTAAATTTTGCTAAAATAAGAGTCTAGATAAACAAGTGGATTATCAGCAGTTAGATTGTTGGGCTGAAGCCCATTTATAATAAATAGGTTAATTTAGTTGGTTACACAAGGTACGAGTTGTTTTGTAGTTTTTGTATGAAAGGCCCAAAGGCCAATCAAAATTCTATTTTCTCTCTAGTTTTTTCTTTGGGGATCGACTATCTCAAATCAGTCACCCATCTTATCAGTTTTGTTCATACATTTTTCACAAGCAGCATTTACCATCAAATTATATTAGAAAATTATATAAAAATAGAAAAGTCCTTTACACTAAATCTGTCTTATGCAAGCAAATTTATTCTGAGCGTAGAATATCGCTTTTTTTTTTTTTCCTTCGAATGAATGATTTCACGTTGTAAGATAAAGTATATAATGACTCTTTAATTCTGTCTTAGGCAAAGGATTTTGTTTCCTTTTTTCTTATAACTTTGCGTCCAACAAGGGCCTAGAATCCACTAAACAAGTTGTGATTCTTTTTCTTCAAAAGAGGAGGAAAGAATCACAACTCTATTTAATAGACAATTAAGTATAAAAGAATCACAATCTTGAATTATTTTCAGCTGAAATTGTTACTTTTATTAATGGTATATCGTTATTTTATTTTTTTCTAATTAGAAGGGCATGAGAGAGTGACTAACTTGCTATTCTACTTGTACATAACCATAATCACACTTCCATGCTGAAAATTGGTCAAGAGTGTGATGATTGAATTGTAAATTTTTAAATTTCACAGTAGATAAGCCGATCAAGATTAAAGTTCACAGTTTTTTATTTTTATTTTTAAAAAAAAAGTCTAAAAGAATTAAAAGAGTGACCATGAACACCTATTTTTGCCACGAATCTTTTAATTCTTCCGGAGGGGCCAAGCAAGCCAATGGTAGCGTCCCTGTTAAATCATTCTCACTTGGTCTCTTTCTCTCGATCTACATCTCAATTGTAGATCTCGACGCCAACACATAGTATATGTATTCTCTTTAGTGATTTGGGTTAAAACATACCTAGAGAGAAAGACAGAGAGATATGGAGATTATTAAGCATTTCAGTCACCAGCATGAGTTATCGCTGAGTGAAACGAAGAGAGAAAATGTGGTTAGATGCAAAGCATGCGATGAATACTGCGATGAAGGTGTGATGACCTACAGTTGCAGGGAATCTGATTGCGACTTCAACCTGCACGAATCATGTGCAAAGCTACCGCAGGAGTTGCACAACCCCCTTCTTCACCCACACCCTCTTTCCATAGTATACGACGCAGATTACTACATGTTATGGTGTGAAGCTTGTAACAACTATTGCAGTAGGGGCTTCGTCTTCAGTTGCGACAAGTGCAACTCCTTCGTGGTTGATGTTAAGTGCGCTTTGTTAAGGCCTGCTGCAGCGACAGAAGAAAGGGACGAGCATTTTAGCCACTACCACAAGCATCCATTGCTACTCTTTGAGAACATGCCTGCAAATCGCATTTACTGCCGCGTATGTGGAACAAAATGCTCGGACCCCACCTATGGTTGCTTCCAATGTCGCTTCTTTCTCCATCAATCGTGTTCTGAGCGACACTTGCCACAAGAGATCAAACACTTCTTTCATCCCTGCCCTCTCACCTTGTACACTGTTCCTGCTAACTCTTCTTATAATTGCAGAGCTTGTCACCATAACAGTTCCAAGGGAGCCTTTTGCTATGGGTGCAGTCGGTGCAATTTTGAGATGGATGTTGATTGCACTCTATTATTGCCCACTACCCAACAGATTCTCCATTTCCTCCACGGGCATCCATTGTCACCAATCTCTAACATCAACGCTGATGATGAATATCACAATTGCGCATGCTATGTATGTGGGAAAGGTTGTACAGATGATCCTGTTACCTATGCTTGTGGTTGTGCCAAAAATAATTACTACGAGTACTGCAAGGACTTTTACCTTCACAAATCATGCGCTGAGTTGCCGCAACAGATTTTCCATCCCTTTCATCAGATTCCAAACCACCCTCTCATTCTCCGGCAAAGTGGTTATCTACAATGCCATGCGTGTAGAAAGTACTATACCCATGACCATAGCATGGCCTACGATTGTCAGAGTTGCCGCTTTTGCTTGGACATAGAATGCGGTACTGCGGAAATGGCGGCTGCCGTAACATACGAAGGCCACGATCACCTTCTACAATTCAAAGAGATTTTAAATCTGGGAAATAAACTTCACTGCAACGCTTGCAATAAATCCGCTTATGAATCATATGCTTTCAGTTGTCTAGATCTGGATTGTGGGTTCGATCTCCATCACACGTGCGGTCCATTACCATATACCATTAAACACAAATCCCACATACATCCCCTTATCCTTAATTCTTCTCCCCTTGAAGATGAAGAGGATTGCGAGCCGGACGAATTCTACTGTGATGCTTGTGAGGAACAAAGAGTAGACCCATTCTTACCCATTTATTATTGCCCACAATGTCGTTTTGTTGCTGAACTTAAATGCGTCTTCTCAGAGGTAATTAATTCAGCTCTTTTAATTCAAATACAGGTTTAATCGTGTCATTTGTCGACGTCAATATTTTCATTTTACAATTGTAGGTGGTGTCATCGCTAAATGGGGAATATGGAGATGTAATGTTGAGGAATCCTCTTGGACAATTTGGTAAGGTTATCACCAAAAACATGACAAAAGAGATGATACAAAAGAAAGATCAAAAACAACTCGAGTGGACTTCAACCTGGGGCGATTATTTACGTACTTTGAGTACGGACGAGAAAAAGGAAAAGAATATCTTAACGGATAGAATAAAGGAAACAATTACTGCCGAAAAGATAGAAGCCTATGACCATGAGGAAATTATAATGTTTTCTGATAAGGCTTACACACAATTCATGAAGTTTTTAAATCATTCTGGGTTCTCGAATGATAAGTTTCGTTATCCTTGGGATCTTTCTGATCGTGAAAACAAAGAGACCGTTGTCAATGTTGGGGATTACATGACTACTCGTAAGTTAGCCCCTATCTTAAACCACTTGCTTTCTAACCATGGGGATATTGGTGCCCAATCCACGTTAAGTCTTACGTTCAAATCGCTTTATGTTTGCATGCTGTGTAAGTGCATAGATCACATGAGAAACACCATGGTTGTGGATATCACTCTCGATATACTTCTTGACTGGTGGACATGCTTGAAAATCTTGCAAGTTGAAGGATTTCAAATTGGTTTTGCGTTTGATCGTTTGAAGAGAGTCACACATGCTCATTTTGGTCTTTACGTTGAGAAGGAAGTTGACAATGCTCTTCATCAACTTGAGAAATGGACAAGGAAAGTTGAGCGCATAAAATCTGCAAAATCTAGTTCTATTATTGAGGAATGCTGGAGAGAGGCTTCAGTACTGAAGAAAGGTAAAGCAGTTACATTTAGGCTACTTTAGACGTCAACAGTGTTAAACGTCTATTTTCATGCACATATATATGCTTATCTCTTTTGTATTTATTTGTCATATTTTATGCATCTTGAAGTTAGTTGTGAGTAGTACTCATTGTGCTAATTATTATATGCTTACAGCATGAATGTGTAAGTAATAAAATTCACGATATATGATATCGGTATGAAGTCATGACATGCAAAATAATAAACTGTTTGTATTCAAGTACTTATCATTTTTTTTGTTAATTACGAGAATTAAATGCAGGATTTCACCATTTTCTATGTGATTAATCTATTACTGTTAGCTCATCTATTGTGTTTCATTATTTCAACTTTAATGCCTCGTTTGGTTCACAAATGGGTATTCCGTTAAGAAAATGAATAACTATTAATTAAATTACTGAGAATAGAAAATGCTAGAATGAAATAGTTATTCATATTCTTTAGTTTGTTAACAATATACGTGTTTTAATTAGAATTGAATCACAATTACAAATATATATATATCAAAAACTCAAATTAAAATCAATTTTTTTAAATATATATCGTTGAATTTTCACATACATTTTAAAAAATGTATGTGAAAGTTGCATGATCTAAAGACATCAGTTGCGTAGATTAGGTTAACAAAAATTTCTTTCAACCTAATTTAAAAGAAAACTTTGTTTATCACTTATTTACTTGAAACATGCTTCATATTAACTTAAAAATATGAGTATTAATGCTACACTTACAACTATTTTACAATTTTTACAATTTGTTGAGACATAATTTTTTATTTTTTATTTTTTGTTTTTTGAAAGAGTGCCAGCACATAATTGAAATCACATTATAAGCCACTAAAAAAATTTAACACCATCCAATCACATTTTGACACATGGCAACAAGTTATAAAAAAAAAAAAAAAAATTGTAATTCTAGTATTTTTCAAAATATATAATTGAAAAAGAGAAGGAGAATATACAGTTTTAATTTGCATGTCCAAGAAGCACATATACTTCAAATTAAAACCCTGTTGACTGTGGTAACCCGTATCTTATGTGACGATACATCCACTTTTGCATGTGGCAGCAAGAGTGGCCGCAATAGTTTTTACTATGAGAAATTTTATGTTCACAAATCATGCCTCGAGTTCCCGCAATAGTTTTACTCTTTTGGATCAAGACAAAAAGGCAATGGATGGAGTTGTCACAAGTAAATAAATTTTGGTCGAATCAAATGAATTAATAACTACCACTTCCTTCATGATGCGTGGTCCCAATCCAACTTTAAAAATTACTTTTCACAAGATTTTTCAAAGTTACATATGCTTGTTGAATGAGTTTGACCTAAAAATGATTTATATGGAAAATGTTGCTTTAAAGATATTATTGGTCAATTATCAAATTAGTAAGGTCCAATTCGTCTTTCTTCTTGAATAAAGATATTATTTATTTTTTTAATGCTTTTTATACGGCAATTTGTTGAAAATATTGAGCAACCAGAGTAGTGACTAAATCAATTTTGAATTTCTCATGGTCTTTAATTTATAGGCAATTTGTCGAAAACATGGTCTCAATGGCCGTACCGTTGTAATACAAGAAACAGGGGAGTCCAATTTTTTAAGTGATTCTATAAATTTCTATGGAGCTCAACAATCCTCTACACTCTTTAACACACTCCCATTTCTTCTACAATGGAGGCTAAAAAGCAGGAATAAGAATATGGCAAACAATTACAATTTACAATGGCCTGAGATGGACATGTAAAGAAAAGAATTTGCCAGAACCAATACCCCTAAAGAGATTCTAAAGAAATGGACTGATCTGATCTGCTTGTAATTTAGATTATATCGATCCAGAATGAAGCAATCTAATGAGGTGAGGGGAATCGTCGGGGACCTATGCAGTGCCGGCAAATTATACAAAAATATACAGACAATTAAGCTGGGAGTATTGTTCATGGCCAGTGAGATGGTTCAAGTTTGATCTTGCTGATTAATGTTCATGCTTGTCACGTGCTTTGAGTATTCCGGGAATAGGCGGTGAGGTGGGAGGCCTAACCGCCGTGTTTGACACTGGAGGAAGAGGGAGCTGTGATAAGGCACTTGGCATATTTTCAAATTCTCACTATGATAAGGCACCTCGCATTAAAGATGAATGTCAACAAACTAAAAATACTCTGCAGCTGATCATGCATAAAAACAATAGCCTTCTAAAGATTGAAAACAGAAAATGCAAAGAGTGAACACACTGAGTAGATGTACGTACGTAGTACTTAAAGATAGCCTACGTAAAGTAACAGCTTGTTGATTAGAACATCTCTGTAGACCCTCACTTTCTTCAGACTAGGTGGGCTAACTCTACTCCCATAATTCATCCATCTCGACATCTTCATATCATCGACATTTTTTCCCTTGCCAAAAAAATATCCCTTACAAAGGCAAACGCTGGTCGATATTCTGTTCTAACAAGCTCGAATCCCATAGAGACAGGAAAAAAAAAAAAAAAAGAATGAAGGTTAGGATCCATACCCAGTCAATCTAAATCATTAACTATTTATCTCATCCACTCACCGAGTGTTCTTAGTTTAGATTACAAAATAAGTTAGAACTAAATTTTCATCATGATTTAGATCAATTAGACTTGATTCCATTTATTTCAGATTTACCTTGAACCAAGCATATCCCTAATTTGGTTAAAAGAAAAACCCTATAGCTCGGTCATGATCAATTTAACTACGTAGTTCCAATTGTAGTTTGAATCATTGGACCAAATCAATTGACTAGAGTATAATTATATAATCCGTACAAGCATCTCATAAATATCCTACAAAGCTAATCTGACAAGATCTAATAATCATTAGATTTTTTCATTAACAATGGCTTATCCAAGGGCTACTAAACCCTGCTGCCACATTAAGCTTTGTGGGATATTTGTGTGGTATGGAGCATAACTCAATTGGATTTAATTTGTGTTCTTTACTCTACAATATCTTGAGAAATAATAATAAAGTATTAAATATAAATAAAATGCGCATCACGACCATAATAAGAATAAGTGTGGTTAGGTTTAAAGTGACAAAATGCCAAACGTTAGAAATTAGGCTCGAAAAAGACTTGGGCTATGTCCTATGTCCATGATAACAACAGCATGATCTGCCATCAACTTATATTGTGATCAAACATATTACCACAAAAGAAAAGTTGAAATTTTAGATCACAATATAGTAGTTTTAAATCCCTGTAGCACCAACAAGAAAACTCTCAAGGTACAACAGACCACATAAATGAGTTGAAACTTTTTAATAAGACTAGTTATTACTTATAAAAAAAAAAAAGGAGTTGAAACTTGAAAAGCATCAATCAACACATAAAACATCAGTTTAAACAGAATAAGAAAATCAAGGAAAAAAAATGTTTAAACCTTAGCAGCACACCCAATCTTGGTTGAAAACTGTAGTGAAATAATAACCAGAACAAAGTACTTGAAAGGTAAGCCTGATATACAGCCTTAGTAGCAAGAGGGTAAAAGTAAAACTATGGCTCTTCTAATTTGTCCAGAATACGCCGTTAAGTTATGTCAGGCAATGATCCAAATAAACTGTAGTTACACTTGCTCATTTTGGTCTTTATGTTGAGAAGTAAGAAAGCAAAGCTTTTGCTAAACTCAATAAAGATATCATTTAATTTTTTTAAAAGGCATGTTACACAACCATATTTTAACCATATAATTTTGCAAATTCAATAAATCAACCGTTAGATTTGTGGACTCATATAAATCCCACACAAATTTAATGGTGGATTCATCCTTTCACTATATGGAGATGGTTGAAAAAATGAATTTTATAAATTATCTTTCAAAAGAGATATATAACTGTCAGTCTAGTACACACTCTCACTTCTTTATACCCACTTATCTACACTTATATAGATGGCATTTAAAATCACCATTGGATTAAAAATTTAATAAGTATTCAACTTAAATTTAATGATAGTTTTAAAAGACATCTATCTGTCTAATTGTAATGGGTCTAAGTACCTAGTCCAACTAAAATAAGAGTCTGGATCATAATCAAGTGAATTATCAATAGTTGGATCGTTGGATTGATGCTCATTTGTAATAAACAGGTTAGTTTATTTGGAGTTTTTGCATAAAAGGCACAAAGGCCAATGAAATCAGATATCTAAATTCTTTATTTCTTTCTTTGGAGATGGACTAGCTATCTCCGATCACTCCTTGACACTATTTCTGTCCTACGCAAAGGATTTTGTTCCTTTTTTTTTCCTGATAACTTGTGTCGAGGGAATTGAATCCGCTCAACAAAGTTGTGATTCTTTTCCTCAAAACAGATGCAAAGAATTACAACTGTAATTGTTTAACAGACAAGTAAAAAGAAAAAGAAAAAAGAAAAAGAAAAAATAAAGGAAAAAGGAAAAATAAATCCTTCGGGATTACAAGTATTTGAGAAATTGAAGGCACGTACAGAGGAAAGTTCAGCAGGAAACTTAATTTGATTTTGACTCGGAATTTTGTATGAAAATTAGGGAAAAGATGTGAGAGTATATATAGAGAATAAAGTTGTATCCTTAGACTAAATTCCTTGGCACAATGATCGGGATAGAACTAAAAAATTTAGTGCTCATAGGAATTTTGAATTTTTTTGGCTGAAATTGTTGATATCTTTTTAACTGTATATCAATATTTTTATTTGGAGAAACTTCACAAAGCCTCTTGAACTTCTACGCGATTGGACATGACCCTTCAAAGTTCAAAAAATCTCAATTTTACCATTTCGAACTTTTAATTTGATACAATCTCCCCATTGGGCGCTAAAACATACAAAAATAAATAAATAAAAAATAATAATAAACTGGCCCTTATACCCCCTTCAAAATTTATAAAATTCCAAACTAACTTTACCCTCTCGAACTTCTAATTTGATACGTACAATCTCCCCTTTAATTGGAGGGTATTTTGATATTTTTTTATAGCTTCCGTTAGGATTTAGCGTTAAATCCTAACGGATGGTAGATTGCTTCAAATTAAAAGTTTGAGGGAGTTAAAATGAGAGTTTTTAAATTTGAGAGGTCTTCTCAAAATGCTTGCAAGTTTAAGGGTCATTTGTGAAGTTTCCCCATTTTATTTTTTATATATAAGTTTAATATTTTATCTAAATATATTTTTTATTTTTTATTTTTTTTATTTTTTTGTATTTTTGTAATAACATCTATTCAAATTAAAAGAGATTACAAGTTACAACATAGAAATAAAAACAAGCTAATCTGAAAAACCCAATCCAGATAGACTTCTAGCACCTTTGTGAACTTGTAGGAGACTAGAAAAGTAAAAGGCACAAGCGAATACAACTGATTGTTGATTACTTGCTCATAATGATTGGAAGATCCTTAGAAACCCAATAAACGTGCACTAGAAATTCTTTGTCCAAGAACAACAAGAAATCTTCAACTCGAAAGGTCTATGGAAGTTAACTATAAAAGATGAATTTATGAGAATAGATTCCCTTTTTTTTTCTCATCCAACTCCATTTATGCACAATCTGTGATTTAAGTTAGAGACAAAGACAACTGTACTTCAATTTTGTAATATGTTTGAAAGCACGAATGTTTTATGATGAATTTTTGTGAGAGAGATGCCAGGTTAATCCGCATTGATTTGGTTGTATTGAAGTTCAAACCCTTTATTTGTGTTTTTTCTTCTGGTAATCGTCCCTTTCCCCCTTTCCCCTTATTGTTCGATCAGGGAATTAAAAAAATTCTTATGTTAATAAGATACTACGTACCAATATGTTATTGCTTCTGAGGTAATTAATTAACTTGTTAAGAAGACTAGGAACCAGCACCCCACGCGATGCAGGACAAAATATCACAAGAAAGAAAGAACATCGGAGTCTTACTGGACAACAATGAAATTCATAGAGTCTCACAAGTCACCATCAAAGGAAAATAAGTTGCACTTTAAAAATAATTATTTTTTTTTGTAATTATTTATGTCTCAACGCGGGTCACCACTTTACTCAAAAGTTTATTATGTTAATTAGCAGATAACAAGTTGTAAAAAAATATAACTTCCATCTGTAGAAATATGATGATATAGAACACAGTTTTTCTTTCTGGTCCACACTTTAGAGTTGTTTATCTATTATTTGAAGCAAGATCCCATGTTACTGATTTCCAAATAAATAAATAAATAAAAATTTAAAATGTTACCACAAATTGAACCTCCTAAATTAATCCATTTGCAAGCCCACTTTAAAGTGATAATTGCGAATTGTAAGGAATAAGAGTATAATGTAGCTTAAGGGCTTTATTCTAAATGTGTAGCTCGATCATAAACTGAATCACATAAAATTTGTGTATCAATTTTCTTTATTCCGCTTGAATTTTATTTTATTATATTTTCTTTCAATTAAGTAGAACACCAAGCTACGTACTAAGCTAGAAGGATTCCTAGCACCATGGCAAAAAAGAACAAGTTCATTACGTACACCTTCAAACATCAAAATCAAGCTGTCAATACGTGCTTCATTGCACTACAATATTAAAGACAAATCCATGACTAGCAAATATCAAGCACCACAAAACGTCTTCGCAAAACTTTGTTTTATTTTATGAAAACAAGGAAATTAACAAACTCTCTTGTGGAACTCCATAACCCAGCTGTTGTAAGCACAGCATATGACCTTACAGCCAGAAAAAACCAGTTTTAAAGCTAATGCCTCGAACTCTTTTCCTCCTGGGTTCTGAGCCAACATGAAACTTGAACTAGAAGGTGCTTTTTCTATGGTTTGAATCATTATATGAGTAGAAGGTTTGAATGGTTCAATTTGTTGAATAATTAAATGTGTGTGAGTGTAAAAAGATAGAGTTGTATATTAAAAAGATGTAAGATGTTTGGACGGTTAATATAATATTGTTGGGCTCAAATTAACCAATAAGTTTAAACTTTTGAATTGTGTAATGTTTCAATATACTATATTATGAGCTCATTAAAGTATCAATCACCCTAACACGATTGAGGTCCATTCCAAGGGCAGGGTCCTAAATTTTGCTAAAATAATAGTCTAGATAAACAAGTGGATTATCAACAGTTAGATTGTTGGGCTAAAGCCCATTTGTAATAAATAGGTTAATTCAGTTGGTTACACAAGGTAGGATCGAGTTGTTTTGTAGTTTTGAATGAAAGGCCCAAGGCCATCAAAATTCTATTTTCACTTTGGTTTTTTCTAAACTGAGATTCCCTCCAATTACTCAAAAATGAAAAATCCCATGTTATAAAATTATGATCCTTCATTTTAAATCTAATGGTCTATAAAATGTCAATTACTTTTCTACAACCGAGGCATTAGATTTTGATTTTTGTTTTACTAAGGTTTAAATGATTTTATATACCATTGGATTTAAAATGAAGAGCCATGATTTTGTAACATGAGATTCCAATTTTGAGTAATTGAAGGGGTCAATCCGTTTTTTCTTTGGGGATTGACTATCTCAAATCAGTCACCCATATCATTAGTTTTGTTCATACATTTTTCACAAACAGCATTTACCATCAAATTACATTAGAAAATTATACAAAAATATAGAAGTCCTGGCCTTTACACTAAATTTGTCTTACGCAAGCAAATTTATTCTTAGCATAGAATATCGCATTTTTTTCCCTTTGAATGAATGATTTCACGTTGTTAGATAAAGTAAGTGTATAATCTCTTTAATTCTGTCTTAGGCAAAGGATTTTGTTTCCTTTTTTCTTATAACTTAATTGCGTCGAACGAGGGACTAGAATCCACACAAGAAGTTGTGATTCTTTTCCTCAAAAGAGGAGGAAAGAATCACAACTTTATTTAATAGACAATTAAGTAAAAATTAAAAGAATCACAATCTTGAATTATTTTCAGCTGAAATTGTTACTTTTTTTTTTTTTTTGAAAAATATTGTTACTTTTTTTAATGGTATATCGTTATTTTATTTTTTCTAATCAGAAGGAGAGAGCCATTAACTATAGTTATTCTACTTGTACATAATCATAGTAATACTTACTTACTGAAAATTGGTTAAGATAAGCATGACAATTGAATTGTAAATTTTTAAATTTCACAGTAAATAAGTCAATCATGCAAGATTATACTTCACAATTTTATTTTTTTTTTAAATATATATATATATATATATATAGGCTAAAAGAATTAAAAGAGTGACCATGTACAGTACCTATTTTGCCACGAATCTTTTAATTTTTCCTGAGGGGCCAAGCAAGCCAATGATAGCGTCCCTGTTAAATCATTCTCACTTGGTCTCTTTCTCTCGATCTAGATCTCAATTGTAGCTTCTCGATGCCAACACATAGTATATATATTAAAAAAATATATGTTTAGTGATTTGAGTTAAAACTGACATACCTAGAGAGAAAGACAGATGGAGATGGAGATGGAGAATATTAAGCATTTCAGTCACGAGCATATGTTATCGCTGAGTGAAAAGAAGGATGAAGATCGTGTTGTTTTTTGCGACGCATGCTGGAATCGTTGCGTTGGTCCGATCTACAGTTGCAGGAATTCTGATTGTGGATGGTTCAACCTGCACGAATCATGTGCAAAGCTACCACAGGAGTTGAACAACCCCCTGATTCACCCACACCCTCTTTCCCTACTCCGACAAGTCAGAGGTTGTTCTAATTGTACTGCTTGTGACAGGAGTTACATAGGCTTTACCTTCCGCTGCGACAAGTGCCATGTCAACTTTGATCTTGACTGCGCTTTTATAAGGCCTGCTGCAGCGACAGAAGAAAGGGACGAGCATTTTAGCCGCCACCACCGGCACCACGAGCATCCATTGCTACTATTGGACAACATGCCTGCAAATCGCATTTACTGCCGCGTATGTGGAACATACTGCTCGGACCCCACCTATGGTTGCGTCCAATGTGGCTTCTTTCTCCATCCATCGTGTTCTGAGCGACACTTGCCGCAAGAGATCAAACACTTCTTTCATCCTTGCCCTCTCACCTTGTACACAGTTCCTTCTTACTCTGGCTATGAACGTTGCACAGCTTGTGGCCAATTCCGTTCCAAAATAGCCTTTTACTATGCCTGTAGTCGGTGCCGTTTTGTGATGGATGTTGATTGCACTCTATTATTGCCCACTACCCAACAGATTCTCCATTTCCTCCACGGGCATCCATTGTCACTAATCTCTAACATCAACGCAGATGAATATCACAATTGCTATGTATGTGGGAAAGGTTGTACAGATGATCCTGTTACCTATGCTTGTGGTTGTGCCAAAGCTGACTACTGTAAGAACTTCTACCTTCACAAATCATGCGCTGAGTTGCCGCAACAGATTTTCCATCCCTTTCATCAGATTCCAAACCACCCTCTCATTCTCCGGGATAGTAGTTATAGACGATGCAATGCGTGTACAAAGTACTATGCCCATGGCTGCGCCTACCGTTGTCAGCAATGCAGCTTTTGCTTGCACATAGAATGCAGTGCGGAAATGGCTGCAGTAACATACGAAGGCCATGATCACCTTCTACAATTCAAAGAGATTTTAAATCTGGGAAATAAACTTCACTGCAACGCTTGCAATAAATCCGCTTATGAATCATATGCTTTCAGTTGTCTAGATCTGGATTGTGGGTTCGATCTCCATCATACGTGTGGTCCATTACCATATTCCATTAAACACAAATCCCACGTTATACATCCCCTTATCCTTACTTCTTCTCCCCTTGAAGATGAAGAGGATTGCGAGCCGGACGAATTCTATTGTGATGCTTGTGAGGAACAAAGAGTAGACCCATTCTTACCCATTTATTATTGCAAGGAATGTCCTTTTGTTGCTGAAGTTAAATGCGTCATCTCAGACGTAATTAATTAAGCTTTTTAATTCAAATACAGGTTAAATTGTGTCATTTGAGTTAAATAATTTTATATATCAAGATTTTCATTTTACAATTGTAGGTGGTATCATCGTTAAATGGGGAATATGGAGATGTAGAGTTGAGGAATCCTCTTGGACAGTTTGGTAAGGTTGTCACCAAAGACGTAGCAAAAGAGATGATGCAAAAGAAAGATCAAAAACAACTCGAGCCGACTTTAACCTGGAGCGATTATTTACGTACTTTGAGTGAACACGAGAAAAAGGAAAAGAATCTCTTAACGGATAGAATAAAGGAAACAACTACTGCCAAAAAGATAGAAGCTTATGATCATGAGGAAATTATAATGTTTTCTGACAAGGCTTACACACAATTCATGCAGTTTCTCAATCACTCTGGGTTCTCGAATGACAAGTTTCGTTATCCTTGGGATCTTTCTGATCATGAAAACAAAGAGACCGTTGTCAATGTTGGGGATTACATGACTTCTCGTAAGTTAGCTCCTATCTTAAACCACTTGCTTTCTAACCATGGGGATATCGGTGCCCAATCCACGTTAAGTACTCCTAAGTTCAAATCGCTTTATGTTTACATGTTGTGTAAGTGCATAGATCACATGAGAACCACCATGGTTGTGGATATCACTCACGATATACTTGTTGAGTGGTGGACGTGCTTGAAAATCTTGCGACTTGAAGGATTTCAAATTGATTTTGCCTTTGATCGTTTGAAGAGAGTCACACATGCTTATTTTGGTCGTTATGTTGAAAAGGAAGTTGACGATGTTTTAGATCAACTTGAAAAATTGAAAAGGAAAGTCAAGCGCATAAAATCTGCAAAATCTAGTCTTATTGAGGAATGCTTGAGAGAAGCTTCAGTACTGAAGAAAGGTAAAGTAGTTACATATAGTCTACTATAGATGTCAACGGTGCATCTTGAAGTTAATTGTGAGTACTCATTGTGCTAATTATTATATGTTTACAGCATTTATGTGTAATATAATTCACGATATATGATATAGGTATGAACTCATGACATGCAATACATGCAAGAAACTGTTTGTATTCAAGTATTTATCATTTTTTGTTAATTACGAGAATTAAACGCAGGATTTCACCATTTTCTTTGTGATAATTAATCTATTACTGATAGATCATCTATTGTATTTCATTATTTAAACTTTAGTGCCTCATTTGGTTTGCGAATGGTTATTCCATTAGAAAAATGAATAACTATTATTGGAAATATAGAATGCTGGAATGGAATAGTTATTCATATTCTTTAATTTGTTAACAATATATGTGTTTCAATTGGAATTGAATCAGAATTACCAAAAAAAATTAAAATCAAATAAAAACTCAAATTAAAATCAAATTTTAAAAATATAAAAAAAAAA
>CM017326.1:32624425-32699778 GCA_006937295.1 Carpinus fangiana
CGTGTGGTCCATTACCATCTACCATTAAACACAAATCCCACATACATCCCCTCATTCTTACCAATTCTCCTGCTCAACATGAAGATGAGACTGACGATGAATTCTATTGCGATGCTTGTGAGGAAGAAAGGCCGGATCCACTATTACCCATTTATCAGTGCATTGAATGTCACTTTGCTGCTGATATTAAATGCGTCATCTCTGAGGTAATATAAGTATATGAAAGGAGTAATGCTAAAATTCTATCTTGTGTTTTTCTTATCTCTTAGTGTCATTTGACGTCTTGTGGGCTTGGATCAATAATTTTATATATCAATTAAAATTTTCATTTTACAATTGGTTCATGGTCTTAACTCAAAGTTTCTAGTTGGGTTGTAGGTAATAGCATCTCTAAATGGAGAATATGGAGATGCAGAGTTGAGGAACCCTCTTGGACAGTTTGGTAAAGTGATTACCAAAGACGCGGCAAAAGAGATGATGCAAAAGAAAGATCGAAAACAACTCGAGCCGACTTTAACCTGGCGCGATTATTTACGTACTTTGAGTGAAGACGAGAAAAATGAAAAGAATCTCTTAACGGACAGAATAAAGGAAACAACTACTGCTGAAAAAATAGAAGCTTATGATCATGAGGAAATTATAATGTTTTCTGATAAGGCTTACACACAATTCATGCAGTTTCTTAATCATTCTGGGTTCCCAAATAACAAGTTTCGTTATCCTTGGGATCTTTCTGATCATGAAAACAAAGAGGCCGTTGTCAATGTTGGAGATTACATGACTTCTCGTAAGTTAGCTCCTATCTTAAACCACTTGCTTTCTAACCACGGGGATATCGGTGCTCAATCCACGTTAAGTACTCCTAAGTTCAAATCGCTTTATGTTCGCATGCTGTGTAAGTGCATAGATCACATGAGAAACACCATGGTTGTGGATATCACTCACGATATACTTCTCGAGTGGTGGACGTGCTTGAAAATCTTGCGACTTGAAGGATTTCAAATTGATTTTGCCTTTGGTCGTTTGAAGAGAGTCACACATGCTTATTTTGGTCGTTATGTTGAAAAGGAAGTTGACGATGTTTTAGATCAACTTGAAAAATTGAAAAGGAAAGTCAAGCGCGTAAAATCTGCAAAATCTAGTCTTATTGAGGAATGCTTGAGAGAAGCTTCAGTACTGAAGAAAGGTAAAGCAGTTACATATAGTCTACTATAGATCGATGTCAACAGTGTTAAACATCTATTTTCATGCATGTATGTTCTTTTGTATTTGTTTGTCTTATTTTATGCATCTTCGAAGTTAATTGTGAGTACTCATTGTGCTAATTATTATATGTTTGCAGCATCCACGTGTAATAAAATTCATGATATATATATATGATATAGGTGTGAAGTCATGACGTAGTCATGCAATATAAGAAACTGTTTGTATTCAAGTATTTATCATTTTTTTTGTTAATTACGAGAATTAAATGCAGGATTTCACCATTTTCTTTGTGATTAATCTATTACTGGTCGCTCATCTATTGTGTCTCATTATTTTAACTTTTAACTTTAATGCCCCGTTTGGTTTGCGAATGGGTACTATTCCATTAAGAAAATAAATAACTATTATTGGAATTGAATCACAATTTTTTTTAAAAAAAAAAAATGTAGAATTTTCACATACATTTTTTTGCATGTTCTAAAGATATAAGTTTCATAGATTAGGTTAAAAAAAATTTCCTTCAACCTAATTTAAAAGAAAACTTTGTTCATCACTTGTTTACTTGAAACACGCTTCATATTAACTTAAAAATGTATGAGTATTTTACAATTTTTACAACTTGTTGACACGTGTCAACACATAATTGAAAATTCATTAGCCACTAAAAAAATTTAACACTATCCAATCACATTAATTTTGACACATGGCAACAAGTTATTAAAGAGTTATAAAAAAAATTGTAATTCTAGTATTTTTTCAAAATATATAATTGAAAAGGAAAAGGAGAATATACAGCTTTGATTTGCATGTCCAGCACATATACTTCAAATTAAAACCCTGTCGACTAGTGTTAAAAAACAAAAAACAAAAAAATGGGTTAAATACCTAATTACCCCTTAGGGTTTCACTTCTTTATTTTTTCCTCCCTAGGGTTTGATTTTTATCACATGAGGTCATTGTGGTTTTGATAAAGGACCAAGTTGATCCTTCCATCCGTTGACCATTAGTTAACTAATGGAAATAACACGTGGACCAATTAAATCTTGACACGTGTCATGTAATTTATTTTTTATTTTTATTTTAAACAAAAAATTAAAAAAATATATAGTTTTTTTCAACCAAAAAAAAAAAAGAAAGAGAGAAAACCAAAAACAAAAACAAAGAAAAAAAAATTTTGGGGGTGGCTGGTTTGAACTGAAGAAATCAAAAAAATAATCAACGACCATGATAATGATAGTAAAGGCAATTGAAGAATACCCATTAGAGAAGAGAAGGGTGGGAGCAAAGTCATGAGGGAGGGATGTGTCTGTTGGCAGAACAAAGTCAGAAAGCTTGGCTGCCACTATCATCGTGAGCGGAGGGCTCTCAAGGATTAAAAAAGCTGGGGGTGGCCTGGCCATTGGCTCTTAAGTTTTACCCAAAGAAGTTGGGGGTGGCCTGGCCCTTAGCTCCATCGCCACCCCAAATTTTTTGTTTCTTTTGTTTTTTTTTAAAAAAAAAAATATTTTTCCTAAATAAAAATAAAAAATTACCCAAAATTTTTTGTTTCTTTTTTTAAGAAAAATATATATTCTTTAATTTTTTTTAAAAAAAATTACATGATACGTGGCAAGATTTAATTAATCCAAGTATCATTTCCGTTAAGTCAACTAACGATCAACGGATGGAATGACCAATTTAGTCCTTTATCAAAACTACAAGGACCTTCTATAATAAAAACTAAACCCTAAGGAGGAAAAAATAAAAAAGTGAAACCTTAGGGAGTAATTAGGTATTTAACCCAAAAACAAAAAAACAAATAAAAAAACGAAAAACAAAACAAAACCTATTGACCATTGTAACCCGTATCTTATGTGAAGATACATCCACTCTTGCTTGTGGCAGCAAGAGTATTGGCAGCAATAGTTTTTTCTGTGAGAAATTTTACGTTCACAAATCATGCCTTGAGTTTCCGCAATAGTTTTTACTCTTATTGATTAAGATAAAAAGGCAATAGATGGAGTTATCACAAGTAAATAAATTTTGGATTCCATGTCGAATCAAATACTTTTAACTATAGTTTTTCGAACCCTTATTAATAATTAAATGAATGTGCATCATTAGATAAACAATACTTCTTGTCACATTCAGATGATCTTTTGAAAAATTGCTTTCAAAAATAAATATGATTGGCTAATCACTTAATTAAACAATCATATTCCATGACTCAAAAAAACATATCATTATTAGTTTTTTTCTAACATGTTCGCACAAGGAGAGAGAAATTTTGTATTTCTCTTGGTCTTTATAAGGCGATTTGTCAAAAACATGGTCTCAATGACCAAGAATAGAGATAAATGCAATACAAGAAACATGGGAGTCCAATTTCTGAAGTGATTCTATAAATTTCTATGGAGCTGAACAATCCTCTACACTCTTAACACACTCCCATTTCTTCTACATTGGAGGCTAAAAAGCAGGAATAAGAATATGGCAAACAATTACAATGGCCGGAGATGGACATGTAAAGCAAAGAAATTGCCAGAACCAATACCCCTAAAAAGTTTCTAAAGAAATGGACTGATCTGCTTGTACTTTAGATTATATCCAGAATGAGGCAATCTAGAGGTCAGGGGAATCATCGGGGACCTATGCCAGTGCCGGCAAATTATACAAAAATATACAGACAAGCTGGGAGTATTGTTCATGGCCGGTGAGATGTTCAAGTTTGATCTTGCTGATTAATGTTCATGCTTGACACGTGCTTTGAGTATTCCAGGAATAGGCGGTGAGGTGGGAGGCCTAACCGCCGTGTTTGACACTGGAGGAAGAGGGAGCTGTGGTTGATACATGCCTGACATGCTAGAACCTTCACCTCCATCTGAAGTAAAATTGTGTGCCATATCATCACCCTGTGGTCTTTCACAAAATTTCATTGCCTTTAGAACGTAGTTGTCATCATGGAGCTCAAATGGGGTGCTGCAAATACGACCAAATAAAATGAAATTGTTAACAACTATTACATACAAGAATTTGAATATCTGGAAAGAAAAAAAACAAAATCAGTTTCTGGAGAATATGCTTGGTTGGTTGCCAACTGAAGTACAGTATTTAAGTATATGCGCTGGAGGACTCCCCCCAACCCCACTCTTCTTTTCCTTCTTTCCAAAGTCTAGTGGGGACTGTCCCAGCATTCAACATCCCCGCTACAAAATGGCATATAAATGTAGCAGGCAGATCAATTGATTCATGGGAGATGAAATTGCAAGGAATTTAGGATGCTCCCAGGCCTCATTTACCTGTTGAAGTCAAAATGTACCAGCTGCATATCTTCTGATATTTCCACTTCGACAGTTGCATGAGGACGTGTCTACAGTTCAAATGTCAAGAACAAGGGAAATGAGAGACATGAGGAAGCAACTGGAATATCTAAGAAAAGTTCAAGTTCTCACTATGATAAGGCACTTCGCATGAAAGATAAATGTCAACAAACTAAAAATACTCTGCAGCTGATCATGCATAAAAACAATAGCCTTCTAAAGATTGAAAATGGAAAATACAAAGATTGAACACACTGAGTAGATGTAGTACTTAAAGATAGCCTACGTAAAGTAACAGCTTGATTAGAACATCTCTGTAGACCCTCACATTCTTCAGACTAGGTGGGCTAACTCTACACTCATAATTCATCCATCTCAACATCTTCATATCATAGACATTTTTTCCCTTGCCAAAAAATATCCCTTACAAAGGCAAACGTGGTCAACATTCTGTTTTAACCAGCTCGAATCCCATAGAGACAGGAAAAAAAGAATGAAGGTTAGGATCCATACCCAGTCAATCTACTCTCACCAGTAGTTGAATCACTAACTATTTATCTCATCCACTCACTGAGTGTTCTTAGTTTAGATTACAAAATAAGTTAGAACTAAATTGCCATCATGATTTAGATCAATTAGACTTGATTCCATTTATTTCAGATTTACCTTGAACCAAGTATATCCCAAATTTGATTAAAAGAAAAACCCTAGCTCGGTCATGATCAATTTAACTACATAGTTCCAATTGCAGTTTGAATCAATGGACCAAATCAATTGACTGAAGTATAATTATATAATTCATACAAACATCTCATAAATATCCTACAAAGCTAATCTGACAAAATCTAATAACCATTAGATTTTTTCATTAAAAATGGCTTATCCAAGGACTACTAAACCCTGCTGCCACATTAAGCTTCGTGGAATATTTGTGTGGTATGGAGCATAACTCAACCGGATTTAATTTGTGTTCTTTACTCTACAATATGTTGAGAAATAATAATAAAGTATTAAATATAAATAAAATGTGCATCACAACCATAATAAGAATAAGTGTGGTTAGGTTTAAAGTGACAAAACGCCAAACGTTAGAAATTAGGCTCGAAAAAGACTTGGGCTATGTCCATGATAACAACAGCATGATCCGTCATCAACTTATATTGTGATTAAACATATTACCACAAAAGAAAATTTGAAATTTTAGATCACAATATAGTAGTTTTAAATCCCTGTAGCACAAGCACCAACAAGAAAACTCTCAAGGTACAACAGACCACATAAATGAGTTGAAACTTTTTAATAAGACTAGTTATTACTTATCAAAAAAAAAAAGAGTTGAAACTTGAAAAACATCAATCAACACATAAAACATCAGTTTAAACAGAATAAGAAAATCAAGGAAAAAAATGTTTAAACCTTAGCAGCACACCCAATCTTGGTTGAAAACTGTAGTGAAATAATAACCAGAACAAAGTACTTGAAAGGTAAGCCTGATATACAGCCTTAGTAGCAAGAGGGTAAAAGTAAAACTATGGCTCTTCTAATTCGTCCAGAATACGCCGGTAAGTTATGTCAGGCAATGATCCAAATAAATCAGCAAACTAAAAACTCATCCATGAATAGCAAGAAGGTTGACATGTGTGATATCATTATTTCATGAATCAATACAATTCATGAGTCAAGCCAAGCAACCACTGACTGACACTGCACCAACCAAATTACACCTAAATGCTTTTTTTTTCTTTTTCTGATCATTTAGTTACACACCCAGTGCCCACCCACCCCATTCTCATAGGGGAAGAAGTACCATTGGAGCAAAAGCTTATTGGCCAAACTACACCTAAACCTTGAGTAGGATTTATTATACAAATTTGGAGAAGTCATTCATGGCAAAACTTCAAACTATAGCAACTTTCAAATCTACTCACAGAACAGATAAAATTATGATACAAGGAAAATAGTGAGAAGAAATCTACCTGAACCAGAATAAAAGGTAAAGCCACACCCCCGCTGGGAGCATCTCCAGAGCTGTACAATTGCTCATTTCGTTCTATCAGGTTCTGAAGACCTATGAACTTGATGGAAGGAGATAAGAAGTTAGAGAACAGACATAATCAGTGCCTAGAATCAGGTTCTGATTTTTTTTTTTTTTAGGGGGTGGGGTGAGGGGGGTTACTTTATTACAGAACTAGACATAGTTAAAAAAATAAAAATAAAAACACGAAAGTCAAAAGTTGCCAAATAAAACATTATGCAAAGAACAAATTCAAGCCAAAGTGATGATATACATAACAGATAGAGAGTACGAATAGATAGCCATACTTGTTCCTCCAGTTCTTGCAAATATGCAGATTTCTTTTCAATTCTATTTCTGAGTCCAAGACGCTCTGTCTGCATCCATTAAATTTAAAGCTCAAATTAAATCTAGGACAGTGATTACAGAAAAATCTATTTAATACATACAGGAAATGAAAACACAAGCTGCACTGAGACCTTTAATTCTTCAATATCATTCAGGCTAGTACGAGGTAGACCTTTCCATTGTATCTCTTTTTTATCTTTGGATATAATATCCATTGCCATGAGAACATTCAGGGCGTCATACACCCTGCGCCGGATGTTTTTCTCATCATATTGTTGCTGCCAAAAAAGAAGTTCAAATTTTTCAAAAAAAAAAAAGGAGCTACATCATAAGTTCCAGTTTCAACCTTGAGATTGCATATTTTGCAGATTTGCAGATGGAAAACATATTTATCTGACTGGCAAAAGAATAGCAAACCTGATCTGGGGATATGACACCATTACTAGGATCAGCAAACTCCGCCACAAGCTCATCTGCTACCTGGATATTACTTTAAACTCTCAGAATGATAAATGAACTGCAAGGTAATTAGTTACATGGAAAATAGAAATGACAGCCATTGCAAAGACGTGGGAGTAATAATGAACTGGAGAAATGGTACTCTAGATGCAGAGGTTCAAGATTAGAATGAAACACTTGACAGATATTAGAAGAAAATTCCAACTTTTTCTTTACGAATGATAAAAATTAAAAAAATAATAAAAATTTAAAAAAAAAAAAAAAAGAAGAAGAAAGTTGTGATCATCGTCAATTTTGCTTGGCTACTAAATACAGCTTTTCAGAGAGGTAAAAAAGAAGCATGCCACAGTGCACATTAATATGACTAATACCAAGTCAATGAAAATTTGGAATAATATGCTCAGTCAAACAATTAACTTTCAAATTCACACATTCCCAGTTCTAAACATAAAATTGATGGATCTAAACACTCCTAAGTGAAGATTTTCATAAAATTACTGATTACTCAAACTTAGAATGTTTCTTAAACAACTAATATCACTGCCATTTTCCTATTCAAAGACTGGATGAAGAAAATAATTGGGACACTTTGTGAAAGTGAGAAAGAGAAACTAATCCAGCTTCATTAAGCAGCGTATTCCCAAATTCCACTAATTTAACAGAAGGTAGAAAAATAAAATCCCCATCTACTAATTGTGTAGCCAAAATGAAAAGAACTTAACTCGATATGCCTAACTAAAGTGTTTCTGTTAAAAAAGATCAAGGTTGTAAGGATCAAACTCTGATATACCTAACTAAAGCAATTCTGTTAAAAAAGATCAAGGTTGTAAGGATCAGACTCTGACATGCATCAAAGGTCTAATTTCATCATCTAAAATGAAAAGGAGAAAGATGATCTAAAGGCAGAGAAGTGTTCATGTGTGTGCCTAACACGCGCGCGCGCGCGCGCACACACACACATATATATAAGAGAGCACAACTAACTATATCTTAAATCTTGGATTTAACAAAATTTAAATCGATAAAATGCATGATTATATACATTGACAAAGATTTGTTAACTAAATAGTGCAGAGTTATTCGCTCAAAATTCTTATACAGGTCAATCAGAAATTTCCATTCTAGAGTTTAATTGATGCAATCAAAATTAAAAAAGAAGAAAAAGGAATGTCAAATAGGCCACTCCTTAAGTAAAGGAGATGAAGAACAACAAAAACAATGTAGTGGTCCAACCGGAAGAAGTACCATAGAAAAAATACAAGTTTCAACAACAGAGTCAAATGAAGGTGTAAAATTACTGGAAGACAAAGTTATGAAAACCGACTTTGAGAGCAAGTATATTGAGTTACGAAGTCCATGTTGCCAATGACCAAAGAACAAAGAACTCCATCTTCAGCACATGCACATCAACACACATACACTCAAACCATATTATAACTACGATAAATGCAAGCATTAAATAGCATCCTGATAAAATAAATAAGAATATGCACTCATACAGTGAATATCATAACTTCCACCAAACACAATAGACAAGAATAAAATAATGACTTCAACAAATCACCTCACCTCATTGTAAGTAGTTCTACCCTTGCTTTCGACTTTCTCACACACTGTAGTAACAATGAAAATCATAAATGAGATGAGTCAGAAATTTGTCGCCATTATTATTATTATTTTTTTCATCAAGGTTTATAACAAAAATAAAAATATTGCCACTAACTCATACAAAACAATGCCCATCCTGGGGAAAGAAACCAAACAAGAATACTTTCATGAAAGACTTAAAAGCTTGTTGCCTTGTTGGGCAGTAGATTTAGAGGGACAAAGAGAGTTTATGGGAAAGGAAACAAAAACCCATTCTCCATGTGTTTCAACTCTTTGCCCAAAAGTGGCCGATTTGGGTTGAAAGGAAAAGCTGCTAGCATTACTTTTCTACAATCACCAAAATACCCACAGCACGGCAAATGTAAAATAAATGACACTGTGATAAATGAAAAGGATAGGGCTTCATTTACTTTCAGTTGTATAAAAACAAAAGATAACTAGTACATCTCCTTCCCTTCAAAACATCCAGACAAGTGGAGAAGAAGTCCCTATCTTTTCCTCTCTCTAAGAAGAGATCATATCCTCTCATCTCCACTTTCTCCTTCCTAATATCCCAAAGATAGTGTAGAATTTGGCATCTCAAGATTAGACATGTGCAATGAAATATTTGCTTAATGATTTCATAAGTTGCAAAAATTGCAATATTTTATCAGGGAAGACTAAAGCAATGAAAAGGGGAAACAGAGAGATGAGGATGAATCTAATACCTTTCATGCTAAATTGGCGGAGTCCTCTTCCACTCTTATCACCTCCAACAGCCCGTTGCCCTCTCTTTTTCTTCTTGCTACTGTTTAGAGACCGATGCTTAGTAAGTATTGAAAAGAAGAGTTATATTTGTTCCTTATTGATAAACAATGTTAAAACTACGGCCCAAGAGAAACAAAAAGCAACTAATCATCCATTGGAACTATAGAATGAAAAAAGCTCACCTCCAGCACCAGACTAGAGAATCATAGAAACTAATATATCACCATAAAAATATCAAAGATAAGTTTAGTTTTCTACAACATAAAATCCACAATTCTCCAATTTCAAATTTCTCAAGCTTACCCAATTATAAATTATGCCAATTAAATGATCCATATAACCAATTTATGAAAAATGAAGTTATCAACATAATTCTTTTGTGGATGCTCTGAATAAGAATGTAAGAAAGTGACACATTTTACCAACTCGCACAGTTACCATCCAAATAGCACTCAATTCCCTCATAATACACTATTTTACATAAAAACCTTAAACCCTCAGACATGAGAACTCCCATCACACAATCAATTCAGCAGCATTACTTGAATTATAACCAAATTTTACAAACACAAGCTCAAAAGAACAATAAGATAAATGGACTCACCCAACCGCTCCTTGCGATCCGGCATCATCACCATGTATGTCGAGATGGTTTAGTCTAAATAAAGTGCTATCACTAGCGGGTGTAGCCATCGTCTGCTCGCTCCGGCTCGACGGCGACCCTACGCTGCGGCTTGTTGACACCGACTGACCCGAAATCGTGGCGGCACCACGGCCTGGTGGCTCCTCCTCCTCCTCCTCTCGACTCAATTGCTGGTTCCTTGTCCCCATGACAGTTCCTTCCAGTTACAGTTCCTCCTACTGTACCCCAATTTTTCTTATATAAGTAATCGAAATTTTATTAAAAACAAGAGGGCGCAACGGAAAAATAAAAATAAAATCAGGAAACTGTACCCCAAAATTAAATACCATCAAAACAATAATTAAGCAAACATCGTCAGAAATTATTGGTTTGGAGGAGAACCCAGATGAGAACTGACCTCGAAATGATGTGGGTGTTTTTAGCACACACCAATATTGAAGCAAAATAATAAATAAATGAACAAATATATATAAGAAAGAAAGACTGTGAAATTTTGAAAAGTGTTTGGGTTTTGTAGGGCAACCCATAAGAGAGCTGACCTTAAGGGGTAGTGGGTAACGAAGAAGCAAGAGGGATGAGCACCAGTGAAAGGAAGAGAGGCCTCAGTCTCCGTGATTGTGTAGGCACAGGGAGTGGATTTGTGAAGTGGGTTTTGGCGTCTAAGGATTTAGCAAAGGGTGGGGAGGAGTATTGCGGGGGCTAATCATAATCTGGCGATCTAAGAACGGAGGTCAAAGGTAGTAGGAGATGGAGCCAACTGGGAAGAAGAGGTTAAGAAAACGCCAGGGTTCAAGCGCACGCGAAAGAGGGAACAAAGTAGGAGGAGGGTTTGGCTTTGGTTGGCTACAATTTTTGCTACCATTTGTTGAGTTGGGAGTCATGACCAAAAAAATGCTAAATTTTTGTTTTTTTTTGTTTTTTCAAATGATGAGAGATTTTTATTATTATTTTTTTAAAAAAAAAAAAAGTTTATTTAAACGTTTAATTAGATTGGAATTTTTTTTCTCTAAACTAATTTTGAAAGAAAAAAAGTGTCCTATCAAGTAAGTCATTCCAATGGTGGTAGTTCAATGGTTTCAAAGTAATTCCCATGAGATTGGACATGCACTAGGGCCTAAGTTCGACTCCCGTAATGAAAATTCTTTAACCTATTAGTGTTAGTCACCTTGAATTTCATTGATGCCCTGGTAGGGCAGATGTTAAGCTATGGTTCAGTCGGTCTTGAGGGAGTACTTGCAATTCCTACTGTCTAGGCCCCTCCTGAGCAACGCCCCGGAGTTTGATGTTACTATGGTCACGCCTAAGTAAGCTAGCTACAATTGGCCTCTTCCTCCAACCTTTTTTAATTAGAAAAAAAAAAAAAAAAAAAAAAAAAAAAAAAAAAGAGTCATTGTGCTTAACAATCAAAATGTTTACTCAAATAGGCCATTCTTGGTTAAAATGGTTGAAAGAATCAAAATGAGTATTAAGATTAAGGCATATATGAATTATATTCGATCAAATATATCTTATTATATATTTATCAACCTAAAGTTTAACTTTTTTATATACATAGTCAAATATAATTTATGTGTAACGGAAATAGTTACAGTAAGACGATGAGACATGATTATTAATGAAATTTTCTACTTCTTTTTCCTTCGTGTGTTTGATATGAGTAATGCTAAACATTTTTTATGCTTCTAAAATTGACGTAACTTTTAAAATTATCATTACATCAAAATATATTCATTGATTTATGTCTTATATGTTATGATAATAGAGTTGTAGCACTAGATTTCTATTGATCTTTAGTTTCAATTGTAAGAGGAGTATGTGTCCAATAAGGAGTGTTTCTCCAAAAGGCATGCATAAATTTATCCTCAAATCTCTCGTCTGTTAAGAGGCTTAAGAATCCTTTAATTAGATAAGTAGGAAGAAGAAGCTTAATCCAACTTATTTTTCTGTCAATCATCAAATTTACTTGCTCGGTTATAAATTATAGTACTATCAACTTACTTAAATCTAAAATTTTACCGGAGAAGCTTACATAAAAATTGTAGGTGCCTAATATTCTTTAAAAAATATGGGTTGACATGACATAATTATTAATAAAATTTTAGCTAACGGGTTTTGGAATATCTTTTATTTTTAATTTAAAAAATATATTTTGACGTAATATAAATGTTGAAGTTGTTTTTATATTTTTAGAAATGTTTTGTATTTTGGTTATTTGGTAACATTTTTGTTTTAAACTTGAAAAAATAAGCATTTTAACACACCGAGCTAAATTGTTTTATCAAGTTTCGTCAATGAAAACAAAAAAAAAAGGTGGAAAATAAATATAAAAAAGCTGTCATGTGTTGAAATTAATGGCAATTAAGATAATACTATAAAGAAAAAGAGAGAAAGGAGAGAAAAAAACAAAAGAAGAAGAAGATAATATAACTCTTCTTTTTCCCCTTTATTCGTCTGGGTTATAAGTTGCCCAACGACCTGCCTTTATTTCTTTTTTCTTTTTCAGAGCTTTTCTTAAGCAGTAATTATCAATATAGAATAGTGAAATCTTATTTATATATTCTTAATATTCTTGTTATTCTATATTAGGTCCTTAATCTTTTAGACAAAGCAAATTACCAAAAAGTACATATTTTCAAAACTCCCAAGATCCAAAAAAGATAGAAGAAAAACAAATCATTTGAGTTGAAACGGGACCTTTAAGATTACGACACGTATCTTATAACATAACACAAAAAGACACGTGTCTTAATCCCATAAATCCGGTTCCCAAGCCAAACCGAAAAAAAAAAAAAAAAAAAAAAAAAAGTGAAGGGGGCATGAGAGATAGAATTTGGATGAGGAGGAGATCCCTTTGATTTCAGAGGAAGCTTCTGCATCACGAAAAGGTTAGGGGGGGGGAAAGGGGGTAAATGGGGTCCAAAAGATAGTACTTGAACAAAAAGGACAAGGCATGATTCAAAGTGTGACATGAGGGATACACTTCAATTATTACCATAGGAAATGAAGAACTGCCCTACCTTTTGGCACATGAATACAAGAGGTGCAACCCAAAGTTGCCTAAATGTGATTATTATATTATATGACATGATTTTCTATTCAAATGTTGTCTTCTAAAACTGGGAACTTGAATCATTACTACACATTCTTCTCTTATTTGCGTGGAGACAGACAATCAGTATTGAATTCTCAAAAAGTTGAGTTTCTTCCCAAAATGCAACTCACCATTTGAGTGCTTTTGAGTCTTGTCAAAGATTAACTCTATCAGATGGGCTATGGACAGTATTAGTGGCCTATAGTTATGGGGCCCTTTAGCCCAACACAGGCTAAAGCATTTCTTTGAAGAATCACTTATACCAGTGAGAAATGAGAATTGAGGGCCAAGGATTCCAACCTTTCCAAATTGGCTCCTTAACCCAATCTGCAATGGTCGTCCAGCATCTATTCAACATATAGTGTTGGACTGTCCCTTTGTAACAATTATTTTGGTAGTTTTCAGAAATCTGCCCACTGAGGCTTCCCTTAGGCCCATTCCCTGCTAGCATGCGAAATTCAAAGTGACATATTTTACTTAAGTTACTTAACGAAAATGAGTAAACCGTTATTTTGGCATATCTTAAAGGAACTATAAATGAATTTTTATATTACAAGAAGTGATTTGTAATTTAGGTTAACTGCAAGGACCTATAAATGATTTGTTATACCACAAAGAGTGATTTGTAATTTAAGCTAACGAAATGGACCAACTTTGCATTTATCGCTTATAATTTTGCACTCTCTAAGAGATTGCGAGAATTTTTCATGTTTTTATGAGAAATGTTAAAGTCACAACATAGATCCAATAAAAATTCAACTTCTCTTCTACATTTTATTTAAAAAGTAAAAATTAAAATTAAAGTTTAGTATTTTAAATTCAATTTTATTATTATTTTTTTTAATTCTTTAAATAACACGCAGAAGATAAATTTAGCCTTTATTAAATCTATGTTATGGCGGGATCACATTTATATTTTTATATGCATTTTGAACCGAACTTGACCAAAGCGGTGTAAAACCCGCTCAATTTGGGTAGTGTCCAACTTGACCGTGGCCGCCTGCAATGAAAAGATTGGTGAGCGGGGGATATTTATCTAATTCAGTGGATATGTGAGATGCTTCTTTGCTTCTCAAAACTGGAAACTGTGCAACTTCTTCACTGTCTCTATGAGACTCCTTTGAACCAGCAAGACTTTCACGAGAAAGTTTGAACTTTCCCGCGGAGTCACGGACCAAACACACTACTAGCACCAGCACCAGCACAAGTGAAGAGATGGACGCCCTCAAATCCTCCTTCCTTCTCACCACCACCCCACTACTCCCTTCTCCAAATCCACCCTCAACAAAACCCAGAATCCCCATCCACTCCTCGGTCACCCCGGACCCCTGGTCCCTCAGCGACGGAAACGATCCGAGCAAGCCCAAGCCCCGGTCGAAGAACTCCAAGAACCCACTCTCCGACGACAACGCGCGGCGCATAATCAAGGCCAAGGCCAGCTACCTCAGCCAGCTGCGCAAGAACCAGGGCTCGCGCGTCCAGACGCCCAAGTGGATCAAGCGCACCCCGGAGCAGATGGTGCAGTACCTCCAGGACGACCGGAACGGGCACCTGTACGGGCGGCACGTGGTGGCGGCGATACGGCAAGTGAGGGCCTTGGCAGAGAAGGGTGAGGGCGAGTACGATATGAGGCAGGTGATGGCATCGTTCGTGGGGAAGCTGAGTTACAGGGAGATGTGTACGGTGTTGAAGGAGCAGAGGGGGTGGAGGCAGGCCAGGGACTTCTTTGATTGGATGAAACTTCAGGTTGGTCGTTACTTGGATTTATTGGGAAAATTTATAATTTTGGCTTGATGTAGTGAATTTTTGGAAAAGCAACGTTTGACATTTTTGTTTGGGAATTATTTTGCTTGGTGGGCGGGTTTGTGAAGGGTTTCTTTGAAGTTGTAGGTAGTCTTGGTGAATTACTCGCTTATGGTGATAATGTAACCGTTGTATTGAATTTACTCATAGGTTTTATTTGTATTGAATTTGAAAGAGCAGCATATATATATATATATATATATATTTTTGTTTGCTTGGTGGACGGGTTATGCGTTGTTTTTGGTTATGTTGTGGTTTTATGTGTCAATTTCTCCAATCGAATTTGCAGTGGTTTTATAGCAATGGGTGGCCTTAAATTAATGGTTTACTGTCATGAATAGCTGAAACTCGATGCTTTTAGTATTATTTTCTTCCAAAGCATGGAGATTAATGTAGTGTAATGATAGATTTGCGCTCAAACAGTTAAGCTATCGCCCTAGCGTTATTGTCTACACAATTATCCTGCGTATATATGGGCAAGTTGGAAAGATCAAGCTGGCTGAAGAGACCTTCTTGGAGATGCTTGAAGCAGGATGTGAAGCGGACGAAGTTGCTTGTGGTACCATGCTCTGTACGTATGCCAGATGGGGACGTCATAAGGCTATGT
Organism: Carpinus fangiana; assembly: GCA_006937295.1. Taxonomy (NCBI): domain Eukaryota; kingdom Viridiplantae; phylum Streptophyta; class Magnoliopsida; order Fagales; family Betulaceae; genus Carpinus; species Carpinus fangiana. Next base: position 32,640,251 of record CM017326.1, read on the forward strand.
TGTCATTTTTTTCTGCTGTACAAGAAAGGGGAATTATACTCTCTGTTTCGGTTTTCAATTTCATGCTGTCCTCCTTGCAGAAGAAATCACTTCATGGAAAGGTCGTAGAGGTTTGGAGGCAAATGGTGGATAAAGGGGTAGCACCCAATAATTTTTCTTATTCAGTAGTCATCGGCTCACTTGTTAAAGAAGGTCTTCACGAGGAGGCTTTCAAGACTTTTGCTGAGATGAAGAATGCTGGGTTTGTTCCAGAGGAGGTTGCATATAGCCTCCTTATTAGTTTAAGTAGCAAAAGTGGTAACCGAGATGAAGCCTTAAGATTGTATGAGGACATGAAATCCCGGGAAATAGTTCCAAGTAACTACACCTGTGCTTCACTTTTAACGCTGTATTACAAAAATGAGGATTATTCTAAAGCTCTTTCTCTCTTTTTGGAAATGGAAAGAAAAAAAATTGCCGCTGATGAAGTAATCTATGGTTTGCTCATAAGAATATATGGAAAACTTGGTCTTTATGAGGATGCCCAAAAGACATTCGAAGAGACTGAGCGTTTGGGCCTGCTTAGTGATGAGAAAACATATTTAACGATGGCACAAGTCCACCTCAATTCAGGGAATGTTGAGAAAGCTCTGAAAATTATTGAGCTAATGAAGTCCAGCAACATTTGGTTCTCGAGATTTGCTTATATTGTCTTGTTGCAATGTTATGTTGTGAAGCAAGATTTGAACTCTGCTGAAGTCACATTTGACTCTCTATCCAAGACTGGACTTCCTGATGCTGGTTCTTGTAACGATATGCTCAATTTGTATGTAACACTGGACTTGATGGATAAGGCTAAGCATTTTATCGCTCGAATAAGGAAAGATAAAGTAGATTTTGATGAAGAGCTTTACAAGACGGTTATGAAAGTCTATTGCAAGGAGGGAATGCTAGAAGATGCTGAACAGCTAATAGAAAAGTTGGGTACTGATAAATCTTTCAAGAATAATTGGTTCATTCAAACATGTTTTAGAACTGTGTGTTACCATAGGGGAGATGAGCAACTTGATGAAAAGGATTCAACCTTTGACCATCTGGACAAAATGGCTCTTGTGCTGATGCTGAATTTGTATTTGGCAGACGGAAATTTCAAGAGAACAGAAGAAATACTAAAATTGTTGCTTGAGACTGCTGGTGGCTTGTCAATTGCGTGTAAGCTCATTAACAACTATGTTAGAGAAGGCAAGTAACTCATAGTAATGTTTTGTTGCAAGGATAAATTTTAATTATTTTATGCAAGTCGCTTTATGATTTTTAATCTATGTTTATGGTGAAATTGAAGTATGGTTGAGATTGATTTCTACGCAGGTGATACAATTAAAGCTGAAACTCTTACTGGTAAATTGATCAAGCTTGGCTACAGACTGGAGGCTGCCACAATTGCTTCTTTGATTAGCTTATATGCAAAGCAACATGATCTGAAAAAAGCCCAGGAAGTCTTTGCAGCAGTTGCAGATTCTTCTACAAATGAGAAATTAATATATAAGTCAATGATCGATGCATATTCCAAATGTGGCAAACCAGAGGAGGCATACTCGCTTTACAAACAGTTAGCTGAGGAAGGGCATGATCTGGATGCTGTCACCATCAGTATAGTTGTGAATGCTTTGACGAATAGTGGTATGAGCGGAAAACTTAGTCAGCTAACTACTAGTTTGTTCCTTTCTCAGTATACTTTGGGGCAATCAGATAAAAGAGCCTCCAATAATGTGCAAAAATCTTGGATGTTTCATGAATGATGCATTCTCACAAATGTTTTTTTTTTTTTTAATAAGAAATCAAAATATCTTTTAAAGTGCAATTCTGGTATACATGAAGTATACAAGAGAAACGCCTATCTAGATTCCTAGAAAGAGAGATGCACTCTCACAAACTACTGCGCATGGTATGCATTTGGTTCAGAATTATACATAGCTTCATTTTTATATATTCTAGAAAACTTATATTAATAAAAATGCTTTTATCAATCAAATGTAAGCAGTTAATACCTGTTTCTGCATAAATTTGTACGTTATAGCAACTGTAGAGATACAAATGATAGACTTCCGGCAGAGCTTAGCTTATATGAGCTCTTTGAAATTATACCTTGTTGACTTGAAGGGCCAATTGCCAGATCAAAAAATTCCTCAAAATTGTAATTAATATCTACGACAGTTCAGCAAAAAACGCTGGCCTCTATTGACCATCTGAAGTGCCTGTCTGAATATGACTTTGTACCAACTTTTATGTTTCTGCAATAGCCCATTTTATTTGAAATCAAATTTCAACCATCATATTAAAAGACATGCAATGACCAAAAACAATTAGGAAGTATAGAGTGTCGCATCCAATGCTTGGTTTCCTTTGCATTTATTCTTGTGGCAATTTCAGTTAGTTATAACAGTAACCCATCGGCAGGCAAACATCGAGAGGCAGAAAATATTATCCATGAGAGTCTTGAAGGCAGCTCAAAGCTTGATACTGTGGCATACAATACCTTTATCAAGGCCATGCTAGAAGCAGGTATATACAAATCATTTAAATTTGTTTTTGAAGCAACATATCCGGAAGAACGCTTGCATTGAGCCATAAACTTCATTTTGCAGGTAAGTTGCATTTTGCATCTAGCATCTATGATCGCATGCTTTCCTTGGGGGTTTCTCCATCAATTCAGACATATAACACCATGATCAGGTACGAGTTCAATGTTCTTTTGTTTATTTGGAAAGCAACTCAACATGAAGGTATACATGCATCATATCAGTGACATGTAGCAGTTCATACTGGTTAACTATGTGTGCAGTGTGTATGGACGGGGTCGGAAGTTGGATAGGGCTGTAGATATGATCAATGCAGCTCAAAGCTTGGGTTTATCTCTGGATGAAAAGGCATACATGAATTTGATTAGCTATTATGGGAAGGCTGGTATAGTTCTACTTCTTAACTCTGTTTTGAAGGGAAAATAAAAAATTAAAAAAATTGTGGACATCGTGTCAAAAGAAACTTCATTGCTCTTTAATTGCAATACTTATATTGGTTTAGTTCATGGTGAGAAGAACATGAATAGAGTGATACTGATTCCATTACCTTTGGTGCTGGTAATAGTTTGTGAGATACACAGATACTGGAAAAATAAGATAAGTTAGATTGTTTAAAAATCTGATTGTGTCTAGAATTGTATTTGTAACTTGGATTTTTTTTTTCCTTCTCTCCTTTAATCTATAGAACAAAAGGTTGTGATATTGTCAAACCTCATAAATTTATCCCCTTTGCAGGTAAGAGGCATGAAGCTTCCCAGTTATTCACCAAAATGCTGGAAGAAGGGATAAAACCTGGGATGGTATGCACATATGTCGTATATATTGCCCAAACTTATGAGATCATGATTAAAAGGATATCTAAATAGCACATTAATGGTAGTTAGAAAAGAAAACAAAAAGATTTGTATTGCTGGTAAAATGATTTTATAGTTTTATAGGGTGAGGTATGTCATAATGTTCCTTAATACTATGACTCCAATTCACTGTTTGTAATCTTATTTGACACTGATTCAAGATACATGATGTATTCTCTTTCTCTCTCTCTCTCTAGCTTCTAGAATTAGTCTATATTGTGACACATGATGTTTTTTCTTATTTTGAAAAATGGCAGCATTTCTAATTGGTAACAACTTTTTATTTATCTGTCACAATACCCTCCACTTCTGTCATTTATCATTTTTGGTTGGCTACAATGCTGGCAGACACTCTATAAGGTCATATATGCATATGGTCTACCACTTTTCCCATTTTGAACTGCTCAATTTAATCAATTAGTTGAACACTTGAACAATTACATGATATGTTGTCTGCAATAATTTGTCTTTGCCAGCATAAAATTTGTGAGAAAATTAGACATATAAAGTAGAGTGCTTATTCCTTTTCTTTGCTGGGGAAATGCAGGTCAGCTACAATATTATGATCAATGTATATGCTACTGCAGGACTTCATCACGAAGCAGATAAACTTTTTCAAGCCATGCAGAGAGATGGTTACTTGCCCGACTCCTTCACCTACCTCTCCCTCATTCGGGCTTACACTCAGAATTTGAAATACTCGGAAGCTGAGGAAACCATTGATTCTATGCAAAAAAGAGGCATTTCTCCTTCTTGTGCTCACTTTAACCTCTTACTCTCTGCTTTTGCAAAAGCAGGTCTGATAGGGGAAGCCGAAAGGGTTTATAAAAAGATGCTCACAGTTGGTTTATATCCTGACCTTGCATGCAATCGGACTATGCTGAGAGGTTACATGGATTATGGGCATGTGGAAGAAGGCATCAAATTTTTTGAACGCATTTTTGAGTCTGTGCAAGGAGACCGGTTCATTATGAGTGCAGTTGTGCTTTTTTACAAGTCTGCAGGAAGGGATCTCAAAGCTGAAGGTGTGTTAAATTCGATGAACAGTTTGGGGATCCCAATCCTTAAAGACCTTGAAGTTGGATGGAGGCTTAAAACACCCTAACATAATAGTAATAGGCCCTCATATGGTCGAGTAGAGCAAAGGGATAGAGAGATGTCCAAGTATTTGGTAGTGGAACTGGGTTACAAACAAATGCCACATTTGTATATTGGCAGTGCCGTTGGTTAAGTAAATTTATTGGTAATCCTCCCTGCCTTGATTGAATAGCTAAGAGTTCCTCTAGCCTATCAAAACTCAAATTTGAGGGAGATGCCGAATTATTGTCTAAACGACTATGGTGAACAAATGTAACATGGTTGCATACCAGCAGTATGCAGCAAATGGTTTAGGACTGTTATATTGCTAATCCTCTGTTGTATGAAGAGTTCAAATTGGTAGCTTGATGGCACTTCGACCATGAAATTTATGTTCAATAAGTAGGGGAACTTGGCAATCTAGCTGGGAGGGCCATCGTTACTTAAATGTCCATCTTGTTTGTTGCATGGAACCCAAAATTGGTGGCATGACGCTGAAAGGATATACAGAGAACTATTCTCCACTGGCTTTAAGTCTAGATCTTTCATGTTATTGGACCTTGCTGAGAGATTACATGGACTACTGACGTGTAGAAGACGGCATCCATATGTTCAAAGACACCGACGCGTATGCGAAACGCCAGAAGCATACGGGTTTATCATAAGTACAGCTGAGTAGTTTTTGTAGCAGCAAGGAGCAGCAGTGGGATGATGGTCGTTTGAGACTGATGTGTTGCTAATCCTTCTCATGCTAGAGTGGCAAAGAGCCACTCTAGTGTGTGAGGACCCGGAATTTTGGTTGCATGAGAAATGTGTCGACTATGAAATGTTCTTGGTTAATTATTATGGGAACTTGACAAGCGAGTTGGCAATTTCTGTGGCTAATGGCCTTTGTACACTTTCCTTTACAGATCTGTATGAACAAGTGTATCTCAGTCTATTTTCCTTCTCTTTTATTAATAATTGTCGTTGCATGCAACTTCTGGGAATTTTTTGGAAATAAAACCAAATGGGGGTTTCTCTTCATTTTATTGTCTAAATGCAACAAAACAAATTTTAGACCGTCAAATGATTCTTCTCCATCTCACTTAAAATTGAGATAATTCTATTACTAAAAATATATCAGTAGGTTTCTCTTGTGGAATAGAAATCTCCAGTAAATTTATTAATAAAATTATTAGCTATTCGGACAACTAATATAAAAAAGAGCCTTTATGAGATTTATATGTCCGAGCATGTCTCGAGCAGTTCGTGTCTCCATATGGGCTTTTCTCACATCTAGCAATCTTGACAACAAATTATTAAAAATCCCGATCCCTCACGTGTGATACAGTAATTATCCCGTGCGTGTACAAAGAATACACGTTTCTGTAATTGGTTGGGACTCGTTAACCATGGGTCTGGTATTTTTGTGGGCTTTGCAGTAAGCCCAAGAGCAAGCCCGCCCAGCTTGCAACTCACCATTTCCTGATCGTAGTCCCCCGTTGTCTCTCTCTGACTATACAGATACCACTGGTTTCTCTCCCTCTCTCCCTCTCTCTCTCTCTCTCTCCCCCTCTGGGAATGGCGTCGAGTCTGTTCAAAACCCTAATCAGATCGTCGAATTCTCCATCATTGGCCAGAAATTTTAGCCTCGTCAGGGTACAACTTGGCAACCACACCTCCAAATGGATGCAGGTACATTCTAATTCCCCATTACCAATACCTAAAATTTCTGAACCGAAAACTGTATTTTCTTTTTCTCAATTTATTATCGGATTTATCTCTCTCTCTCTCTCTCTATTCGCTATTACTGAGGTAGTGCTTTAGTTGGTCGGCCGAGAACATGTTCAGCTAAAAAAAATCGAGTATTATAATTTTAATTATAAAATTTGGATTCGATGAGCTTAAATTCTTAAGTTATTTTATTTGTTGTAATATGTAAAAGGAATTTATCGTTTTGGTTAATTTGTTCGTTTGTTAGTTATTTTTCAGAGCATAATTTGGTTTCGAGATAGTTGGGCAATATAAACTGCTCTGGGTGGATTATTGACTAATTGAGGAATATTTCTCTAAGCTAAGAATATCAAAATCTTTTTTTTTGGATAAGTAATGTTATATAAAAAGAGCGCAGAGGGGCGCAACCCTAGTACACAGGAAGTATACAAGAGAACGCCTAAGAGGGGCTAGAGAAGAAAAATAGAAAATCAGAAAAGGTAATCACAGTAGGGGCCAGCCAAGCCGCCACCCACGTGAAAAGAGTAATAAAAAAGAAATGTAAAAGATCTTCCAAGCTTCTTTCGGAATCCTCGAAAAATCTCCCATTCCTCTCGGACCAAAGGCACCACATGATACAAAGTGGTACCATTTTCCAAACCACAGCACTGCGTGGGCGCCCCCCCGACCACCAACAATGCAAAAGGTCTACAACCCTCCGAGGCATACTCCAAGCCAATCCAAAGCGACTGAAGAAGGCGTTCCATAAGATTTGGGCACTCTCACAATGAAGAAGTAGGTGGTCAATAGTTTCCTCTTCTTTTTTACACATCCCACACCTATTGACCAAAACAAAATTTCTCTTCTTTAGATTGTCCAAAGTAAGAATTTTGCCAAGAGCAGCCGACCACACAAAGAACGCCACCCTTGGAGGGGCTTTAGTACGCCATATGCTCTTCCAAGGAAAAGGTAAACTGACGGATGAGTTTAGAATACCGTAGAAGGATTTCACCTCAAACTTACCCTTCCTATTCGGAACCCACCAGATTTTGTCAGCCCCACCGTTCAAATTATAAGAGTACAAGAGGCTATAAAGAGACGCCAAATCATCCACTTCCCAATCATTCAAAGATCTCACAAAACTAATATTCCATTGACGAGAATCACTCTCAAAATTCTCCGCAATGGAGGCCTCCTTGTTGCTGGCCAGATTATATAACCCCGGATAACTCTCCAAAAGAGGCACATTACCACACCACACCTCCCCCCAAAAACTGATTCTGGACCCGTCACCTGGAATGAGTCTGATATGATTGGAAAAATGATGCCATTCCTTGCTAATAAACTTCCACAAACCCCTTCCATATGAACCTGATCCAACTTTGGGCCTCCACCCCCCTCTCTCCGATCCGTATTTAGCCTCCACCACTTTTTTCCACCAAGCGTCAGGTTCACTAGCATACCTCCACAACCACTTACCAAGAAGGGCGCGATTGAGGCATCTCAAGTTACGAATACCTAAACCCCCTTCTCGGATAGGAGCTAAGAATATCAAAATCGATGTGGGATTTTTGCAGAGTTTGAATTACTAATTTGGTGAACATAGGAAGCTTGTGAACCACATTTTAGCCAGATTCTACTGGATTATCAGGTAGTGTTGATGTAGCTGGCAGTTTTGGATGGTAGACTTAGATGTCTATAAAACAATGAACAAACAATATCGGCAGGAATCTATGAGAAACCAATGTGTCTTGCATTACCCTTTGGGTAGTCTCCTGCCTGCTGTTTTCTTTGAGAACCATGTTATTGGGGTTTCGATCCATTTAGGGAGGTTCAATGCGGTTTTGATTAGAAAATTAAAATGTGATTATGTACTGTTGTGATTTAGTTTCTTAATGAAAATGGATTACTTATAAAAAAAAATGGTAGGCCAGATATTCAACAAATTTTGGGATGTGTTGATCTATTGTCAACCATAGGAGGATTCAAAATTGAACTCAAAATGTTTCAGAGGATTCTTATTAAGATAATTGGACATTTCCAAACTTCTGCACACTGGGCGCATCTTGCACATCCCTTAAGACTGTAAATATTCCTGTAATTGTTTTTTTAACTAAGTACTTGAGTATGCTGTTCCAATAAATCATTTGGATGGTATGATATTATAAGTTTCTTCCTCTTGACCGATTCAAGACATGCGTAGTATAGTGCTTGTGTCTTGCACAAGTTTGTTGCTTATAGTTTTTGAATATTTTGTTTCTGTTGGTATTATGGTTTTCATTGGTTCTTCTTTACTGGAACATGCTGTCTAATTGGATGTTGTGTGTGTGTGTTTGAGAGAGAGAGAGAGAGAGTTTTGATGGCTCTCTGATTCACAAATCATCTTTGGTTTTTTTTTTTTGTTTGGGGGGGGAGTTTGATTTTACCTTGAATTTATGTGGAAAAAAAATCCTAGAGAAAGATTTCTAGAGAGAGAGAGAACCCTACAGAAAGACTCAACATTTGATAATAAGGAACTAGTGGCCTATGAAAAGATTTCAAGATTTGATAATAAGATTTCTATCATAAGTTGGTGAATTTCTTTGCACATTTAAGTTGTTGAATGGAAGTACATGTGTTAGTTTCTCAAATGTAATGAACAAGGCCTACTATATTTAAGTAACTTCCCTATTGTCTATCCTATTGAAATAGTAAGTTTGATGATCCTATTACTTATCAGGACAAAAAAAGAAGTTAGATTACCCTTTCATAATTTGAAAATTAGATTGCTCGATTTTTTCCCCAATGCTCACAATGAAAATTCTTTCAAATGTGGACTTCCTCTCTCTCTCTCTCTCTCTCTCTCTCTCTCTTTTTCTTCAATTTATTCATATACTCTTCGTTTCCTTTAGGTTTAAACATGTTTCTTTCCTACATTTCTTCTCTTTTATCCATCTCTTTCTTTGTTGCTATGCCTCTATGTATGAACATGCTTGCTCTGTCTTTTTGATTACTCCCACATAGGAAATTTGCCAGTAGGTTTTAAAAACATTTTCTATGGAGCATATGAATATTCATATCACTTTTATTTATAGGATACGAGTAAGAAGTCCCCAATGGAGTTGATCAATGAAGTTCCACCCATCAAGGTTGAGGGCAGAATTGTTGCTTGTGAAGGAGGTTAGCTTGTACTCTTGATTGTTTTAGTTTGTATCACATATTTTTCACTGAGGAAGCTATATGTGGATTCTCTGTTCCATGAACAAGTCAATTCAAAACTTAACAATGGATATGATTTGTAAGGGATTTATACTTGTTTCTGGTTGCAGACAGCAATCCTGCGCTTGGGCACCCAATCGAGTTCATATGCCTTGACCTGAGTGAGCCAGCTATCTGCAAGTATTGTGGCCTACGCTATGTTCAGGACCATCATCACTAGGATTCTGAATGTGATTATTCTGCAACCTTACGATCTGCAGTGATGAGTTCCTTGGAGATACTTGTGACGTGGCAAGGTTCAATGTTTGTAGTGCCAATATTGTTTTTTTCGCAGACAGAATCATGGTGTAATGATATACTTTCTTGTGCCTAACATTTAGTAAAATAAGGATTTGACATGCCCTTCCATGTTTTTCTGTGATCTCTATGAATACCTGAAGTTCATTTACCATTTATCAAATGTCTATTTACTGTTCTACGAAACATTGTGATTAATTTTGTCTTTGTAAAACTAGTCTAGTTCATTCAGATTTGATAGTATTGGGTTTCGTTCTGATTGGTAGTGCATTTACCCTTTTCTATTTGGGGATTGGAAGCATCCTGTATGATTTCTTGATTATTGTTTGGCTTTCAGGTCATATGTTTGGGGTCTTCAGCTTGGGCATTGGTATAGAACGTTTTAACCAATTTGAGTGTTTCCAAGTTTTTCATATTTGGCCTATATTTTTTTACAAATTAAATAGATCAATCATTAAATTTGTGAAGTTTACTATTGACTTATTGGATTCCACATACGTAAGATGAAATATGCTAAATATAAGAAAAACATTTGACTCCTACCATTTATTACATTGAACAGTCACGATTTGTCTAATTGCAAGTTTCCTTTCTTTTTAACCATTTATCAGAAGAAAGGGAAAGGTAAATAATTCTATTATCACTAGCATCAAAATTTTATTAACGAAAACCAAGAGGGCCAGATGGGACAAAGACTAAAGAGAATGCCCAGCTACATGGACAGCAAGAGACTATTTTAACAGTTATGCCTATGAATACAGCTCACAGTTTAATATCAAATAAATCTAAGATGTGAGAAATATCAAAATCCCCAAATCAACAAGGGGAAAATAATGATAAGATCATGATGCCCAAAAACCAAAAAGCATGGGCCATTCCTAACAAACCGCCTGCTTGTGATGCAACACATCATACACTACCTTTATCGGCTGCGAATTTCCTTCTCTGTTGATGCTCTGCGACCTTATAATCTACCACCTCTCGGAACAGGCTTGAATCAAGCACACAATTCTCACTCCCATAAACAGCCGCTTGGACGCTTGCCATCAATTTTGCTATTTCTCGTCCAGAAAATCCCTCGGTTTTAGCAGCCGCTTCCCTCAATATGTCGTCCGTCACACCCTTAATCTCGATCTTCTGTTGTTCCTTCCTGAACAAGTTTTGGAGCCAGCTAGATTTCTTTGGTCCAGCATTAGCTATATACCTGTCCAGATACAGTTTTAGAAGCTTGAAGCGTTCCTGTTCCCCAGGCAATGGAAATTCCAGAGCTTCATCAATACGGTCCGCCACAGCTGAATCAAGATCACCGGGGCGATTTGTAGCAAGAGCAAGTACTATGTCCTTGGACTGGTCACCTGTGCGGAAAAGGAGGGCATTGAGTGCACTTCTTTGAGCTTCACTCATGTAGGTTTTGTTCCGCCTGCAAAATTTGGTCAACGCATACAAGTTATCAGATACTGTTTCCAATGAACTAATGTGTTGAGTAACACCACGTATATTGCTGATTACCAACTAGTGTGGGTAAAGGTTGGGAAAAAAAAAATAATTGCCAACTTACTCGCACAAAAATGCATCAGCTTCATCAATGAAAAGCAATAAACCTTTCCGTGACTTCTTGGACCAATCAAACAACTGGTGTATCTTGGTGACAGCCTGAGGTCCCAGCGGAGCAACATCTCCTCCAGTCATCAATGCATAATCTAACCCCTAAAAGCATGAGAATTAAACATCAGTAAGATGCTAATAAAGAAAATAATAACAATAATGATCAATGAAGAAAATAATAACAATAATGATCATGATGAAGCAGCAGAGGCATTTTTTCATAAATATATAACTGTTGTACAAAACACATGGAACACCCCATAAGCAGGGTGCCAACGTCCATAAATTCACCATCCATTTCCATACCTCCCAATATTTTAGTACGATATGCTGTTATTCAACTGATAGACACAGATAAACTATTACTCAAATTTAGTTCCAAGTGTCTGTATTTTTCTGGGGCCTGATTTTCCTTTACAGAATGCCTAAAATTCCTATAACATCAAAAGTTATCAAAGGTTTAAAGTGTAAATAACAATTATCAAGCGTTTATAGCGCATCCATGGATAAATCAATTGCAATTCCAAAGTGTATCAAACTAAATTCAAGCTTCAATTTTTAAGAGCAACCAAGATGTGCATCACTCTGATAACAACTCGACCATCCTTCCCATGTATTCCTGCGTGCATGTATCTATGCTTTTGTACATAGATAAACATTCATATCTACAGAACTAAATTAAGCTAACAAGAACATAAAATAATATAGTGGTAAGTAAGATCTCATACAGATTTACGCGCCAGCTCTCTAGCAGCCATTGTTTTTCCTGTTCCTGGAGGACCATAGAAGAGAATGTTACGGGATGGTGCCTGATGGGATTTTGTATTGGCAGTTGCACCAGCCAGCTGTTCAATCCTTTTTTGAAGAGAAGGACGTAAAATTACATCACCAAACCCATTCCCATTTTTTAAAGCAGATCCCTTATCTGCACCACGAGCAAGAGCGCTCATGGAACGAGAAAACAAGCCCGACCAAGGGTATTTCCCTCTGGAGGACTCTCTAATCAATGATGGTTGTCCCAATATTCTATCGACATAGCTCCATATCACCCTTGCTCCTTCTCTGCAACGGAGACAAGGGACCTGCATGAGCTATAACCTTGCAGATTGAAAATCACAAACAAAATAATACTACTAATAAGTCCAATCAACAAAGTTCATATCAATACTACAGTTCAAGCAGATAGCCCGAGATCTGTAAAATGCAAGTCCTTTCTTCCAAGTTAAACAGCCTGATCACTAGGATAGCAAAGTTAAAGAGCTTTACCAAAGCAAAATAACTAAATGAACAAGAAGTTATATTGGCACAACGTCTGAAGAATTGGTGCAAGTAGATAAAAAAATCCATTTTCAGCAAATGAGCGTATATACTTTTTCCCAGCATTCTTGATACTTCAGTAACCATTATTACTCTGTCAAACAAATCCCAAATGAACGCAACAAAATACTAACTTCAACAAGCACGTCACGCCCCACACAGCAGACAACACACAAAACTGATTGGCTTAAACACCTTTTTTTTTCTTTTCACTCTTAGGCAAATTAGCACCAAAAGCAAACATTAAGATCCTTCAAAAAAATTCACTATAAGATGAGCAGAAGAGCTTCCAGACAGCCATACAAATACAAAAGATTATGAGAAAAAAAGAACAAGAAAAAAGGAATGGCCAATAACAAGTCCAGATCATGGCGATCACCAAATAGATAATCTATGCTGTCGAAGGACACAATTTAGAAGCAAAACATAAAAAGAACAGCATATTCAAATCCTATACTATGATTTTAACACATACCTTGTTGTGTAAACCCCTGCTGCCAGAGCTGTCACTCCCCCAACAAATACAACCAACTTATTTTGATCTGTTAGAATGGCTCTAAAACCCCCTGCAAAAGATAGATGACTGCATTATGCCACACCTTTTCAAGAAATAAAAAAGCCAAGGAAAAACTGACAGGATTTTAAATCCAATTCTGCAAAGTCCTCATTATGTATTTTTGGTATGCCATACGTATGAATCAAGGATGCAAGAAAACAAGATTGGCTCACTGACTCATAGGCCTTGTCTCCCTCGGGAACTACTCAAAACCAGACCTTATTTAGTAACTTGAGTGCAAGGCATGTGGAGAATTTCAACAAATTAACAACCTCTTTAACAACCTAGTCACTACTTTATGACAATTATTCTGAATTTTGGGACATCAGCCATGGCATATGATGAAAAAACCAATATTGAACCCAGACATATTTCAACGTTAGTGATATTGTCAAAGACAACTCTAAATGTGGCTGTGTCAAAAAAAAAAATCCAACAATAAAAGAAGACCGGTTGACAACACCACAAAAAGAAGTAATATGGTTCAATTTTTGCAAGTACAAGCAGAATTCCATATATGGCTGAGATAAAGGAAAAAATGCTATTTGTCCACTTTGATGCATGATACCCTAGTGGGTAGAACAAAATACCAAATAATGAGAACAAGTCTTTCTTATGCAGATCAAACAATATAACTAAGTTCATACCTCCAATATGGTCAAAAGTAGTATTTATGGCAGCTACCCATTTTTCTCTCTCTGCATTTGCACGATCCACTAGAATTCGCCTGTTAATATCTTCAGCTAACTTCGCTTCATGGGCTCGCCCTTCTGCTTCTGCCATAGCCCTTACTCTGATTGTTTCACGTTCTATCTCTGCCTTCTCCCTCTCTGTTTGCCAACGTTGTGCTTGAATCTGTTCTTCTGTTGCTCGTCGAGCTTGCTCCTGCCTAATTGACGAATCTTCTTGCAGTTTTACAAGCTCTTGATTCCTCGCTCTCTGGTACTCATTTTCTGCCTGCCACAAGCATAAAGCAGATTTAATTCTAACCACAAATCAATGTCATAAGAACCCATAATAAAGTACTTACTTGCATCCTCTTTCTTGCCAATTCATCCTCATAGCGAGCCATTTGAGATTTTGTTTGTGCTTGATGCTGAGCTAGCTTCTTCTGCTCATCATATATTACCCTTTGTCTCTCCTATCAAGCAACAGAAGAGAGAATTTACACCAATCAGTACACCACTGAAACACAGTTCGATATGATATTTTCAACATCTAGGAGAAAGTATTAAGCAAAATATTTTTGTATGGATCAAGTCAAACAACAATTAAGGGTATGTTTGGTACACAAAATGGCTATTCAATTAAGAAAAATGAATAGATTATATTAAGAATGGAAGAAGCTGAAATATAATAGCCTTGGTGTTAGAGTATATGATAAGGATTCTATCCTTATCATATACTCCAACACTGAATCCTTATCATATACTCCAACACTTAGAATAGTCATTCCCATGGGAATGACTATTCCAATGCTATTCCATTCCACCTTCTTCTATTCTCAATACAAGCTATGCATTTTCTTAATGGAATAGTCATTCCGTGTACCAAACGTAACCTAAGAGAAAGCTCAAAAGCCTTCTTCATTGCTTCTTATTTGAGTGACTAAAACCAACATCTCACCGAGCCACTTTATTTAAAAGGTATATCACTCACTCTACTATATGGAAAACCCAAGAATTATTTGCTATTGGGTTTTCCATATAGCAAATTATGGTTTCCAATTATTTGCTAAAAACTTGCAATGATTATGCACAACAAGCTGCTGGCTGATGCAGCCCACAAAGAAAGGGGCTTATCAAACGGAAGCTCCAAAATCACCCCAAACATGATCCTCTAGAGACATCTAACTGCTAATGAGCTAAGATAGAAAATCCAAGTCAAATGACTCTCATTAAAACTAAGCAAATTAACTATTGCTTTGTGAGAAGGGGTACACAGTCCCTTTGCTCTTCCAAGGCTTCCTAACAAAATGCATTCTTAAAGGATCTATGCTTGCAATATGCATCTAATCAAGTTCATGACTCCAGATAAGTCCACCACCCACAGTTGTATCAGCAGATTCCAAGCACACATTGATTTCAATCACTTCAATAAACAAGCCAATAAGATTGGTCTTTCCTAAACAACTGTAAGCAGAAACATGCCACTGCCAAATAGGGCAAACCATGCCAGTTATGCATAGACAGAACAGTGAGACTGAGCATTCAGATTGCTCCCACCAAAACACTCTTAGTCTTGGTCAATGACAACTAAATATACAAAGACAGAACAATGAATCTTAACCAATGAGATTGGTATGGCCAAAACATTCATAATGACCTGCCACCACAGACTAAGTATACAAAACTAATAAAGGAAAGACGGATACACCAACTTTTTTTCTCCTTATTTTTAACAAAGAATATATGAAACCTTTGAACCACGAATAACATATGCCCCACAATAAAATGTCCAAATGTGTTTCCTCTTGTTTAACAGGCAAATACAGTACAATCCACAGACATATAGGATTGAACCCTTGACCTTAACATAATTTTTTTTTTTATCAAAATTTTAAAGCACTAAAAGATATTAATCATCTCTTTTTGGAAGGCAGGATTATGGCTTTGACAAACATGAGGCATAATCACTAAATGCATATATCTTGAGAACTTTAATTGGATGTCAAGGTTTTTATTATTAGAAACGTGTTTCTGATCACTGGAACTGATTTAACTTCAGTCAATCAAGTAATATCCTTGATCAGCTAAAAAGTTGCAATATGTCATGGATTATTATTATTATTATTATCAATATTACTATTATTATTATTTTATAAATAAAGTCCTCATCAAGCCAATAAAAAGCCACCTGAATGTCCAGTTAGAAGGCACAGAGAACTCCCCTAAATTTGCTACAATAATTAAAAGCTAATACAATATAGATAGAAGAAAACAAAAGGGCCCAATCAGAGGAGCACATACTCCATTATGTTGTGTATTTGGAATGAAGGAACTAGAACATATTCAAAAAGTGCATGTACATATGGGGTAACTGAGCAGGTCAGTCAGAGCCCTCACTTAGCAAAAAAGTACAGAAATCATGAAGGAACAAAGAAACAGTGTCTTACAGTTTCAGATTGAGCTTGCATTGCCTTGAACTCTGCAGCCTTAGCTTCCAACTCTGTCTGCCTCGTCTCTTCTTGCTTCTTAATAACTTCAAACACCTATACCAACAAAAGAAACCACTAAATTCCCTCCACAAGTCCTCAAATTCTAAGCAAGCCAACAGATAAAATACCTATTTGATGCACTTTCCAAAACATGTTCTCCACTTCTTAAAGTATGAAAAACCAAAAAAAGAATATGCATTTGGTAGGTGAGAGCTTTTAAATAACCATGCTCCATCGAAGTAATATTATTGGCTATGTTTGTTAGTGTCTTCGGATAAGTGTTCTTTGTTTTTTGTTTAAAAAAGTGTTTTGACGTAACATAAAAGTGAGAAGTATTCTATAAGTATGGTGGGTCCACATTTGAGAATATGTTTTCTATGAAGTACAACGGCTTACTTCAAGAAAACCCAAACAAATGTAGTGTTGACTTCTTACTTACAAAAAAAATATTTTGGTCATGTGGCCACTCTAAGTGAGAGCCATGGTTGTGAGTCCGCCTCTGTCCTATTATTGCAGCCATGCGGCCATCCCAACCAAATTGAGGTGGCTGCACAACCACCCCTCTCTACACAGTAACCCTAACTTTTTTTTTCTTTTTTTTTTTTAAATAATAAGTAAACTCCTACCTGTGCAAAAGCTAAGCACCCATTTTTCAAAATATTCAAGGTGTGAAAGTTTTCTAAAAAGTGTTTTGAATTTTGAATTGTTTGATAATATATTTGAGAAAAGTGTGCATTTTCAAACTGAAAACTAAACACTTGGAGAATACCCATTGTTATTCAGAAGTGTGTAATTTCTTCATTTTGGACAAGGCAAAAGTGAACATTATTTCTGTCGCCATTTTTCTCAGAAACCAAACAGAAGGTATATGCTACAAAAGAGGCTCTAAACCACTAATAATGCAATTCGTCACTATACCATTCTTGAACAAGCCTTTTACGAAAATTTCCCACTAGCTCTCCTTTGTACAAGATAAGTTCCTGAGCCTTAAAATCGTCTATAGACTAACACACCCCTTACATGATTGAACCCATGCCTTCACCCTTTACATTTTTGTTTATCAGGAAAAGAGATGTCATTTGACCCAAAAACTGTTGGGCTTGATTTTCGAACAAACATAGGAAAAGAATAGAGTCATTACATTAGATATTGATCTTCCATTATTAAAACCAAAAAAAAAAATCTATTAAAAAACAATGAAACCAAGAAAAAAAAGTCTCACTAGTCAATTGAGACTGAAACCATAATTTGACTTTACTCATGTAAATTTTCATTTTTAAAAGATCAAAACATTGTGACACAAAAAATGAAATGAACAAAATTTTAGACTTTTTTTTTTCTTACTTTCCTCAGCTCACCAGTAATAAATCTACCTGGCTTGACTTGATATCACTTATTCATTCCATCTAAAAACCCAGTTGTATTTTTTTTCTTTTGGGGAAAATACGTTTTATCCCCCTCAACTACCACCCACTTACGTTTTAGCCCCCTAAACTATCAAAAGTTGTTAAATGGCCCCCTCAACTACCAAACAGTTACGTTTTAGCCCCTTCCGTTAGTCTTTGCCGTCAAAGTGGATGGAAAAGTCGAAACTACGTCGTTTTGATATTACAAGTTACCAAAATACCCTCAACTAACGGAGGGGGCTAAAACACAACTGTTTGGTAGTTGGGAGGGCCATTTAACAACTTTCTCTTCCCCTTTGCTTTTCGTTTTTCTCTGTCTGGCTTGGCTAGCCATGGCTTTGTGCTACTGGGCTTACCCCGGCGGCCCTGCCTGGGGAAAATATTCGTGGAGAGGTTCAAGAAAGCCAATAATACCGGGGCCACGAGGTTTCCCAGTGCTGGGAAGCATGAACCTAATGGTAAATCTCGCGCACCACAAGCTCGCTGCCACAGCCGAGTGGTTCGGAGCTAAGCGGCTCATGGCTTTCAGCCTCGGCGAAACATGTGTCATCGTGACATGCAACCCCGATGTGGCTAAAGAAATCTTAAACAGCTCGGTCTTTGCTAACCGCCCAGTGAAGGAGTCTGCGTACAGCCTGATGTTCAACAAAGTGATGGGCTTCGCTCCTTACGGAGTTTACTGGTGAACCTTGAGGAGAATCGCTGCCACTCATCTCTTCTGCCCCAAACAAATCAACGCCTCGGAGCCCCAGAGGTCCGAAATCGCTGCTCAAATGGTTTCCGTGATTGCATGTCGCTCCGCCACCGGAGATAAGTTCTTCTCTGTCCGCGATGTACTGAAGCGAGCTTCGCTTAGCAACATGATGTGCTCTGTGTTCGGAAAAAACTATGAAACCGTGGAGCTGTTAAATGGCCCCCTCAACTATCAAACAGTTGTGTTTTAGCCCTCTCTGTTAGTTGAGGGTATTTTGGTAACTTGCAATATCAAAACGACGTAGTTTTAATTTTTCCATCCAATTTCACGGCAAAGACTAACGAATGGGGCTAAAACGTAACTGGTTGGTAGTTGAGGGGGCCATTTAACAACTTTTGATAGTTTAGGGGGCTAAAATGTAACTCGGTGGTAGTTGAGGGGGCTAAAACGTATTTTTCCCTTTTCTTTTCTTTCGTTACCTTTCCTTTCCTCTCCTCTCCTCAATTTCCTTGCCAACCAGACGGGGCCTAAAAATACTTAATTAAATTATCCATGAGAATCCCAACCAATTTCAACTCATAACCACAAAACCCCAAATCCCATTGGAACCTATAAAATCAGACAAAATCCATTTGCAGAAACTGCACAAATCCACAAATTCCATAACTATGCATCAAAAAATGACAAACCATCGACAAAACCGAACAAAAAAATAATAATAAATGAAAACCTATTTCGAAAAACCCAACCTTCTTGGCATGAGAGGAAGTGGTAATCTCCTTCAACGCCTTGGCCCCCCGCTCCAGCGTCTCCGGATCGAACCCCGCCGACGTGGTCGTTGGATTATCATTCCGAACCTTTGGGGGAGACGAAGACGAAGGCTCGCTACTAGCTGCCGATGCCGGCGGATTGGATGGCTGAGATTGCCCGGAAGAAGGAGAAGGAGAAGAAGAAAATGGAGATAGTTTGAAAGGCCCATCAGCATAAGCTACATCGGTTTGTGATGATAAGGACGAGGAGGGCGAGGCTGCTAGGGCTGAGATGAGCCCTAGTGCATACGATTTAGCCATTTCTGCTTCTTCTTTTCCCTCTTGGGTTCCTGATAAACCCTAAGAACTCCTTATAAACCCTAAGAGGTGGAATTTTCTGGGTGTGAAAGAAAATGTGGTAAGATTTTGTAGCGGTTTTAATAGTGGAGGGTTGGCTTGTAGAGCAAGAATGTAGAAACCAAAAGACCCCCCTATGTTACCATAGAAAGTCTGTAGAGAGAGAAATGGTCTGTGAGGATTCAGGGTTTTGGTAGGGTTTGTGTAATTTGTTTAGGGTTTTATGGCGGTTTCGGGCGAGGCTGGGATTTTGGACCCGGAAGACCATACCCGGCTGATTTTGGTGGGCTTGGGCTTCAATCTGGATTTTTGTATCTATGGGTTGGATCTCAACAATTTTGGGCTTCATATTATTGTGCGAATCGTTAGTTATCTGGATATTAAAATTTTTAGAAATAAGATTTCTCATAAATTCTAAAGTATTCTACCCAATATAGTTTTTCAAATTTTTACCATTAGTTTGGAATTCAATTATTAAGATTTTGTCATATCATTATCACCCAAAAATTATTATATTTATTATATTTATTCATTTCAAAAAAAAAATTTATTATATTTATTGAATTAAATTTCAAACTAATGGTTGAGATTTGAAGAATTTCGTAAAATACTTTAAGAATTTAAGGGAATTTTAATCCACTTTCTTTGTTGGATGTCCCCGAGGGGACTAATCCACTTTCTTTGGGTTCAATATAGAATGATTTTTTTTTTTAATTTTTTTAACAAGTCCAAATAAGGGGGGGAGGATGAGGGTTTGACCTAATGACTTATACTTTCATAAAATATGGTCTCTAACCAATTGAGCTACTCATTAAAAACAATATAGAATGATCTTAGCCACAAAGCTTTTAGAAAAAAAGTTTGAAAGGAAAATGAAAAGTAAATAATTAGTAGATTAGGGTATCAAGATTTTTCATTTGAAAGATAATGGTGATTTTGTGTAAACAGGACTAAATTTGAGATAAAAGCCATCATTTTGTTTCGTGATTGCTATTATTTTAATTTTTTTTTAATACTCCATGATTTTCTTTATTTTTTTGATATACTAATTGATATAATATAACCTGTATTTTGTATTTCTTACTAGTTTTTTTTTTTTTTTTTTCACTTACTCTTTTTGATATTTTTATGTAATAAAAATAAGGGTTAATTTCACAAAAGCCTCATGAACTCTTTCGGGTTTTGAGAAAACCTCTCAAAAGTTTAAATACATTCAATCAACCCTCGAACATCTAATATGATATAATCTAGTAATCTCCCATTTTCATTAGAATTTTGGCGTTAAATTCTAACCAAAGGTATAAAAAATATCAAAATACCCTCATAAGTATAAAAAGTCATTTCATCCATTTTTAACAAATAAACATAAATAACTTCAACATTTCTTGTCACCGTCTCAAAATTAATTTAGAATTTGTCAACATTCTTTAATTGAGTTGTACATGTTATTTGAAGATTTGTATTGGCTGTAACCTTTGCTTTTAGTTGCTCTTAACTAGAAAGTATTTCAAGCACACATATTTATTAAATTACGAGTCAATCCAAAAGTTTAATCTGTTTTTATTTTTTTATTTACATGCCCATACAAGAAAATAAGGAGGAGGGATTCGAGCTGGTTATTATGAATTTAATTATTTAATTAATATTCTAACACTCTTCTTCATTTGTGAGTTAAACTCTCTCTCAATAAACGAAGCTCTAAGAATTATATGTCAATTTAATCAATATTTTCCAACTTAATTTGAAAGAAAAAAAAAATGTTTTCTTTAAAAATCATGATATATTAATATTGTAAGATTCCAATGAAACACAAAAGGAAAAGAATTACTTTTATTCACTCTTATTATGAAAATAAATATAGTGAGTACAGATCAAAATCACAGTACATGGAGAGGGGAAAAAAATAAAAAGCAGAAGACATTGCTTGAGATGGATGATGAGTTGGAGCAAGGGCTTCTGGTCCTGCTTCTGTGTCATGATCATGAATCTAAGGCAGATGACTCAATGCCTTTGAAAAGATAAAACCAGAATCAAAGAGAATTCTAAGGAACAGGGGAAGTTGCGGCCAACTTAGCTCTCAGATCTTTTCTTAAAATCTTTCCAGAGGGAGACTTTGGAATTGCATGAACAAAGTACACCTTGTGTAGTCTCTTGTAAAATACCACCTGTTTGGTACAAAATACATGAATTACTAATTAAAAGTAATAATAATTTAATTAATACTTTAACGCTTTTAGAAAGGCAAAGTTTCTTTGTACCTGTTTTGCTATGAATTCTTTGACTGACTCTTCGGTAAGTTCTAAATCAGTTGACCGGACCACGAACGCGACGGGAACTTCACCGGCAACATCGTCTTTTTGCCTGTTAACATGAGTAATTTAGACCCCTTTTTTTTTTTTTTTTTGGCCTACACTAAGGGAATTTTGCACATTGTGACTGCTTAATAAAGACTAATGTAATATATTGAGCTTACGGGACAACAGCTGCATCTGCAATTGATGGATGGCTCACAAGAAGGGCCTCAAGCTCAGCTGGTGGCACCTGATTACAGGAATAGAAGGTTTTATTGGACATAAAATGCCATACCTTAGAGATGAAGATATAAGTAATGGAAAAAGGATTATAGATTGGGTGTGGAATGGGCAGGGACTCGTCTTGTTCGGGCAGGTGTTCAAGAACTTATTTGGACTACATACCCGAATACCCACTCACATGAAGTTGCTCAAGCAATGATTTCAGAAAATAAGACGTGTTATTTCAACATGCAAAACGAGTGGAAATTCATAGAGATTTTATGAAGTTTTCCAAAGAAAAAGACAAAAAAAAAAAAAGGGAGAAAAATTGGCTGAGAAACTGTTTATAGAAAGAACATGCCTGGAAGCCTTTGAATTTGATGAGCTCCTTCACCCTGTCAACAATGAAAATCTCGTCGTCATCATCTACAAAACCTATGTCACCCGTGTGAAGCCAGCCCTCAGCATCTATGGTGGTTGCTGTGGCCTCGTCGTCATTCAAATATCCTGAATTTGTTTGTGGAATATTAGGCAACTAATTGAAACCGTTATGAAATTCACAGTACTTTTTTAAATATTACTTGTTAATTAAAAAATTATCCGTGCAGATATAATGGAAGCCACTAAACCTTTCATGATCTGAGATCCGCGGATGCAAATCTCTCCGGGTTGATTACGGGCAAGGGAGCAACCGGTTTCAGGGTCGATGACCTTGAGCTCAGCATTTCTAACCACCGTACCACATGACCCTGACTTGGTCGGAAACGGCTGCTTCGCAAACGCCAAGCACATCGATAGCACCGGCCCGGCCTCCGTCATCCCGTAGCCCTGCAAGCATATTTACAACACAGAAGATATCACTTGGCCATGTCCAAAAATTAGACACCATGATGATAACAAATGTCATTCATAATATCATATGTACGTGCGTTGGTCGGTAGATGTAGACCGTACGTGCAAGTTAGATGACTCTGGGTTGGGCTATCTGTTGACATTATACATTCCATCATACGGGCCCAAATGGGCCCCAGAAAGACATTGATAGTGATCTGCTATAGTTCAACGAGCTAGGGACAGCTGCTTGCTGGGCTTCAACTTCAAGTACTACGGTTTATGCATAGCACCGACATGAATGGGGGTCTTTTAGCTTTTAGGTGGGACATGTGAAGAAGGATAAGGACAAGGATCCTTCCTATTCCTACTCTGCGGGAAAGCTCAACCGCTTGAAAAGAATCCAAGTCAAACTCGGTAAGTTACGCTGGGCCCTCTCAGCTTCTAGTTAAGAAGTTAGTTAATTTGACTGCCATTTTCGCAAAAATTATATGTACTTTTAAAAAACTTTTTGTTAGAAAACATTAAAAAAAAAATGTGTTTTAAATAGCAGGCAATGGAATTTATTTTTAAAAATGCATTATTTTAAAAGTTAAATTACAATTTCAAAAATGAACTTTAAAAATTTTATTTTCTAATTACTATTTTTCAATCATACTTTTTGAAAACCGCAAATTCAAGTTGACCCTAATGTTTTGTTTATTTTGATGAAAAATGTTTTTATTTTTCTTAATTTTTAATGTTTGGTAAGATTGAAAATTATAGTCAAACTAAAACCATTTTCGGTTGATGAGAAAAGCCTTTCTTAAATTTTCTATAAAAAAAAATATATGGCAAACTATTTTTCAAGACAGAGCATCTCTTTATTGTATACACTATCTTGCATTTCATTATCTGCATTCGGCTACACAGAATCTGGCCACCAGAATTTATCTATCACCACTCAAATCTCGTCGAAATCTGGCTGTCGAAACTAGCCAAAATATAGGCGTTGACCGTTGAAGTTCGCTGAAATCCTTTGTTGGTTTTTTGTCGTCAATGTTCGCTAAAAGTTGCCAACCTTTTTTTGTTGCCATCGAAGGTTGTCAACCATTGTTCATCATCGCTAATTTTTCATACGAGTTAAAAGTCGAAAAATTCATTTTGAGCATAAAAGTCATTAAAAATCATATCTTTATCTAACTATTCAATAATGCTACTTGTCATTCAACCCATCATTTTTTATTAAAAAGGGAAGGAAAAAAAAAAAGAAAAAGAGTTAAGATTGTGTCACAAGAAGGTGTGGTACATAGCATTTCTAGTTCCGAGCGCTTTGTATACACAAGAAGAACTGAAGAAGAAGAAAGAAAACTATGGGATTTGTATGTACGAACCTGACCCAAGATTGCCTGTGGAACCCTATTCCGGAGGGCCTCCTCCAGCTCCTTCCCCAGTGGCGCCGCCCCAGACAGAACCACCCTGATCGAGCTGAGGTCAAAATTCGCCACTATAGGGTTCTTCGCCAGCGCCAGCACCAGCGGCGGCACCACTGCTGCCACCGACACTCGATGCTGCTGTATCAGCTCCAACAACGCCCCTATCTCGAACTTCTGCATCAACAAAACCGCAGACCCGGCTCTGAGCGAGCACAGAAGCACGCTGTTCAACGAGTATATGTGAAACAATGGAAGCACGCATAACACCACGTCTTCCGGGTTCAAATACAGGTTCGGGTTCTCTCCGTCGACTTGCTGAGCCACGCTGGTTATCAAGCTCTTATGCGTCAGAATTACACCTTTCGGAAGCCCCGTCGTCCCCGAAGAGAACGGCAGCGCCACCGGGTCTTCCGGGTCAATCGAAACCGTCGGAAAGTCGGCCACTTTGGCCTCGGAGATCACCGAGAAGTGCAAACATTTCTCCGGCGGATCATCCACTGTGATCACCTTGAAATCTTCCCCGAGTACGGGGAAGTTCTCGCCCGTTTCCCGAAGCTTGTCGACGTACTGCGACTGGGTAATGATCAATTTGGCTCGAGAAGAATTGAGTTGCTTGAAAACTTCAGCCGAAGTGTAGAACGGGTTCGCGGTGGTGGTGACGGCGCCGAGCATCGAAGCGCCAAGGAATGAGAAGACGAACTCGGCGCAGTTTTGGAGAAGAACCATGACGACATCTCCTTTCTTGATGCCGAGATTGGAAAGCCCGGCTGCGACTTTCTGCGATACGAGGTGGGTTTGGGCGAAACTGTACGTTTTCCCGGTGGAGCCGATGATCAGGCATGGTCTGTCGGCGAACTCCTCGAGGTGCTCGAAGCAGTAGGTGTGGAGTGGGAGGTGGTTGGATATGGGTATTTCCGGCAATTTCGATTTGAACACACAGGCGGTCTGAGAAGGCTTTGTGGGGGGGATTTTAGGAGCTGAGAATTCTTGGTTTTGGGGTTCGGTGGAGCTAGAAGCTACAGATATCATGGTGTTTGTTCGATTCCTGTTTGAGAGAGAGAGGGTACCGAAAACTTAGAGAGAGAAATGAGGAAATGGAGGAGAATGAGAGACGGGGAATCGGTGATAGTCATAAATACAGGGAGAAACAGAGTGGAAAGAGATGGGGTTAGGTAGAGATGGTGCGGTGGAAATATGGAGAAGGGTGGTAGCTAGCGTAGTATTAGCTAATGGCTTGAAGTTGTTGCAGATAAGGATTTGAGTTGGTTTGGAAGGGAAAGAAAGGGAAGAAGCACGCATCACCTCACGTTCAATCACCAAGCCTTCCTCCCCACTCTTCAAAGCTCCCACCTACCCGCCCCCTCTCAATCTTTATAGTTTCAACAATAATTCTTCAAATCATTTCACAAATATTCCACCAAGTTCACTTAATACGATACAAATATCTGACAAATTTTTAACTAAAAGCGACACTTATCTAATTTTTAAATTAATTTTTCTCATATATATATATATTCTAATTCGGTCTATAAAATTGTCACTATTTATTAACATGTTAAAATTACTTGATACTTTTTAGAGAATAATTTTTAAGTAATGCTAGGGATAGAAAAAATCTATAATTCATTCGTAAATGAGTGATATGGGTGGCTAAAAAAGTAATTTTGAACTTAGCATGATTACCGATTTTTTGCTGCTCTCCTAGCATTTCTCATCATTTTTAGAAGAACTTGACATAAATTAGATTTTTTGTGCCATTTACTCAGGGATTGACACACCAGCGTATAGCATAAAAAAGGCTTAAGATGAAAATATTGCATTCTAGCTCTTCCACCAACCGATTCTTTTTATGTCAGTTCCTCCTCCGTCGTATACTTTATTAATAACATATGTTTGAATTTGAGATTATCAGGACAAATTTATCTAAGATAAAAATAAGATAATATAGCAAACTTGAGCTCCTTACTAATGGGTCTTACGTGTGGACTGATGTTGCCACTCCTTCTCCTTTCTTTCTTTAACTTTCTCTCTATTTCATGTTCGGACCGTTCGGTTGTCTTGCCGGGAAATATCATTGCCACGTCGGCAGAAAATGATCGGAGACACTGATTCGATTGGAGGGAAAAACATTGAAGGAAATATGTCTACGTGGGCGAAGAAGGCTCTTACTGGGACGTCGACTGTTTTTTGTTTTTTGAAAAATATGTCACTACCACGGTCAACGTTGTATATATATATATATATATATTTGGAAAAATATGTCACCACCACAGCTGGCGTTTTAGATATTTAATATTGAAATCCTAATGTTTAATTTGATAAATTTTAGATTAATGCTCTTGGACACTTTTAAATTTGGAAAATGTTAAAGGCCCAACTTTTTTGCCCAACTTTTGCCCAACTTTTACCTTTTTTTATTTTTTTTTAAAAAAACAAAGTAAAAAATAAAAAAAGTGTCTAAAGCAACAATATATTTTTTTTGTCATTCTTTTTATTGGTATTTTTAAAAAAATGAAAATTGCATTTTTCTTCATAAAAATTGTCATTTTTCATAAAAAATGACCATTTTTCTTTAGAAAAATGTAATTTTCATTTTTTAAAAAATACTAATAAAAAGAATGACAAAAAATATATATTGTTGCTTTAGACACTTTTTTTATTTTTTACTTTGTTTTTTTNTTGGAGGGGATTCGGATCCAGCTAGCACCTATCAAAATTTTTGTCTTTACTCAAGTGAGTGCCATGTTCGGACAAATGAGCATTTCTTTCGAATTTCTGTTCAAAAAGAATGGGGTATAGGAATCCCCAATTTTTAGAGGATCTCGGCCCTTAAAATTAGATTTTAAAAAATTAAATTCATCAATTAGATTAACCAACATTTATATATATGTTTTCATGCAACAAGAAGTAGTTTTATTGGTTGGGTAATTAGTGATCACACTTTATTCATGAATGAATTATGTTATTCTTTATCTAACATTCAATCCTAATGATTTTATAGAATTTTGTTAGTTTATTATATACTTCCATGCACGTATTATTATAGGGAATGCGAGAGACGTGGCTTTTATGGAACAACTCTCTACATATTCTCTCTCTCTCTCTCTCTATATATATATGATGAGGACGTGTGATATTGTAGAAGGTGGAAGAAAACGTACCCTCCTGATCGAAAGAATTGAAGTCACGATGATTGTGTTGTATATCTAATAAAACAAGAGAGATGACTTAATGGGTTAGACTTAGATGGAATGATTTCAGCTTAATATCAGCCATGTTCTTGGGAAGAATCATCTCAAGTAGTTGGAATATTATACCATTAATTAGTTTTCTTAGTCAATATCTTATGGAATTTTAATTGTATCTCGATATTTACTTGGTAATGGAGGAATTATACATGATCTATATTACTGACTTCGCTAATTAAGAGCTCTAAACAACTTATACAAAAAAGGAAAAAAAAAATCGATATTCTAAGAATATATGAACCCTTAAAAATTATAATAATAATAATTAATTAACTGTGTTGTCTACATAAGTGGTGATGTAGTAATTTAGGACAAAGTTTTCCTCCAAACTAAAATTTTAAAAATGTATATGAGAATCACGTGTTTTAAGAACATATGTCAATTTAATAGACTGAGCAGCATTGGATTAGGGCTCAGGCAGAATGAGTAGAAGCCTTTCGGTAGTGGTGGAGTTGGTTGTTGCACGGTGGGGGGGGAGCGAAACTTCTTGGGAAGGGGTGATTTTTTAGTATGATACATTTTGCAAAGTCTCGTAGTGTTTCAATCTTTGTAATGTTCCTCCCATTCTACCATTTGGGGTTAAAACTTAAAATGTCCTCATCCACACCCAAAATGATAAAAATACCATAAGATACATTTTTATTTTAAAAAAAAAAATCAGAAAAGGCAAAAAATTCATTTTTTTTTTTTCCTTTTTCTGATTTATTTATTTATTATTTTTTTCAATTTTTTTATCTTGAGTATTTTTGTCATTTTGGGTGCAAAAGAGGAACATTACAATTTACAACCCTAATGATAAATTGAGAAAAACATTACAAATATGATGGTATTTAGAGGGTTCATTTGGTGCGTACCCACGTCATTTAGATTCAAGAACTACATAGTATCATGCATAAACCAGCAATATATAAATGCTTTGTTGCAAAGAAAGAGCTAACAAAGCTCACACAAAAGAGAGTTCCTCGGTTGAATATACACGTGTGAGTAAAAAAAAACTATGTTCGTGTCGTAACATGTTATATTATGGTCTCGTTGCAATAACTCTTCAAGAAATTTCCAATACCCCTAATTGAATTAGCACCTGCAAAGGATTTCAAATGATAGTACACTAGATAGACCCCACGATCAGCACCATCAAAGAGGTGACCAAGAATTTAAATGTTCCCCCATAAGACAACAATGGAGAAGGCCCTGGTTTTTGTGGACTGGAATTTGGTTGCGTGGGTGATGGGGCAGCTGCTATAGCAGTTGGTGATGGCAAAGATAGGGCAGGGGATGTAGCCCCTGAAACAGGAGGGATTGAGCTGCTGGAGCAAGAAGGTGATGGAGCAGTTGTGTTGTGCTCCGGCATCGATGACTCTAGCAAAACCCCATCAATACCATGGCACCGGATGGAAGACCCCTCTGTACAAATATTTGGGCTAATGATTTTCACATCGTTGAGAGAGAAGTTCTTCCTGCCATTGTTGGAGATTTTGAGCATGTAGCCCGGCAGCGAACTGGGGATGATGGAGCCTGTTGGGAGATGCTCCAAGTCGTCGAAAAGCAGCGGCGTAGGAATGGAATGGCGGAGCAAGAAGCTGGAAACAGAGCCTGGAGCCATAACGTTCCTTGAGAGCATCCTGTCATTGGGCATCAAGAAGGTGACATTGGCTTGGATTTTAGAGTCGAGAGAGGCCATGTTGATGAGCGTGACGAAGGTGAAGTAGTTGGCTCTTTGCATCTCTTCGGTGGCGCCAGGAAGGTCTTGGTTTTGGTTTTGTGGAGGAGTGTTGATGGGGGAGGCTGAGGAGACTAGTGCGAGTGATCCCAGAAGAATTACCAATCTCATGAAGGTTGCCATGGCTGATGAACTCTCTCTTTGGTCCATGTGGGGTGGTCTTATTATGAAGGGGGGGTGTGTCTGATAATAGGGGGACTAACTAGCTATTCCTTCAGAAGAAAAAGAAAAAGAAAAAGAAAAAAGAATAAGGAAGTTAGCTATTCATCCAGAAATAAAGAAATGAGGTTAGCTTGGGCATGCAACTGTGCTTCCTTAACAACTGAGTTTCACATCTTCTGCATGTATACCAGTATTTTAGGGGTTGAGTCTATATATTAGGTTTTCTTGTTGAAGTTAGCAACTAGATTTTGCATGAAATAGGGATTGAAAGATTTGGGTTTGTTTCATAATGCTTTTTGGGAGCGCTTTTTGCCTTTTGGTTGTTCATATGACATAAAAGTGAAAATAATTTTAAGTGTTTTGTATATTGAGTTGTTTGTTAATATTATTACCATTTTGTTAAAAAACGAAAACCACCCGTAAAATCATTGACAAACAAGCCCTTCCTTTTCAATATTCAATGTCTGAAGTTGAATGGCAAGGTGGGGATTAGTGTGACCTATTAGTAAATCAAGAGTCAAGCTTTTGTTTAGTACTCCAAGTTATTTGTTTTTGTTTTTGTTTTTTTTTTTTTTAAATGACTCAATTAGCATCTCGAGCAAATTTTCTCTTAAAAAGTACTTAAAAATTCCTTCAACTTAGTTTATTAAATTGACACATCTCATATGTATTTTTAATTTTCACGGCAATTTTAATAAAGCTCACATGTATTTATATACATTTTGAACACATCAGTTCAATAGATTGAGCCGAAAATTTTTTAACCCAATTTAAAGGAAAACAATATTCATTGTGAGATGGCTCATCCAATGTAGAAATCTGATAACTCTAGAATAATTTTTTTTTACTGGTTGGATTATAAACCGCAATGAAAGCTGATTTCCCAAGCTACACACAAATTTCAAGCAAATGTTCAGTCCAGTCAAGAACTTCGGATCAGCTGACAACAAAAATGCCACTACCAAGCAGCAGAACAATGAGAACGTTATGCTTTAAAAAAGAAGTGTACTTTGAATTATACAGCATACAGTTTTTTCTTTACGATACTAAGAAAACAAACTGAAGTTTAATCTGGTAGTAGATGGCCTGGGTATAGAACTGCAGAAGAATGAAAATCTATGCGCAATCCCATTCCTCCATGTAAAAAATGAAATATTCAAATTAACAGTTCATGTAAGAGGTCATACAACAATCACAAAATGCTGGGAAACCCACAGCTTCCCATTCTCTTGGTCCCATCCATTTTTACTCAGATTGCTGAAAGTTCCAAACATTCAAATGGGCACAAGACACAGAACATACCTAGTCCATTCACCAGCATGGTTAACTTTGGGAGAGAATAATTGAATAAAGGAATATCGCTGAACATATTCGTCTTGACAGGCGAAAAAAAAGACCTATCAGGGGAACTGGAATGAACCTCCAATTTGGGTCGAACTAGAAGGGGGACTGATTGCCACCCAAAGGAGGGATATTGTGATTGCAATGAGTCCTGACCATACAAAAACAATTGTAGGTGTCCTTCCCCTTCGTCCCATCAGCCCTTTCGCAAAAGGGTAAAGATGAGCCAAGACCCAGAAACTGAAGAAAACACCGCCTAGTAATTTACTCCACTCTGGTATAGTACTGTATATCGTTCGGCTAAAGCCAACAGCAATAGCGATTAAGTTGACCATCATGATTGTGATTGGTGGTATCATCAGGGATGTCCATTTGACAATGTAGAGATCAGCAAACTCATCATTCTCATCATCACCTCCTGATTTTGATGTCAAAGTGAAAGAAATTTCTATACCAGCAAGGACTTTCAGAAGTCCCTGAAGCACAGCAGCAAGATGAGCGCTAGTCCCTCCAATCAACCAAAACTGCTCGTTCCTCCACCATTCTTCTAGCTCAATCCCAGACCATTTAATCTCGAGGATAGCAAGCATACACAGGGTCACAGTGATGGTCAGGAGGTAGGCAAGGAAAGTGACATTGAGGGTCTGGACAATGAACTGGCCAGAGAAGAGCGAAAGTGCAGGGAGGAAGCAGTAGACAATCAGGAAGATGGACGTAAAAGGGTAGATGCCAACATTAAGGTATGCTATCCTCTGCAGAAGCTTCATTCTTGGACTGGCCAGGAGGGCATTGTTGCGGGAGAAGAAAATCTCAACTGAACCGGTAGCCCACCGGAGGACCTGATGGAGCCTATCAGTAAGATTGATTGGAGCCGTTCCACGGAAGGCATCCCGTTTGGTCACACAATAAACTGATTTCCACCCCCTATTATGCATCCTATACCCTGTGACCACATCTTCAGTAACTGACCCATAAATCCACCCTACACGCTGTCCCCACTCAGTCTTGTCTTCATACCAGCAGGAGATCACACTTATTGCCTCTGCAACAGTTGATGCATCGAGAAGATCACGAGGAATAGTGAGAGCACCAGGTGGGCGTCCATTCTTCACAGCTGGGTGATCTGCAAGAGGACGACCTTGGAACTCTGCCACTGGAATTGAATCGATGAGGAAAGTTGAGTTCCCAAACTTTTTAGGGAGCAAAGAGAGGTTCATCTCTTCATCGTCAGAATCACCCATTCTTAGGGCCCGATTCTCTTCTGGCGTGTTTGCAACTGAGGAATGCCTTTTGCGACTGCCAAAGCAGCAACTGCAGCAGCCTGGGTGGTGTTCTTTAGATCTCGGTGGGTCAAAGCCATAAAGAGCAATCCTTCGAAAGAGACATCCAGTTCCGACATAGACTGGCCCCATAATCCCATCAAGGGCTCGCATATTGACATCAAAGAAAACAGTGTTGTGATTGGCATATCGATCAGATGGATCAATACCCTCAAACCTCTGGGGAAACTGCACATAGCAAAGTCGGTCACCTCCTCGATCCATCATGAAGCACATGCCTTCCCTCATTGCTTGGGAGTTATAGATATAGTGATCGCAGTCAAGGTTGAGAATGAAGGGGCCATTGGACATAATGGCTGAGGCTCTAACCAGGGCATTCATGGCCCCGGCCTTCTTGTTGTGATCATAGCCTGGACGCTTCTCACGTGACACATAAACAAGCAGAGGGAGACGAATGTCAACATCGGTGAGGTCAATGAGCCTAGTATCATCAGTACTTCCATGTAGTGGTTCATCACTGGGAGGTTTCAACATCACCTGCATCATTTTAAGGGGAAAAATAACTCAGCCAAGTACACCTTTTTTCCTTCCCTTTTCCTCCTGTTCTTTTGTAGTTTTCATTAAGCAGTAATCTAGTCAACAATTGCAGAAGCAAGAAAAAAAGAACCCTAGAGAATTCATGTCAACCAAGTTATGGACTTATAGTTGGTAAAATAGTAATTTGCTTAGTCAATCTGATAATCACATGGTTGAACTACTTAATATTAAGTAATGGGATCACAAAAATACCTGTATTATACCAGCATGGTCACCTTTAGAGTGCTCAGGTGCAGAACTCAACCAAGTCCCTGGCCAATGCGTTCCATCAGCCATCCATGTTGCTTTTGGGATCTTCACACTCTCCACTGGTTCATCATCCCTGTTCTGTCGCTGAAGCTTCATGGCCTTGATTTCTTCTCGAGCATGATAGGCGTCTGATCGGCGGCGAATAGAGTCAGGCAGGCCATTGATGCGGACCTTGAACTCATCATACTCACGTTTTACTCGTCTACGATCCTTCACAAAATCTGACTTCACTTTGTTCTTGTAAGGATCCCTCTTCAAATTGAAGTAAGATTCTGGATTCCTGGGCTCAATAGTATGTTTACGACAGAATGGAACCCATACATTGGCAAAGCTTGCAGCTTCAGCCATGGCCTCAAAGGTTAAAAGTGCACCTCCATCATCAGAAACATAACAAGCAAGCTTTTCAACTGGGTAATCAGCAGCAAGAATAGACAAGATAGTGTTTGCAGTGACAAGAGGTGGCTCTTTATCTGGATCTGCAGTAGAGACAAAAATATCTATTCCCGGGAGATCAGATTTTCCAGTGGGATTGTTGGGGCTTGGTGTTTCAAATTTTTCCTTCAAGACATTAAGATCTGTAGCACGATTGATTGGGCAGAGCTTGGGAAGCTGGTCAAGAAGCCAAGAAAAAGCAAACCAAATCTCACAGACAATGGACATTCCCCATAGCCAGATTGCATCATTATTTGGGTGGTTAACCCTCCATGTCAAAAACAGTGCAAGAGCAACCATACGAATAAAGATGAGAAGCCTGTTAAAACACATGCAAAAGAAAGCAAAAGACATTATTGACATGAGGATGAAGGAAGGAAATGTCAAAAGAAAGTAAACTGATAAGATAAAATCTACATAGAAAAAGTGATAAATGCATCACAGATGGATGTCTTCTTCAATGGACCTCAGGCTCAGAATAAGGCCCAGAGCTTAAATGTAAATATTTTAACATTATATGTTGCAAGAACTAGGCCATAGGCTCAAGCATAAAAATGTGATAAAGCACTTTATGGATAAATCCAAATTAAAATTGGAATTGAACAGTTGATAGTAGTGTGTTTATGCATGTCCTTGTATAGTTTATCATCAACATGCACTCTTCATTCACAATTGGATGAAATGAAAATATAGTCGGAAGGCAATCAAAAATCTGACAAACATCCTTTTAATAGAAGGGATGCCATCATGACATAGAAGATCTAAAGGAAAACAACAGGTTAAACAATCAAGAAACGGAGACAATACCTATATGGGCTGATAATGGCAGCAGGTATCTTCAATTTCCGTGTAAGTGGCCTCCATGGTTTGTTCATCAACTCTGTTGGCTCAACAGTTTCATCATCTTTCCCATCTCCAAAACCCCCATCCTTTGGCCATATGGCATTCCCATATCCATATGTCCCCCTTGTTTCAAACAGCCACCGATTGTGATCGAAGTCACCAACCCCAGTTTGGCTCCTCATCAGAGCCGACTTCGTTGACTTCATCAATGACAACCTCCTCTCCATTTTCGACATCCCATTTGGCGGAGGAAGAGGAAGTGGCCGCCCATTACTATCCACAGCTCCTTCATCTAAATCTGTATTCTTATAAGGCTCCTTGCATCCCGGGCAAATCCCACCCCCTGTTTTCACAGCATCCATATAGCAGTCACGACATATTTTGAAATCACACTCACAAGGGAGAATGTCCACCCCACGCTCATCACTCATCACCTTTGCATCACATCCATTAACCGCACATGAAGACCCTTTCGCGCCAGCCATCTGGGGATGGTTTGCTTCAGACTCAATAACCTTGTCCATGAGATGAGCTCGCGTAACACTATTGAACCCACCCGTAAAGAGTGAATTCGACACGTATTGCTCTTCAACCTTCTGCGAAATTGATGGATCCATAGGCTGGTTGTCAGGGGTTGGTGGTATGTGTACCGTATAGTTCATGAATTCACCACTACCTAGCTCACTATCAAGATCATCCCTCGAGTAGCTGATGTAACGGCCTGAAGAAGTTCTCCGGCCAAATGTCACGGCCGGAGGCAATGGAGGCTTGTTAAGTGCTTCCGAAGGCGCATCGGAGGTTGAAGACAGATTTGACCGGCTTGCCTTGAAGGACTTGGACGCCATATTCAAACACTACCAGCAACAATCCCAAGATCCTGTAATTACACAATGCAACAAATTCAACTCTGTATTAGCATAGTTTCAAATCACCACCGCAAACCCAATAACAGATCTTATAGATGCCATAAAATCAACCAAAGTTTAGAGCTAGATTTATTTATCCAAAATTTATAGGTATATTAGGCTCAGTTTTGAAGAGCATTTTCTGTTGATCAACACTTTACAAGCAACCAACCAGAACATAAACCTTCGACAGAGTTCAAACTAAGTCAAAATCTCTAGACAAAATCCGAGAAATGCTAAACCCAGTTTACACCTGAAAATACAAAATTACAACAAATGCGTCTGTTCGCAGTTCACATGCGCTTTTTTGTTTACTAAAATCCCCAATCACAAGGATCCAACAAAAACTTGGTTCCTTATTTTTCCACAATATACTTGACAACCAAACAGAGTCTCCAAAAACCTCAAACAGCTCAAACCAAGTCTAAAAAAATTTACATAACAAAAACAAAGAAGTCTAACCCTCTGTTTGGATGCCGAGGAAAAGAAATGAAACTTAAACAAAACACTCGACTTGCGGTCTTCCTTAACCTTCAGAAATCTAAGATCCACCACAACACCCCTCCCAATCCTCCTCTTCTCTCGCACACTATCCGAGCAACCAAACAGAGCACGATACACTTTCTCACTAGCGCATACACTTTCCCCTTAAGCTAGAAAGCAAGATCGGACCATTTTCTGAGACAAGACAAAAAAGAAAGAGAGCTTACCTTGGTTTTATGAAAAAATGGCAGAAGACCCACCTCAGATCTCTGTCTCTCTCTCTGTATGAGAGTCCCAGTCTTCTCAAAACGTTGTTTAAGAAACGGTAGCGACCACTACGTTTGAAGCAATCTCGTAGTAGAAGACGAACAGTTCAAACAAATCTCCTGCGACTTGCTCTCCAACCCATCATAAGACCTGGTATTTGCCAGACAAACACAGAGAGAGAGAGAGAGAGAGAGAAAGAAAGAAAAAGAGAGAGATAAAATGGCGTTTGTTTGTGTATGTGTTTTTGGGACTTAGTCGTGGGCAAAACTACGAGCACTAATAGACCATGATTGAGAGCCTTAGCCTGTAATATTGATTATTTTAATGGCGTTTGTTTAGTATATTTTTTCTCGTAGGAGGAAGCGAAGGTTCTGGGGGGCTGAGAGAGATTTTTGAGGTTTTGGAGGAAGTGTTCAAAGTTCAAACAGGACTAAGAGTATTTCTGTGTTCTGTTTGTGGGTCGCCGGTTGCGCACAGGACCAGGCCCTACAAGCGTGTTTTTTCTCTGCGTCTAAAAGCTTGTGGGGGAAACCCGGCCGTCTCTCCTCTGATTAGGCTGTTGTTTTTGTTGGTTTAGGACTTAAGGTTAACGTTATTTACTTTTATTAACTTGCGTGGGGTTTGGACATGATCAGAGTGAATATAGGCTTTTCTTTTTATCACCGAAAAGTGTGATAGAATTAAACTAATTAAAAAGGGTAATTATTTTTTGGGGAGGGGATATTCTTTCAGATAATTCAAGTTAAAAGAGAACTGTCACTTTGGAGGATTTTTTTTTTTTTTTAAATGTTATTTTGGACAGTTATTTGTCGTGTTTTAAGTGGTTGACATGAGTCATACAACAAAGAGATTTGACAATGTTATTATTATTTACTCTAAAAACTTTAAGTAAATATAAAGTAATCACCCATATATTGGTTTAAATTCCTTCTTAATAAGTGAGACTCAATTGATAAAATATTTAATTAAAATTAAGTGAATTTAATCATTTAACTAATATTTTAACAAACAATGTCCAAACTACTACAGTTTTGTTAGTATAATTCTCTTATAAACTGACTTGATAATCTATAGGTGGTTAAGGGCCTGTTTGGGGGTGTGATTTCAATAAGTGCGATTTTAAAAATTATGTTTTTGAAATCGTCACTTTTTAAAATCGCACAGGCGTTTGGGAAAACATGTTAAAAAGTACTTTTTTATTAATCGAGTGTTTGGTAATTAGCATATAATTGCGATTTCAAACCAAATAAGTAAATTTGCCTTAAATATTTTTTTTAAGCGAAATAGTGATTTTAGTTTAAATTCGCACTTTTTCAAATAAGCATCATCCAGTCAGCTTATTGAAATCGCAGATTTTTTCACAATTTTAAAATTTGCGGTTTTAAAATAGTAATCTCAAACACTCCAAAACTATGATTTAGTTTAAAATCACAGATTATTTTTTTTAAAACGTACTCCCAAACAGACCCTAAGATTGTATAGTTAGCAAAT
Source organism: Carpinus fangiana (assembly GCA_006937295.1). NCBI lineage: Eukaryota > Viridiplantae > Streptophyta > Magnoliopsida > Fagales > Betulaceae > Carpinus > Carpinus fangiana. The sequence continues at coordinate 32,677,548 of CM017326.1, forward strand.
TAGTCACTAACTAATTAAATTAACAATTGATATTTTGTAATTAACCAACCATTTCACCAATTATGAACGGTCACATTAATTTGTAAGGAAATTTATAGTAAAAATTGTAGTACCATGTACCCCTATAAAGGTGAGAATATGATCATCTTTATTTCACGGTCAAGATCTAAAATTGTTGTATTTAATTGTGTAAATTATGAATTGAAATTCACAATAATTTTATTATTCAAATTGTTAGTAATTCGGGCAGTAAATATGAGATTATTCTCTTACATTGGATAGAAATTTCTTTCTATAAATAATAAATATGTTAACACGTAATTCCAAAAAAAAAAAAAAAAATCTTATATTAAAATGAGAGAATATGCCTTCAATTTCGGGAACAATTAATGAAAGGATTAATGTGTTGCCAATTAAAATAATTAATTGTTGATGAATTTTTATAGTTGGAATTGCGTAAAAGCGTGTGCAGTTGAGCTGTGTCGACGTGGAGGCGTGTTGACGTGTAAAAACGCTAGTTGTGATTGTGCTGTACTTTGCCTTAATCACACCACATGCTCCATGGCGTTCCGAACTTTCATGGCTTCGACCAGATAATTATTTATCATTAATATCGTCTTAAAAAAATAATTAAATTAATTAACCAAAAAAGTTTAAAGTATGTACTCAGGTGTCCCCCATGTTGCTTCAGATTTACAGAAGTGCCACTCACTGTTCTAACAGATTTACAGGTGGCGTCCTATCCAGTTTCCACACAGATTTTACAAAATTGTTTATTCACCCTTATGTACTGGAAGATATTCGGATTGCCGGAAATGGCCTTCATTCTTCGGGCTTATTTACAGACTGGCCATCCAATGTAAACGCGGAAATGGCGGAATGATTTTCGCAATGTCTGTTCATTTCTTGCGTGGTTTTTTTTGACTTTGTGACGATGGACCCTCACACCTCTTGGAGCGTGGTAATCACGGTCCAATCAGAGTGAAGACATGAAAGTCTCTATCGGCGTTTACTTCCTTTATAGTTTATATAGTAATATAGGTGGAGAGTGATCAAACGCACCCCCTTAATTTGCACATTCCCCACATTCCACATGTCGTGTGATGTCCTAATATTCTCACGCACATTCTTAAACACGACAATTTTTGCATCAAATGCTTCAAACTATGTTAGAGCATTCAATGGAAGAACTATTTTTATTTTTTTATTTTTATGTAAAATAACTTCTCAAAACTTAATTTATCTAGTTTAATTAATAATTTTTTAAGGGCCTCCTACATCTGATTAGTTATATTTTTATTTTTATTATTTAATTTTTATTTTTATAATAATTTTATTCTTTTTAAATATCTTATTTTTCAACTTTTGAGAAAAAAAGTGAGGTGAAGAGAAAAATAATAGCCTAATAGAAGAAAATTTTGGAAAAAATGATATGTGAAAGAGAACTAATAGGAGAAAATTTTGGAAAAAGAGAAAACATGTGAGAGAAACAATAAAAAAAATGGGAATAAAATTTTGAGAGAGATAGTGGGAGAAAAAAAGACGTGGGAAGAAAATGGGGTTTGCTAAGGGTTCTCCCCGTAGTGTTCTCCTGACATTCTCTCACTCTTACGTAGAACATGATTTAAGAAAAAATAAAATTATAGTACCATTTTTTTGCTAACAGATTAATTTTTATGAGTTAATATTTAGGTTATAATACTTTAAAACTTGTTTCTGGATTTAAAACTAAAATCTAAGGGTGGAAGGTTAACCCTTTAGAGATGGTATCACCCAAAATGGATTTGATCATCATAAATTTAGTGTTAATGCCTCAATTTTGGTGCTAATACCTTAAATTTGGTGTCAATGTCTCAAATTTGATGTTAATGCCCAAAAAAATGTGGTGGAGACCACTACAATTTTATTTTTTCTTAAATCATGTTTTATGTAAAACTGGGATAACACTATGGGGAGAACTCCTAGCATTTTTCGAAGAAAATTTAGGAAAATGGCTCTTTGAATAGTGCCGCTACATGTAGCTTTTTTTTTAGCCCATTTAATAAAATATCTATTGTACATTTTTTTAGCTTCTCCAATGTAGATGTTATTTTATCAATTTAAAGAGTTATTTTAGATAAAAGTGTCATTTAACTCATCCATTGGGAATGCTCTTAAAACTCAATTTAACTAGTTTAACTAATAACTTTTTAAAGGCCTCCTACATTCGATTAGTTATATTTTATCTATATCGTTTAATTTTTATTTTTTACAATGATTTTTTTTTTCTTAAGTATCTTATTTTTCAACTTTTGAGAAAAAAAGTGATGTAGAGAGAGAAATAATAAGAGAAAATTTTGGAAAAAATAATATGTGATAGAGAAATAGTAGGAGAAAAAATTGAAAAAAGATAAAACAAGTGAGAGAAACAATAAAAAAAACTTGAGAAGAAAATTTTGGGAGAGATAGTAGGAGAAAAAAAGACGTGGGAAGATAATTTAGAAAAATAGCTATTTGAATAGNAAAAGCGTGTGCAGTTGAGCTGTGTCGACGTGGAGGCGTGTTGACGTGTAAAAACGCTAGTTGTGATTGTGCTGTACTTTGCCTTAATCACACCACATGCTCCATGGCGTTCCGAACTTTCATAGTTTCGACCAAATCATTATTTATCATTAATATCGTCTTAAAAAAAATAATTAAATTAATTAACCAAAAAAGTTTAACGTATGTACTCAGGTGTCCCCCATGTTGCTTCAGATTTACAGAAGTGCCACTGACTATTCTAACAGATTAACAGGTGGCGTCCTATCCAGTTTCCACACAGATTTTACAAAATTGTTTATTCACCCTTATGTACTGGAAGATATTCGGATTGCCGGAAATGCCCCTAATTATTCGGGCTTATTTACAGACTGGCCATCCAATGTAAACGCGGAAATGGCGGAATGATTTTCGTAATGTCTGTTCTTTTCTATCTTGCGTGGTTTTTTTTTGACTTTGTGACGATGGACCCTCACACCTCCTCTTGGAGCGTGGCAATCACAGCCCAATCAGAGCGAAGATATGAAAGTCTCTATCGGCGTTTACTTCCTTTATAGTGTATATAGTAATATAGGTGGAGAGTGATCAAACGCACCCCCTTAATTTGCACATTCCCCACATTCCACATGTCGTATGATCTCCTAATATTCTCACGCACATTCTTAGACACGACAATTTTTGCGTCAAATGCTTTAAACTATAGTTTTAAAAAAAGCTGTGACGGGATATGCACGGGATCTCTCTATTAACCTTTTTTTTTTTTTTTTTTTTTTTAAGCAAGCAATATAATGGCAGTCAAATTTTTTGACATGATGCATGAATCCAAACAAATCAAACACGAAATTAAAGGGTTATGATATTTGACATGTTTAATTAAATAGAACGGTTAAAGTTGAATTATGTAATTTTATATTTATGTCTTGACATTATCTGTGAGTTGCCACAGTTGCACATTTTATATCGATTGAAGGTGTATGTTTTATGTGGCTAGCTTACCATGTTAGTTATTTAAAAAAAAAATAAGACTACTTAAAATACGATGCATCATTGGGTGCGAAATAAGTATGATAAATGAAGAGTAATTCTATAAATATAACTTTTGTTATCCTTTATACTAAAAACTGATGTGACTTTTGAAATTACGGATTTGTGATGAGTCACTATTGAATTTTGATATAATGATGATTTTAAAAGCTACATCACATTTTGGGAATAAAAGGAATAGCTCAATTGGCTGTGGACCACACATCATGAAGCGAAAGTCACAAGTTCAATTCCTTCTTGCCACTTCTCTTGTGTGGACATGTCAAAATAAATAAATAAATAAATAAATAAAAAAGAAGAATCTTAGAGCATTTCCAATAGAGGAGCTAAATGACACTTTTATCTAAAATAACTCCTTAAATTTGTAAAATACCCCCTACATTGGAGAAGCAAAAAATAACAGGTAGAATAGATATTTTATTAAATGAGCTAAAAAAAAAAGATACATGTAGCGGCACTATTCAAAGAGCTATTTTCCCAAATTTTATTCCCACGTCTTTTTTTTCTCCCACTATCTCTCCCAAAATTTTCTTCTCATGTTTTTTTTATTTTTTTATTTTTTTATTGTTTCTCACATGTTTTCTCTTTTTCCAAATTTTTCTCCTACTATTTATCTGTTACATCTCATTTTTTCCAAAATTTTCTCATACTATTTCTCCCTCAACAACACTTTTTTTCTGAAAAGTTGAAAAATATGATATTTAGGAAAAAATACAATCATTATAAAAAATAAAAAATAATAATAATTAAATGATATAAATAAAAATATAACTAATCAGATGTAGGACGTCTTTAAAAAATTATTAGCTAAACTAGATAAAGTGAGTTTTGATAAGCTATTTTACATAAAAAAAAAAAAATAATTTCTCCATTGTGAATACGCTTAGACGGTACTCTTTTACCATGAGGATCCAGAGTTGACATTTTGATGAGGTTTGTTGTGGTGGCTGATCTTATTCACCTACACCCCAAAATGTGGAACTCAACACCGACTTTGATAGAGTCGGTGCTAACAGTATCATCAAATTTACCTTCCTCCTCATATAGTACGCCATCATCTTGGGCTCTCAAACCATGCAAACAGTAGCTTGGAAAAGCTCAATCTTTCGTCAAAGTTTGGGACCCACCCTCCTCCTCAAACTCTCTCAAATTCAATTTTGTTATTGTTATTACTTATTATGAAAGAGTGTCGACGATGGTATTCTCACCCATGCATGGACAAATATCTGTCCCCCGCCCCCCCGGGCGCTGGAGTGGCGATCCCGTTATTGGCACACTGCTCTTCTTGCAGCAAAAAATGGCAGCCTCTCCTGATTGGATTCTAGACTTGCAGTTGTAGTAGCTTTATTATCCCTTATCCTTGAGGGCAACTTCCTTTCAATAATTTTGAATCCGATCATTTCAGAAGCCCTCCTCTCCTCTTCTCTAGTCAGCCTCAAAAGTAAATCACATGGCAAGATGAAGATTTTTGTTGTTAGCCTGCTCAAAGCAGCTTAGGATGCGAGATTCATTTGTCGGAGTAGGCGCGCTTTACAAAAATTTAAAAAAAATGTAAGCCATTTTATGCAACTTAAAGGAGGTCTTTTGGACAACAGAAAATGTTTTTAGTTAGACTAAAATTTTTAATTCTACAAAACATCAAGTCAAATACATTAACAAACACCCCCAAAATACTTTCATAAAATAGAAATAAAAACATCTGAAACCAGTAGGAACACAATTTACAACATTGATCCGTTCAATTTTGGTGTCAGGTTCCCAAAGTCTTTTAAGATTATTTAGTTCCTACGTCATACTTTGAAGCCAAACTGTTATACCTCTGTCACGCACACATCTAATTCGATCCATCGTTTGGTGGGCAGGGACCCCAAAGGTCAACATGTTAAGTGGGGAAAGTGTAAACTTTCAAAGTTTCAATCATAAAATTTCAACAGGTTTAACGTGTACTTTTCCCTTTAAATTGAAAGATCAATAATCAAGACAATTATTTTAATTTAAAGGAGGCCTTAGCTACATGATCGTTATCTTCAAAAGCAAATCCAACAAAATATGTATATATATGGAAAATACTAGGAGTTTTTCCCGTAGGTTCTCCTGGTGTTCTCCCAACCATACGTAAAACATGATTTAAGAAAAAATAAAATTATAGTGAATTCCACCACCCTTTTTTTAAGGCATTAGCACCAAATTTGAGATATTAACACCAAAATTGAGGCATTAACATCAAATTTAGGATAATCAAATTCATTTTGGGTGATACCATTTCTAAAAGGTTAACTTTCTACCTTTAGGTTTTAGTTTTGAATCTAAAAACAAGTTTTAAAGCATTAAAACCTAACTATTAACTAATAAAAATTAATTTGTTAGCGAAAAAAAGATATTACAATTTTATTTTTTCTTAAATTATGTTTTACGTAAGACTGGAAGAACGCCAGGAGAACACCATGGGAAGAACCACTAACAAACCCCTATATATATATAGTACAGAGTAGATTAAAAATTAATAGATTATAACTATCCTAATCTACCTATTTCAGTCTACCAATGTAATGTTGCAGCCTTAAATTAAATTTTAAGTGTTTTTATCTCTTTATTACAAGTCATTCTTTATTCATTATTTGTCAATTCAAATGACACCACTGCTACGACTCTGGGGTGATGGGTTAGGTCCGACGTTCGAAACAAATTTGCATTTCATAAAATGTTGTCCACCGTAAGTCATAACTACAACCAAACAAATTAAAGAGATTTAAGGGCAAGAAATTAACAGGCCACAGACCAAAATTTTGAAAGATCACGGATATTACATTTGACCTAGAAGTATCACACCCATGCATGAAAGAATATTTTCATCAGAGAGAGAGACCTGGGCCAGTAAAGTTGGAACTTTTGCAATCACAGGTGCACAGGCTTCTAGACTCTTTCACCACTCGCTGAGATCTCCGGGTGTGAAGCTTGATATTTACCAACTTACCCGCCATCTGTTAAATGAAAAAATAAAGGTAAATCGTCATCTCATACTTGGGAGTTTATAACAAACATTATAATTATTGTTACATGGCTTCCACTGTCATCTTATACAAGAACAGAGCCAAAGATGGACAATAAAAGATCGTCTCCTAGAACACCTAATCTGCACTGCATAAACCATTTCAAACACCAAGGGTGTATAAAAAAAACTTTTTTCTATTATGTAAAAGATATATAAAACTTCAGGAAAAAAATTGAGAATAATAATATTTAGAGGTCACTCCTGGAGGCAGAATCATAATCAACACAATATTTCTTGAACATTATTTCCTCAAATCTATGTATAAGCAACAATTACAAACATAGCGTAACTTTTTAATTGAGAAAGAGAAAATAACAAACCATTCTCCAAACCAAGTCTTCTGGACCCAAAGGTTGAGCAGGACTGGAATACAGAAAATGCCTCGAGTACTGCAAGAAATTAAGATACATAGTCAGTCCCCTCGAAGAAAAAGCTCAATTACTATCCTTATTTAAAAGATTCATGTTCAAGAGCGAATAATCTTCAAGCTAGTAGTAAATTATCAAATCAAATTAAATGTGTGTGATTGTGTGTAACAATTTTCAATCCATTGCAACAGAATTTCACAATCACTAAGCCTTCATGTCAATCTTGGAAAGAGCAAAGAGAAAAGGAAAAAAAAAATTCTAAAACATTATCCTTCCTCGGTACAAATAGAACAGGAACAGTTAAAATGCAGACCTAGAAATACTTGGTCCTAATTCAATCATTAATGATATACAAATAGCAGTACAACAGTCAACTTTGCAGTCACAAACCTTGGCAAGATTTTGTTGCATTTCTTTGATATGAGCAGGACTAACACTTTTTAGAAATGTTAAAAGCCATCCTGGTTGAAGAGCATCACCGGATGAAACAAATAAAGCTATCTGCATACGACGACAAAGGAATCAAAGCCTCAGTACTTGTACAGTCATATTCAAGATACGACAATCCACACAACTTTTATTTCTCATCTGCCAAGTAAAATGGACTAGGCAGAGCTACCAGATATGATTACATGTCTAGGTGTCTAGTCTATCTAATATCCAAATATTAAGACACAACATAACAACAACATTGTCAAGTCAACTTTCTCCTCCCATTCTGTGGGTTGAAATGAAGCATCTCTACCATGTCACATAATCTATACGTGACAAAAAGAATTATATTAGAAATTACTTGAGGAGACCAACTAGACGGTGCTTACCTTTTGTTTGATAACCTATTCATTATCATGCGTGCCCAGTAAATATCCTATGCTTATGCTAACATTGTACCATTTCCAACATCACTTAAAGTAGAAATCTGAAATTGGCTTAGTTTTATTTTATTTTATTATTATTATTTTTTTAACAAATTCAATCAAAAAACTGAAATTCGTCTAACTATATGATTTTGTCCTTATCCCCAAATGCATAAAATTCAAACAAATTGCAAACATTCTTCCATTCATTTTTTTAACTTGTTAAACTTGAGCCTATGCCACCCCATCCCTCTATCAGCTGAATCAAGGCCGAGAAGATAGAGGCAATCATGAAATTTTATGTTATCATGATGCAGATTTTCAAAGCCATGACTGAAACAGATTTCTGCATCTCCTGTCTTACTAATAACAACACCAACTTTAACCTTTCCACTTGAAACTATGAAAATTCAAAAGAAAAATATTAAATCAGGCAGAGAATTTGTTCTAACATATGAATTTATTCAGACAGTTTTCAACTGGTCAATGATGCCTCCCTCAAAATCAACATGGACAACATAAAGTGTAATCTTCATATATGAAGACTAGTAAGCATTTTATCAATAAACAAGTCACCTATTTATTAAATTATATTGCAACTTTGTAATCATCCTTATTTTATATTCCCTCTTTTATCAATACCCGTTCCTTTATGCTTTTAAGAGAAGCATCAGGGGAAAGATAATAACTGAACAAACTTTAAGAGTACATCCATACCTTTCTGTAATCAAGTATTCCCTCAAAAGGAAGCTCCAATTCATCACTAACTATAACAGGAATGCAGCCACTAACAATAGCATCAAACAATCTAGCAGATGATGGAGTGTCACCAGCTGGACTTAGGCAAAAGATAGACCTGATTGCCAATGAAAAAAGTCAACTACTTAACAGAGTGGCCAACAAAGTTATATCAAATTATCAATAAACAAAATAAGCATCTAATTATATTACTTGCGCATGCCATTTTGAGCTGCTGCTTTGCCTCCCTCTCCAGCTGTCCCCTCCTCTATAACTACACCCTCAGCACCATTTAGCTCAGCTACTAGTTTAGCACGTATTTTTCCTCCCTAAAAGTAAAATAAAATTAGCAGCATAGCCTTGAAACATATAAGATATGCACAAGAAAATGAGACACGAGTAATAATTAGTACAGGTAAATGGAAAAGGCTGTTCTCACACATAATCATTTAGTGACATTGTAGGCCAGGAATTAAAAGGAAGAGATTAAACCATCTAATTTTTTTACCAATGAATATCATGTCCTCAGAAATTTTAAAGCATTAATGTGCTTCCACACATGCACAGTGTGTGTGTAGTCTTATCCATTGGACATTTAAAAATAGAATCAGATCAGTCATCTACAATAATATCATAAAGTAAAAAAAAATTTGGATTTCTTAAAAAAAAAACATTATAGATATGAAAGTCACAACACCTACGAAATAATAAATCCACAGCCAATAATCCTTAATTAGGCGGAATAAGATAAGGCAATATCTCATGCAAATGTATGCACAATGTTATAAAAAATAGTCAACAAAATACAAAAACCTAAACAATTACAAATTCTACAATTTCGATTTGTCAGATAAGGATAATTTTCACTCAGCGTTTTTGGAGGGATGATTTCCAATCAACATTTTAGGAGTATCCTAGTCTGAAAACTCTGATCATGTAACTTAAGAAGAATATAGCCTCATCGAAATGCAATTGGAAACAGGTAAAATATTATAGTCATATGCACTTCCGCATGGGCCTAGATGCCACGCATATCAAAAACCCAAGTTGATAGACTAAATAGCCAAGCACAGTCAAAAGAGATGGTCAGGCATGTAAGTTATCTACACTCCCAGAGTGACAAGGATAGGCAAGACAATCTTCAAGGTAAAAACCTCAATCCAATAGACGTGATCATGCTTGAAGCCATCTAGTAACTATAACATGAATACAGAATATGCTCAATTTACATGAATTATACCATTTTTTTCATTAAATAAAGAACACCTACAGACACTTAAAATTACAGACTAGTAACTCTTTTTTTTGCAAAGACAACATCAAAAGAAAGTTAACATGGAATGGTTCAATCCCTCAACCAATTACCAAAAAGAACTGAGTCAGACTTTGTGGTTTTGCTCCAAGCAACACATTAACCCGATAAAATACTAGCACCCTAGCCCCGAGTCCCATCATTCCATCTCATGAAAAGCCATTCTCTTCATTTAGTATGCAAGTAACCAAAGAGATTCCAACCATACCCACACAAGAAATATCTTCTTCTTTTTTCTTTTTTTTTGATAAGTAACCATTCAAGAAACATCTTAAAACAATCATTTGTGCGATACTTTAGAATAATTGAATAACAGATCTCTGTTTCTTAAAAGATCAAATAAACGTAGCTTTTTTTAAAGTTGCAGCAGTAATCAGATCTCACATTCATTACAGTCACCTCATGCCATGCACGTTCCAAAAGCCAGGTCCAAAGACTCACATAAATGACTTAAAAGACTGTTGGTTAAGAATTCTTATTTTCATATATTTTTATTTCCAAGAGTATTAACAAAATAATTTGAAAACTACTCATTGAAGAACCAAAATTCTTACCGCATTTCTTTTAAGACGCCCTCGGAAAAAGAGTAGTGAGCTTCTCTTTGAATAACTTTCTGATGCGCATCTAGCATCACATAAATCAACATTGGGAACATAAGGGAGAATTAGGTCTTTCTCCAGAAAGACCTGTCCTGGCTTGTACCTGAAAGTTGAAAAAAATAAAATAAAAATTGCAGTTTTAATGAGTAATGGGCTTCTAAAACGCAGATTCATTTACAACTCAAATATTCACCAGTTCCCTGTGGAGTCCATATCTGGTAGCAGCCAAATTGCATTCTTCATGAATTTGCGAACAGATTTAAAAGACCAGGGATGATGAACTGGAAGTATGTGATCCCTTCCTCCAGATCGCTTCCACGCAGGTTGATCCATCACCCACTTCAGAGCTTCCTATTACACAAGTAAGCGTGTGCCAGAGCTTTAAGAACATATAAGCAAATTATAAAATTTCACACACAGAATTCTCAAAAATTGAACCACTAAAAAAATACAAATGGGGACAAAAACCTATAGAAAAAAAGTCAATATATGTGGTTTCATCTCCAAGAATTCCAACCGTGGGCCTTTCTTTTTTCTCTCTTTTACAGGCTCCGTCCCTTGTTTACAAAAGTAAGAGACGTATTTTGGTCAAAGACCATTGGCAAAATTCAGGCCATAGACATGATTACAGAAATCCCACTCAAAAGTACTGATACAACTTAGTGTCCCCAATTCCAGCTTTACCCAACTCATGATAAACCACTGATATTTGTGATATAGAAAACAAGAAAAAGAAAGAACTTATAAATAGCAAAGAGCCAGAAGCAAGAATATGCAAGACAATCATAAGGAATATGATCGCTTGAACTCTCAAATAGTTTAAGACAATCTAGTAACTACTAACTGTGAGCATGAGGTCCCTTATTATTATGACGGGTTGGACATTAAAGCTAAAAAATGTGAATCTTGTACTCTTTCAATACAACTACATTTTTGCTTCAACTAACAACTAAATCTTGCACACTACTTGAATGGACTCTGAAATTCCATCCAAATATCAACATTTTGGTCGGACAACAATGAAAGGTAAATGACATTTTAGGAGCCCATTATATTTCTGCCTATTCACTAGTAATCATGCCATTTTAACAGAAAGGAGTAATAAGCTGCACTTACCCATATATAAGTTTGTATTCTAAGTGAAATACCTTATCATTGAAGTTTATATTGAAATACAAAGGGATACACAGCAATAACAAAGTAAAAGCAAAGCTTGGAGGACCACTCACACCCTGTAAAGCGCTTTGCATTGCTGTTTCTCCAACAAGAAGAAGCTTATGGTGGTGAAGAAGGGTATGTAGAAGAGGTCCGCCTCCTCCTGCCTCCCAACTCTCACCACACTCTTCAACAACCTCTCTGACTCCGGCGCTATCAAGTCCGCCCACAGCCAGTAATCCACCGAGTGCTACAGCACACAATTTTACAAAACAAAAACAAACTACATTCATTTTCGCGCTCATTTTCTCAGCAACCAAACACATAAATAAAAATATAGTAAAACCTGTTCGATCAAGCGATGGACGGGGCTGCCATTGGAGGTGAGATTGGAGGTGTCTCGGTACGTGTTCCAGAACAGCCAGAGCAGATCGTAGGTGAACTTGCTCGGCATCTCGTACACGTAAACCCTAATCGGCGCTCCCAAGGGGTAGTACGGGTCTCCATGCACCCTCTCGCTCTCTATCCTGTACATCGAGTCGTCGAGGTCTCGGACTGCGACCTCGTCTTCCGGTGCACGGACGGTATCGTCGGAGTTAAATTTGGGGACCCGTTGAGCGAGGAAGTACTCCAGCGAAGCCACGAAGGAGGTCTCGGAGCTCCGGGTCGAGTACAGGCCGGGAGGTCGGGTTCTCGAGGAGATAGAGAAGAGGAAGATGAGGACGCAGAGGGCGAGAAGAGAGAGGATTGTGAGGAGGAAGATTGGGGACCTGGATCTTGGGCTGTACTTTCCTGCCATTTTTTGGTTTTCGCTCGGGAATTTGATTCCTCGCACTCTTATATCGTAGCGATCTGGTTCTCTTCCACACTATTTATATGTCTGGTGCTTTTGGCCACCTCCTATTTTACCGGTGAGGTATGAGCACCGACAATAAAGAAAAAATTTTGTTCAGGGCGAGGATTGGAGTAAGAGTAATACTCATTTTCACGTCCATTTATAAAATTCTTTTTCTTTTTTTTTTTTAATGTGAATAAATAATTCACTTACCAATATTTTTATTATTATTATTATTATTTTTTATCGGGATAGACCGAGTAGCAAGAATTCAAATGAGTCCGACCTACTCGACCAAGTGCCGGAGTAACCCGAAAACTACTTGGGCCGATGAATCAAAATTCCTCTCAATTTAACAGCTCAAATTAAGACAAATAGATTGTAGAAGATCCTGATCCTTCTTTTTTAAGGCTTGCTAATGTACCAAAAGATAAATTGTGGTTTATCAATGAAACAGGCAACAGACAATCATACAAGTAAACTCTGGTGAAGTCATGATCGCACCATCCAACAAAAAGAAATAATTAGAGGAGGCGCCAACGAGAGAATATGAGCGGTATGGGGGCAGACCATATCTAATATGAAAACCATACCACTCAATATGTTCATGACGTCTCCTATATATGATTACAAATCGAGCAATTAGGCATCCCAATATAAACATGAATTACTTACATAACATCCAGAAACAATTGAAGTTCTCAAAAGGAAGTCCACAACCATGTTTATGAAGCTCGTAAAGCTTTTAAACATCAAACTCAAATTGTCTTCACCAACTAAAAAGCCCACTATTAACACCATTCAGGCATGCTCTCTCTCCTAATAAAACCATGGAATCAGCTATGTGAAAAGGGCTCAAAGGGAGATGAGATCATCCTTTGACGGTTGCTTCTTGGAATCATGCCCACTTTGAGACGCACCCCCACCTTTCTTACCAAATATCATCTCATCAAGATCGTCCATCATTTCATCGTTACTTCCTCCCAGGCCTCCACCTCGAGAACCAGCTGGTTTTCTAATTAGGGCATCTTCTTTTGCATGACGGGGTGACTCGTCCGGCTCAACAGCAACAGGTATCATAGCAGGTTCTGGCTCGGCTCCAACAACTGTAGGCTTATACATCTCTTCATACTTGGAGAGAGCTTTCTGGATCTCATCATTTACATTCAAGGCTTCAAAAAGCAGGGCCTCATTATCTCCAGCCGTCTCAATAATTCTCAGGACAGTAGATTGTGACTGACGACACTGCTGTACGAGTGTGACTGTCAAGTCATCCTGAAAATGGGAAGAAAAAGATCCATTCACGTTAGTGTGTTTCACCAGCATCAATACCTATGAACTGAATACTAATTGCTCAAGTCAAGAAAATAAGTAGCCTGGCTAAAATTTACAAAATAACTCCTCCGATAACAGAAACTCTTCATCCAAGAAGACGTAAAAAAAGAAAGTCTTGATCTTATCATCACTATATGTGTCAAACATCACTCTTATTACACACAAACAACATAACACAGCATCTGCATTGCATAAGGTCATCATTGTACTAGGCTTTCTTTCTTTTTGTTACTTCAAACTCAAAGTTGCAATAGGGTTTTTAGTATAACATTAAACTAAACTGTCCCCATGGCCAAATCTGCTAGGTTGATCAACTGCCAAGAATTAGATTTTCTTTTTTTCTTTTTTTTAAATGAAGACCAAGAATTAGAATGTCCAAGTGCACTACTTGAGAACATGGAGGCGGGTCACAATTTGTGGTCCAGACAGATATGTGGCAACGGGTGACTTCTTGACCTAGAAGAAACTCACGCCAAAACAGGGACAATGGCATGCAAGACAATCTCACACCAAGTTCGTGGTCAACCCAATACTTAAACCACCAAAGGATCGAGATCAGACACTTTATTTTGCAGGAAAGAATTTCACTGTAGGTGTTCAGTTACCATTAAATCTAACCTTGTAGTTTGAACATGAGTGCTAGATAGCATTGGAAAGCCCTATGAGTCTACTCCCATCACAGAAAGATACACAAATCAGCTCCAATAAAAGGCTATGGCTTAAAAATAAAGCATGTTTGTGCTAATTAATAACCAGTAGTAACTCTAATTTTCCTGATTGTCTTGATCTTTTAAATTCTCCTAGTTAAGTATTTCTCTTGTATACTTCCCATGTAAGTGGTTAGCGCCCTTTCGCTCTTAATAAACTTTGATTACTTACAACAAAATAAAACGTAGTCATCAATCTAAAGACACTTCAACCTTTTTCTTTCTTTCTTTTTTATTTTTTTATTTTTGGTCCAAAGGCTGGCTGGGCCACTCAAGGGGGTAGTCCTGTCATTCCCTTAAGCCATTCTTGGGTGAGCAGGACTTGATCCCAGGTCTTCAATGCGATACCAAGACAAACATTGAGGGAGGGGGGTGGTTAGGAGGGAGGGAGGTTTTTACGTTGGCCAGTTAAACCGAGAATTCATTTTTAGGAGGACATACCATTATGCATTGCAGAATAATTTCCATATCCAAAATTTTAGCCAGTCTAATGGCAATTAAAAATTCACCATAATCAATTAACAAGAATGCATTACTTCTGAGATCATGTAACAAAACATTATAAATAAGAAAGGTTGATATTGAACAGAAGTCATAACCATAACTTGTAGGAACTTAAAAGCATACTAAATATTATGATCTAGAATCACTACCAAAAAAATAAAAATAAAAACTTAATGATTAAAATGACCTTTTCTCTTTCATTCTAGTATCTAATCAGTTAGATATTACACTAGACCAACAACAAAAAACCTCAAATCAGAATGTCAAAGTCACACAACTCCTATGTCATCATATCCAAGAGATGCCCAATCATATGTAGTATTGTCTTGAGCCTATTAAAATAAAATAAAATTCTCCATTAAGGTATACTCTGTTATGAATATCACACACACACTCATTCTACATCAATTGTAAGACAAACAGCAGTTCCGTTAACCAATAATCAAATCAATTAGCAAAACAAATATGAGCATTTTGCAAAGAAAAGTTTGTAATGAGTTTATGCAACAAGAAGAGAAGTGTTTAATCATTCAAATGTAAATAACATCAAAATATGAAAAAGCACTAGAAAGGTCTACTCTAGATCTCAACAGGGCAAGAGAGTTAATGTTATTTTTGATACATCATTACCACGCAGTAGCAATGTAAACATATATTACCAAATGAATCATATAAAATTTTGCTAAAACCATAGAGGTCTTGTGTGCCAACATTGACTAGTTATAGAATTTAAAAAACCTATCGGTCCATTAGGGGTTTATGTGCCTCACACATCACTCACAACACCATAAACTAATGAGCTTATATAATCTAAACATAAGTAAAAACTCTTGAAGTTGGACAAACATCAAGCTAGTGAAATCCAGGTGATTTTTTTCAGCAGTCAAAGACCATAGAGCATAAATAAAAATAACATATTTAATTAATATATCTCACACCTCACATAATGAAGGCACCAAAGTATCATATGTTCACTAGTAGAGAGACCCAAATTAGTAGATATAGACAACCATCACAAGAAGATAAAATCACCTTCAAAGCATCTTGTTGGGGTGAAGAGGATAAAACCGTTGTAAGAAGCTCAATGCAGTTTCTTGCAACATCAAATGCTTCCTTTGTTTGTTCAGCCGTAAAGCTTAGCACAGGAAAATCACGCTGAATCTGCTGGGGAAAATCAGTATTGTATTCTGAATCTGACACTGAACGAGGAGGAGTAAAGATGGGTGCCAAACTCTCATTGTCACGACCAGGGAACCGAATGCCCCTTGATTTTAAACTCTGAAATAGAAAGACACAAGCAGACAATTTTTTCTTTGTTAAAAAAAATAAATAAATAAAGCCTTGCATGGAGAATTCTGTGTCGTAAACTAAAACATAGATTTTCTTGCCCACACATAAAATTTTTGTGTGATGTTATTCAAACATAAACTTCCTCTGCACCAAATCATTGGCCACAGAAAATTCCTTAGTGGGATCACCGCTAGGGACAAAGAGAACTTTTTATCTATCCTTAAATACTATATAAGATCCTTATTCTTATTTCAATTACTTGTAATTATATAATTCTGCATTAATTTATATACAAATTTATCTCCATAAGATGGACACTGGCCAAACAAAATCAGTCATCACTACTAACTTTTCATTATATACCACCAAAGGTCAGTTAGAAACACCACTGGATTAAGCCAAATACAAATATTTAGACTGTAGTTGACACAATTTTTCATGTTTTGGAGAAAGAGGGTTGGGGCGGGGGGAGAGACAATGAAGTAGAAGAGCTAATTAGCAAAATTTCTGCAATGACAGACTAATACTAAAAGGCACCAGAACTTAAGATACCTTATATGTTTCTTCATAAACAGGCAAATAGCGGAGCTCGCTGGTCGATTCCCCCCATGCTTCAATTAGTATCAAAGCCTTATTACGATTATTAACTACAGTCTCAGGATCATCAATCAGCTTCACCATCTCATCAAGAACCCTCTCAGCTGCCACCTCCGAGAAAGCCTTCTCACAATTCTTAACCAATGTTTCAAGCAACACCAAAGCAAAGTACTGAACCCGTGCGCTCTTCAACATGATCCTCTTTTTAATTCCACGGATCAACTCAACACTGTTAATTTTTTCATTATTGATCATGTCACAAATATCAAGATTCAAAGCCCAATCAGGCTCATCAAGGTTCTCTGAGGTGGCATCTTCAACAATCTTATCTGCCTGGTTTGGGCCTTGGAAAAGCTCCTTCACCTTGAAGCTCATTGAGCTCATGCCTGCACTCATCTTTCGGCCCACCTCGGTGCCTCCAATCTTGAGGCGTTCACCGAGAGCACTAACTTTCTCCATCAAATTGTCACCCATATTTGCAACCCTTCAAAAACCTAAACAAGACCTTTAAAAATCTTTCCAGAAAACCCACAAAACTTCAAAATGTTAGAAGAAATAAAACTCCAATCCTAATGGTTGCTGGGAAAAAAAATTAAAAATTTAAAAAAGAAGAAGAAGAAGAAGAAGAAGAAGAAGAAGTCAAAAACCTAAACAAGACCTTTAAAAATCTTTCCAGAAAACCCACAAAACTTCAAAATGTTAGAAGAAAGAAAACTCCAATCCTAATGGTTGCTGGGAAAAAAAATTTAAAATTTAAAAAAGAAGAAGAAGAAGTCAAAAACCTAAACAAGACCTTTAAAAATCTTTCCAGAAAACCCACAAAACTTCAAAATGTTAGAAGAAAGAAAACTCCAATCCTAATGGTTGCTGGGAAAAAAAATTTAAAATTTAAAAAAGAAGAAAAAGAAGAAGAAACCCACAAAACTTCAAAATGTTAGAAGAAAGAAAACTCCAATCCTAATGGTTGCTGGGAACAAAAATTTAAAATTTAAAAAAGAAGAAGAAGAAGAAGAAGAAGAAGGGATGGAAAATAAACTAATTCTGTTGGTGGCATTTTTCATGTACGGAAATTTTTTCATTTCTTTAACAACACAAAATAAAAATTACAAAATTACTCTTTCTTTCTTTTACTCCATTTTCCAGGCAAGCAAATAGAACACTTTGCAACCAAATTCCAAACAAAAACCCTCTGCCCTGAAAACCCATTCATTCCATAAAGAAAACGAAAACCAACGTTCATTCGTTTCCATACTTTCTCCAGGAACCAAACAGCAAAAGTCAAGAGCCAAAGCTACATTTAAATTATATTCTCTTTTCTTTGCCCAATTTTTTTAAGCAACTCAACACACAAGCATGAATTTAAAATGTACGGGAACAAATAAACTTTAATTTTCATACATTCAACACCTGCAAAAATCAATTTTCCAAAAAAATTAACTACCCTTAAAACCGTACAAATTTCGGTAAATCTGTCAGGAACCCTAATTTTTGTGATAATTGGCGAGTAAAGGCCACGATTAATAAAGCTGACCAACTAAATACCAATGTTACACATGAGTTTTGAAGTTATCAGAAAACAATAACACTTAAACCCTGAAAGTCAATATCTTTTATTTATCACTTTTTCTCAACGTTCTCAACAACCAAACAGATGTCATATATGCATTGCTAGGGAATAGGAATATGAAACCCTAACGGCAAACGAAAAAAGGCAGCATCCAAACCTAGTCTTAGTTGAGCGATCCAAAAGAACAAAATCAAACATTAGAATTGTCATTAATCTATTGTTTTTCCTCGGCTTTCTCATAAAAGAAACAGAGTCAACGTAATCGATCGGATTAGACATTAATCTAAAACCAAAAAACAAAAAATCCAAATGAGAGTGTTTGTGTTTCTTATTGCCATCAAAAAATTTAAAAACAAAAAAACAAAAACAAAAACAAAAATTGGAGAGTACCTTTGAGAAATTGAGATTGAGAGGCGGGTTGGTTGAGACGACGACGCGCTACGACTCTGAGTTAAGTTTTGATCTTTCTAGGAGTCTCAGTCTCTCTCTCTCTCTCTCCTCTCACCCTCTCTTTCTTTCTCTCTCTTTATACGTTACCTAGAAGCTTAGAATATTTATAATATTCCCATTTTTTGTTTTTAATATTCGTACGAATATTTAAGAAAAAAAAATTGACAGAATATTTGCTTTTACATCTTGATTTATAGAGTGATTGACCGACATAGGAAGGACGAGGAGGCTATCTATTGCTTATTTTCTTGGGACGAACTAGTGCTTGGAGTTTGAGATAATATAATTAAAAATTTATGAGTAAATGGAGTTTGGAGGCAAAATTAAAAAAAATTAGGGGTAAAACTATATATTTTTTTAAAAAAATTTAGAAACTACATGGCGTAGTTCCACCCGTGGTATTTTCATATGAGAAATTGTTTGAGCTTCTAGCGGGTGTTTAAACAACTTGAACCCTATTCACTCAAATTGTTCAAACGACTATCAAATTATTTTAGCTTCTAATTGGTGTTCGTGAGATTGCAACGAACAAATTTATTGCACGTATTTATCATCATTTATTATTGTCTAAAGTAATATAAACAGTTAATTGCATCTGATACTAGTCTAATACAATTATCTTGCTCACATAGAATTGTTGACCATAACTAGAAAGCCTTATAACCTCATATCTATAATGTAAAAATGTTTTTTTGCCATTGACAATAAATCTTTTATTCGTATCGAAGTAGTGGGTAATATGTACCATATGTCATTGTAAGTGGGTAATATATTGTTATGTGTCAAGTTTTGTTCCTCTTTAAAGACAATGTCAAATATTGTCCACGTGGAAAACATCATCAATAATGTCAACTATTAATAGAACATGCATATTTCATTTTTGGGGGTTTAATTCCCTTATTTTGACTAAGAATTTTGCATTTTTCTCGGTTTTAGATAATNAAAAAAATTAGGGGTAAAACTATATATTTTTTTAAAAAAATTTAGAAACTACATGTCGTAGTTTCACCCATGGTATTTTCATATGAGAAATTGTTTGAGCTTCTAGTGGGTGTTCAAACAACTCGAACCCTATTCACTCAAATTGTCCAAACGACTATCAAATTATTTGAGCTTCTAGTTGGTGTTCGTGAGATTGCAACGAACAAATTTATTACATGTATTTATCATCATTTATTATTGTCTGAAGTAATATGAATAGTTAATTGCATCTGATGCTAGTCTAATACAACTATCTTGGTCACATAGAATTGTTGACCATAACTTGAAAGCCTTGTAACCTCGTATCTATAATGTAAAAATGTTTTTTTGCCATTGACAATAAATCTTTTATTCGTATCGAAGTAGTGGGTAATATGTACCATATGTCATTGTAAGTGGGTAATATATTGTTATGTGTCAAGTTTTGTTCCTCTTTAAAGACAATGTCAAATATTGTCCACGTGGAAAACATCATCAATAATGTCAACTATTAATAGAACATGCATATTTCATTTTTGGGGGTTTAATTCCCTTATTTTGACTAAGAATTTTGCATTTTTCTCGGTTTTAGATAATTTGTGGACTTTTATTATTACAATTTGAGCTCGTCAAAGTCAGGTGGTGGAATAGGTTGCTGCACACTGTAGATTTTCTCTACCTTTTTATAGAATTGTCTTATTATCAAAGTCAGAGTAGTTGGACGATTGACTTCTTGCGCTCGTCATCGTTCGATTTTGATTCCTTGCCCCCCCTGCCACGCATCCTTTCCCGCAGAAAAATATACGCTACTGGTTCAGCCTACGTATTCAACGCACAAGCACGAACAAAAAGAAAAGCTATGGAGTATGGACGGCGAAAAAAAAAAAAAAAAAGGAAGAAGAAGAAGAAAGAAACAAAAAAATGGGGTATTATTTTATCTAATGTGACTGACCACCTTTTTATAGCCTGCACCAAATTAAATCTAACCCGATCTATAAAAAAAATAATTTACCCAAAAAAAAAAACCCTTAGTTAATTGATCTCAATCAGAGACTTATGGGCTATGTTTGGCAATGGAATGAGATTTGAAAGTGGAACCATATTGTAGCAGATTTTATTGATATAAGAGAAAAAAAATAAGAATATTTTATATAAATATGTGAAAATTTTTGTTTGTAGTAATTTTTTTATTTGAGTAATGATAAAATGTGATTGATTTAATGTAAAAAATAAGAATATTATGGTTGATTTTAAGAATAATTTTTTGAGAATGAAATGGGTCCAGCTACAGTACAGGTCCGTTCTCTTCACAAACAAACCCATGAAGACTAAACTTAGTCTCTAAAATCCGTAGAGATCCGCCATATTTGGGAGTGGCCGAGGCTCCACCCCAAATAATGGTTAGGAGTGGCTTATTAATTTTGGTGGTGATTAATCTATTTCTTAGGATGGGTCAGTCATTCAAAATGATTTTCATAACGTCTCATTAATGGAGGGTGGCCGAGCCACCTTCTAATAGTGCCTAGATGTGACTTGGCTACTCCCATTAATTTTGGAGGTGGAAAAAACACCCCAATGAAGTTTTAGTTTTCTTTTTTAGTTTTCTTTTCTTTAAATTTAGAGATTTATTCATTTATAGTTTTTTTTAAATAATTCGATTTAATTTATTTTCTTAAATATCTTTTCGAATTTTATTTCATATTCTCTAAGCTATTCAAAAATAGTTTTTGTTGATACACAGTTGCCCGATTGGTGACGTGGCACGCTTGTTGACTTCCAGATGAATGATCATTAACTGCAAATCGTTTGCCTAAACATTCAACCTCAAAAATGCCCAAGCCGGCATATGTGCACTCACAATAACTGGCACCATCCTCTTCCTTCTCTAACTTCTCCACTATTTTTGGTCCTAAACTTCCCACCTCCATTGCTGTAATCAATCCCCTTTTCCTAGCATACCTTCTCATCAATTTAGTCCTGATCCCTTCCAACATTGACAATATTGTCATCTGACGGTAGTCCAATATCCATGAGTTGAAACACTCAGCACAATTGTTGTGTACCAGGTCAGACTTCGAGCTGGTGTTGAACCATCCCCTACACCAACTACTGGGATCAATTTTTGCAAGAAAATTGTATGCCGGCTCATTTACTTTTTTAATCTCTTCCATTGCAAATTGAAAGTCTAACTGAGTATAAAAGGATGCAGCATTCCAAAGCATGTCCTTTAGGAGTACCCCCTTGAAACCGGCACTTCTGAAATTGGCGTACAAGTGTCACACACATGTACGATGCTCCGCTGTAGGACAAACTTGTTCTACAGCGGGTACCAGGCCCTAAA
>CM017326.1:32699878-32827378 GCA_006937295.1 Carpinus fangiana
CATCACCACCGTGAACTCCTGCTTCTCTGACAAATCAACCTCATCTCCATCCACAGCTTTCCAAACAAAATTCCATACCAAATTGGCCACAAAATATTCCAAATGAAGCAAGGCCAAGCCAATCCCAGGACAAATTCTCCTCCCTACCCCAAAAGGCATCATCTTGATCTCTCTGCTTCCCGTTATATCAAACACTTCCCCTCCATCACCACTCAGAAACCTTTCAGGCTTGAACGCCATGGGATCCTCCCACACCATGGGGTCCCATCCCAAATCCGCCACCATGAAATTCAAAGTGGCATTCTTGGGCACCAAGTACCCATCCAAAACCGCATCCTCTGTCACTGCATGTGGCAGCAAGAAATGCGCAGGTGGGTGCCGCCTTAAACTCTCCAAAACCACTGCCTTCAAATACGGCAACTTATGCAAATCCTCCTCCTTCACCTCCTTCACTCCATCCTCCACAACGACCCCTTTAATCTCTGCCAAAACCCTCTCTTGGACGTTTGGGTATTTCACCAAATTCGCCATTATCCAGTGCAACGCCGTGAATGTAGTGTCCGTGCCCGCGTCGAGAAACTCCGAGCACAAGTTAACCATTTCCCCGTCTTCAAGCTTCCTATTCTCCTCCGGCAACTTCAAATCCAACAACGTGTCCACGTACGACACCACAAACTCATCATCTGTGTCTACGCCGTCCTCTTTTGTCTTGCTTGCCCTCTCCTGCTTCGCTCTCTTCCTCGCTTCTATGAAAGGCATCAGTACATCGTTCTGGGATCTCCAAAGCTTCGAAAACTCCCCCCAACGCTTACGGAATATTATCTTCCCAAGCGTCGGCCAAAAATTGAGCATGTTAAAGCGGAAAAATTTCAGAAGGCAGACCCAAGGAGTTATTATATATTTTCCCAAAAAAAAATTACACACCCAAACACACCATTAAAGAAATAAAATTGCATCAAAATGGAAATGAAATTGAGATCAGATTCATCACTTGAGAAGTAAGACTGAGTCCACCATCCAAACGGCTGAGATAGGTCGTCTTGTTTTACAGAACCTGCCCGAGTTTCAGGTGAACGCAATCTCTCTCCTCTTTTTCTCTTTCCCCTCATAGTCGTCTCTCCAGTGCTTTAGCATCTAGGGCTTTTGACACTTCGATCAATGCAGCCTCAGCAGCGTCACACTACAGGTACCTATTTTACTGAAATGCCCTTCTGTTTTAGGAATAATTACTTCATTCGGCCAAGGCTGTTACTCTTCTCCTCTTTTTGATTGTATGAAAAACTTTTAATCAATGGAGTGGAAATTTCTCTTTACTGAAGCAGAGTCTATGTTCTTGACCTAAAATTAAACTTCTGGAAGGCTTTTATTTGATATATTTCCATTTTTGTAATTCCTCACTAGAATGTTGACATGATTGGAGCCTTATTCTTCTTAGAACACAGCTCGCGCACACACGCACACATAAAGAAGAAAGAGAATGAAATGAGAAATGGGGTTACTTAGAATATCAAAAGGTGTATCATCTGTTGGTCATGTTCAGAAAATTTAGTTGAAATCATTACTTTGGTGTCTATATTCTGTCTTGTGTGCGAGAACCATGTTCCTAGTTGGTTGAACCTTGTCCACAAATGACCATATATTGATTGTAATTAGGTGTGGCAATTGGTGTTTGCGTTTTAGGCTCGGGTCGTGTCAATGTATGGGTATAAAATTATCTAGGTCTATCCTAACTCGACCCATTTAATTAAACAAGTTCATGTTGGATTAGTTGTGTGGTCTGATGTTGAACTAATGGCTATGAATTTGACCGTATAAAAGTAGAAAGCACTGAAAAAAGATAATATTTGTATGTGTGTTTTGGTTTTCCTTTCAGAGATGATCAGAATTCAGAGAAAGTAAAGCTCATGGTATGGTATGCAGTGTTTCAGAGTCTTTAATCTGAATCTAAATTACTCACCGAATTGAAAACAAAATAGGGGACCTCAGACAGTTCTTTCGTATGTGTTGTGGAGTATGTACGCTTTATTTATATTTTTTGTTCTATTTTTAAATATTAGATATTTATTTTATGGGTGCAAGTCTATTGTTCATCCATTGACAAGGAGAGGTTCAATTATGATCTGCTTTTGTCTAGGTGGATTTTGGACTGTCTGCTCTCAAGATTTACTTTTTCCCCGGACTTGAGAGAAGATTGAAGGGGCCATTGTTTGGGTGCAATATAGGATGGACCTGACATTGCTGAGTGCCATTCTAGTTGGAGCAGGTTGCCTTGCTTTGGGATACTACATTGGTGCACGTTATCCTGCTCGCATTTTTATCTCAGCAAGATTACCTGAAGACATTGCAGTTGATGGTAATGGGAAGAAGAATGATAAGCCCAAAGTGGCCCTTGAGATTGAAAAGCTGGCTGACATTCTTGAAGATTTCAAAATGGTCTCTCTCGCGCTCTTTCTCACACACACATGCACGTACATGGAAAGAGAATTTAGGGGGGGAAAAGGAACTAAGATCTATTTTCTATTTTCTTATTTTCTGCAGGTTTTGGTTGTGAGGAATGATCTAAAGATGGGTAAAGGGAAAATTTCTGCCCAATGCAGGTAGCCTGTAATTTTATATGTAACATAATCTGATATAATATAATTTTTTTTATGAACGTATATTCTCTAGCCTTAAAAAGTAGTTCTTCTCTGCTTGGCTTTCAGATATCTTCTTATATGTGCAAGTGGAATGCTTATAAGACATCAGCCTGTTTGTGTAATGTTTAGTGCTAACGATGCTATAATATGTCATCAAAATCATTAATTGTTTAGTTTTGGAATGCTTATAAGGCATATCAGTCTGTTTGTGTAACATTTGGAGCTAGTGATGCTATAATATGTCATTAAGATCATTAATTTTTTAGTTTACTCACATAAAGCATATAAAGAATGGTGTTGAGTCTTGCATTACTGCATATGGAGGCTTAAAAGAGTCATTAGTGAGAATTTGGGGGTGATAAGCTGTTCATATTTGTAAGCGCAAAGGATGCCTAAGCTCCCTCACTCCCTCCCCCCTTCTCCCAAATGTGTTTGATGTTCCTTTTAGTTTCATTCTTGTGCTTGTTGTGGGACTTAAATATGCCAGGAGCTTCTTGAACTTTGATTCTTTATTTAAGAATGATAGGATGTTTCATCAAGCAAAGTTTATAGGGGTACATGGTGCTTATGAATTTAAGTTTTTGGACTGAAGATCTGTGGCTGCATTAACAAGACATTGCTTGATACTAGTCTAGGGCATTACAAAAGACAGTGCAGTGCCAAAATAATTAAGTGAGTGCCTCGTGGACTTTAACTGTTTTAACAACCATTTGCAAACTTTAGTCGTCATAAAAACAATTTATCTACTTTTATTTTTAAGTCAACCATGTCTTTCTTCATATTATCTCTATGGAATGCTGATAACAATTGCGGGTTACTTATTGATTTAGTATCTTTAATGGTAAAGTGCTTGAGAGTTGCGTTGACATGGTTGATGTTATAACCTCTTAACCCTCTGTTCTGTACAATTGTTGGTACACCTATTCAACAACACATTGACGTTGATGATCCATTTATCCTTGGTTAGTTTTTGAATGTCGGCTATTCTTTTTCCATTATTGAAATACATTTTGATCTAATTCACGATCCAAATATTTCCCTTATTTTGATAGTCATGCAACATTGGGTCTCTATAAAAAGCTTCTTCGTCGGGCACCAAAAGCTCTAAACAGGTAAGGCCACACTCTAATGTGCTAGTTTATTTCTTATTCGCTCCATTGCTTGCGACTAAGTTTGTCAGCATACAGGTGGGAGATGTGTGCGCAGCCTAAGGTGGTTGTAAAAATTGAAAGTGAGGAAGATATGCTAGTTTTGCAAGTAAGTTTTACTTATTTTTCTTATTATTATTATTTTTTTGGGTGCAAAAATTTATATAGTGTAAACATAGGCTTATTCTTTTCTTGCTTACTTATGTTGTTACTAATGTAATAATATCTTAATTGCCAGTATGGTAGAAGGGAAACTCTTAGTTTCTTTTTAAGGAAACAAGTCATTTTCTTAAAACGTAGTTGGTTAAAAGGGACCCTCCCTTGTCTTACCTGATCTTCAAACTTGCTATTTCTATTAATTTAATAGTGGATAGTTGAGGGTAAATTTAATTGATTGATGCTCTAATGAAGGTGGGATACCAATATCTATATTCGTTATTTATTTATTTTTCTTTCAAATGTGACTTAGTAAAATGTAAAATTAGGACCCCAGTGGAGGTGCCTGATGTTCCCTTTTTTATGACAGAATTGGGCTGCCAACTATCAATGGATGCAAATTATTTTATCATCTGCACATAATTCTATATTTTTCTTTCAAGTTATTATTAGAAGAACTATCAGATTCCATTCTCTAATCTGACGTTTTAATTTTCCTGCATCTGCCCTTCCCTCCAAAAGAAAAATGTGAAATGTGATGTTTTTACTTTATCCTCTTTCCCCACTATATTTTCCTGTTCTTCTTTGTTATGGTTTATATGGTGCATGTTTTGTTTCATGGATTTGTTAATTTTTCACTAAATCCTTATATACCTTGGCAGGAGCGGGCAAAATCGCTAAATATACCAACCCACATTACAATTGATGCAGGGAGAACGCAGATTGCACCAAGTGAGTTGCAAAATGAATTCCTTTTTGAAATTGATCATGGTTACTGTAGTATTATGAATGAGAGTTCTTGGTATATATATTTTGGTCAGCAGGCTGTACTCCCCTTGATGTTTTGAGGATGTTAATTGTGTTTGGTTAGTAATAGATAATGTATCTTATCAAAGAAGAATTGGGGATTTAAGTTTGTAGAGATGAGCAGCAGTACTCCCCATGACTAAGATCCAGAGTGTAATCCTACACATTGATTAAATTTACTTTTTGTCTTTCATATGCAATATGTGTTCTTTTCATCAAATAGAAGCTATCCTCTGATAATCCACTGAATGAGGAAGGATGGGGGATGTAGACGATATTGATGATGGGTCTGGCTGGCAGATACTGAGAGACGGAAAGAGGCTATTTGGGGGGGGGGTGTGATTGGGCTAACTACTTGAAACTGCCTTTTAGATACTAATGTGTGCCTTTTATAATCAAGTGTGGACTCCAAGTCAAGAAAATAATTAAAGGGATGCGGCCAAAAAATTACTTAATTTTGTTTTTTAAAGATATGATGACACGCACCGAAATTGAGCCTCTGATGAGTCATGTAAACAATGCAATCCTAATGCACTGGAAGCATGTAAATTATCTTAAGAACCATATTTGAGACGCGGAGGCGAGAACTTATAGAGAATCAGAGATAATAAGAAAGATTGAATGAAGTAGAATGGCAATTTTATTTTATTTTTATCAAAATGCTATCCAATTTTGTGCTTGCCACCACATGGATATTTTAGTGATCTGAGTACTGCTTGAGTTGTTTTTCCTATTTTTTAAAACACCTTTCCATACGTTTCAGTTGGTTCTCCTAGTCTTATCTAGTTCACATTTGTGCGATAATTTCTCATGCTTCAGAAGCTGTTTAACCAGTTTATCCTAATCTCATAACTTATTCCTTCTATGATCTTCCAGATTCGAGGACAGTGATGGCTATTCTTGGTGAGTCTCTCTTCCCAACACCTGCATATCTTGCAAATATTTTGTTTTGGAGGACCCCATAAGACACGTAGCAGTTTTGACATGGGGATTCAATATTATCATTAAAATGAAAGAAATAAGGATAGTTTTAACCAATAGCAAGTTGGTATGATGGTACCCTTTGGACTTCCCAACTTGACTTCTGTCTTGGGCTTAGAGTTCAAGTTCCTTTGTGCTATCTTTATCGGATATTAGGTGGAATTAATTATGTTGCAGTTTAGTATATTCTTTCGAATGTGGAAGGATAGAATATACTAACACACACAAACAAAGACACACAAATACATATATACACTTCTCTCTTTTAAAAAGCATTTGACTCTTGCCTCTGACATCACACACACATATATAATGTATGTATATACATATCTAAAGTTTGTAAGTTGTCTTTCAATTAATTAATTCTAACGCTCGAGCAGGGCCTGTTGAAGTAGTTGATGAAGTGACTGGTGGACTGAAACTCTTATAGTTGTTTCTTCATTCAAGTAGAAGATCATCATACGCCACAAAGCGGTAGAGTATTTACAGTCAGATCAAAAGTTTTGGTCAGAAATTGGGTCCATTTACATATAATGAAATATCCATGTTATGCAGGGCCTCAACTAGAGTATCACATTCAACCTTTCTTATTTACCATTTATGACGATGACGAAAAATGAAGACGAAAATCTTTGTGTTGGATTCATGACATAGAAGCTGTGGAGTAATTACTGAACGCATGTGAGCTGTTCAATTTTCATGAGATGTGGAAACAAGCAAGAATTTTCAACTAGTTCTTAGACATTTGCCAATATTTTGGCATTCTACTTTTATTCCTTGATCTATAAGAGAATAATTGAGTAACTTATAACAATTAAATTGATTATGATTATGAAATTTGTTTGATAGTTTACTCACCAACAATAGCTACCTCTAAACCTTATCCTAGAAAGCATTTACACTACGCTTATGAGTTGAAATGAATGCAAAAGAAAGAATAAATCAAGGAATTTAAATTAAAAGTTTGTGATTTTAGACCATATCTCTTATTTTTCTTTTATATTCTTATTGAATGGGCAGAAAGAAAAAGTAATGTATATATATATTGAATGCAGAAAACACTTATTTATAAATTCTTTACAAATTTATAGATTATTTATGTTCGTGAACAGCTTCTTAAGTTTATAAGAAATTTATACTAAAAAAGGTAATATACCAAATATTTTCCACGTAGATTCTAATAAACATCGGAACAACCGACAATGCCCTTTTTCTCCGCTATACCATGAAGGCATGAACTAATCGTGTGCTCTTGCTCTTTGTGAACCACGCACGTGATGACGCTATCACAATAATTGGAGGGTTGATCCACGTGCGTCATAATTCTTGGCCAGTTGTTGTACTCGTATTTCGTATCATAATATATAGTGCTTGGTAGCTAGATAAGGTATTCCAGTCACATGCTCACACCTAAATTATATCTTATGTTATATGCTCCCATGCTTCTGTCTGTCTCCTTGGTCTTCACTATACACTTATTCTTGCACCTCTCCAACTTTCCAGGGGAACCCACGACCAAAGCCGTTCGGTCATCTTTCATTCTAGACGGAAATGTGTGGCGGAGAGTTTAGGATGGCTGTGGTAGGACGACGGAGAAGAATGTGGGGGGGCGTTTATCTGGAAGTGATGTTGTTGTTGTTGGGGTTATTGGTTATGGCACAAGTACAAGAGTCTGTGCAGCTGAGGTGTAGTCATCCAACGCATGGGGTTGTGGAGAGGATCAATGAGAATGCAGGGCCTTATATTGGGCTTGTCATGACTTTCCCTACCGAAGAACTCGTGCTTCAAACCTCTGGTTTCTTTGTTCCCAGCTCCTACATCCCCTGGGTTGACCTCGCTGGTACTCTCTCTCTCTCTCTCTCTCTCTCCCTCTCTCCGTCACGGGTCTTGGATTGACTAGAATTGCTTTGGTTGAAAATGTTCTTTAGATGGGCTAGTTTCAAAGGTTCTAATTTTGTTGGGAGTAGCACAAGCTAGGCACATTTAGCCCAAAAGTTAGGTGGGTTGACTGCATTATTGGGCTAGCTTGGATTAAGAGGAAAAATGGAGGAGGAAAGAAAAATGAACTTGTTACTGAGAAGATCCTGTAATTACACCGAGTCTATAAGCAATGCCTTTAAAGGAGGGTTAGGATTCTCTCCATTTCACTTTTATTTCATGGCAAGATCTTATTTTAAATGATGTGGTAACATATTCAACATGTGATACAAATATATATATATATATATGGAAATCTAATATTGACCATGAAATGAGATCATATTCCTTTGAAGGAATAGAAAAGAACTTGTTAGAGCATTTGCAACGGAGGAGTTAAATGTCATTTTTATCTAAAATAACTCTTTAAATTGATAAAATACCCTTTATATTAGAGAAGCTAAAAAAAATGTAGAATAGATATTTTATTAAATGAACTAAAAAAAAAGCTACATGTAGCGGCACTATTCAAAGAGCTATTTTCCTAAATTTTCTTTCCACGTCTTTTTTTCTCCCACTATCTCTCCCAAAATTTTCTTCCCACTTTTTTTTTTTTTTTTTTTTTTTTTNTTTTTCAAAATTTTCTCCTACTATTTCTCTTTCACATCTCATTTTTTCCAAAATTTTCTCCTATTATTTCTCTCTCCACATCACTTTTTCCTCAAAAGTTGAAAAATAAGATATTTAAGAAAAATACAATCATTATAAAAAAAAAAAATGATATAGATAAAAATATAACTAATCGGATATAAGAGGTCCTTAAAAAGTCATTAGCTAAACTAGATAAATTAAGTTTTGATGAGCTATTTTACATAAAAAATTAACTCTTTCGTTGCAAATGCTCTTAATAGATTCTATTACGTGTGCACATCATGAACAACTTGTTTTGAATATGTTTGACTTGTTGATTGCCTAGGAAGGAGGTTCAACATTGGGAAGATTAATGGTACAGATGTAATTTATGTGATGACTGGAGAGCAAACGGTAAGATTTCATCTTTCTTCTATTTTTTCCCAACACTGTATTACATACTACCGATGATTGCTATGAGAGATTTTTTATGAGTTGTAGTCGTAGACTTGACCTTTTGGTGATACTCTTAGCTAAATGCAGGTATAGCTGTGCAAACCCTTATTGATACATTTGATATTCAAGGAATTGTTCACTATGGAATAGCTGGAAGTACTAATGATTCATTGAACATTGGTGATGTTAGTGTCCCAAATTATGTTGCCTTCACAGGATCTTGGAAATGGAAGGTACAAGTTTAAACTTGTGGTGTTGATTACGCTTTTCTTTGTTGGATTTTACTGCTACAAATTATTTAGTAGAAAGAATCCCCTCAACTTGTGTGTTTCAGCAGCTAGATTTTGTAGTTTAGTGGGACTATGCTTAATTCATCTTTCATCCTCTATTTGCATTTTAAAGGAGTTCAAGTCAGCAGAAGGGGGACTCACAGAATTGAAGTTTGGGGCTTTCAATTTCCCGGAAAAGGGAGAGAATTTGTTGGCAAAGATAGACTTCACACCGCAGCAATTGTTCTCTGCTGCAAAACCAATGGAAGAGGTCTTTTGGCTTCCAATAGAACCAAATTTTTTCAACATTGCTACAACACTTCAGGTTCATAGCATGGTTTTTCCCCACTCTGTTTTCATAGCTTATGCATGTTGATAATACGGGTATCATTCATGGTTTGTTTCTCAGCTCATTATCTTGTAATTGTGTAATTGATTACAGGATTTAAAGCTACTGCAATGTCTCAATGAGACATTTTGCCTTCCTGAAACACCAAAAGTTGTGTATGGATTGAGAGGCTCTACTGCTGATATATACCTTGACAATGCAGCTTATAGAAAATTTCTTTTCAAAGAATTTAATGTCTCCACTGCTGATGAAGAGAGTGCTGCTATTGTGATGGTTAGTTAAAAACAAAAAAACAAAAGACTCATTTGATCATGACTCCAATATTTTTGGAAATGCTGTTTATTTACAAATTAAAAATTGTGTTTGGCATTGTTGGTCTCTATGCAGACATCTCTATCAAATGGAGTGCCTTGTATTGTGTTTCGAGGTGTATCAGACTTGGCGGGTGGAGAGGAAAAATTGTCTGCAACAAGCCTGAGTTCTTTGGCTGCTATGAATGCTCTCATTGTTGCGGTTGAGTTTATTGGATTATCTAGTAAGGAAGCTGTAATTCTTGACCACTGAAAGTGGACAACCTTAGCATTTTGAGGGTAGATGAAGCCATGAAGGTTGCCATAATGTAAAAACTGAATTTTGTTAGAGAAAATTTCCTAAATAAGGATTCAACTTATGTTGTGCAGTTTTAACTGATTAATTCCTGCAAGAGCTTCTTAAGGCCTTGTCCTGTCATGGAATGTGGACTGCAATTTATGAGGGTTGGTGCAGTTTGTTTATGTTCATTGTTAAATCATTTAAGTGGATAAAAAAGTAAATTTAATCATTTAATTAATATTCTAACACAATGACACGTTGCATTTGTATTTTTCCAATGACAGAGAATTGAAACCGGCCAGGTTGAGGAAACAGTACAAGTGACAAATTGAAGAATAAGATCATTATGATGTTCATGTCACAGGGTTTTCAGTAACAATAGTATCAAATTCAAGCCAATGTTGGTTTGCTACAGAGAATTAGAAAGCAGTAACACAGTCCACACACTGTTGGGGATGTAGCTAGGAGCATTCATGATGCTTGCCGATATCATTTTGGTTCTTTTACATATTGATCTTAATCAAAGTAGTAATACACTAATACAAGCAACTTATTTTTTTAATACAACAAAGGAAAAGAGGGCAAATATCAAGAAATACATTGTGAGTCCGTGACAAAGAATGAAGATTGAGATCCGGTGGGATAGTAGCTCTTATCTGGACCGTTTAGTTTAAATGAACAGCCCAGATCACAACATCAAATAAGAGAGAAAGAATGGGTGGCGCGCAAGCCACTAAAATGACCATTAAGGATAGCTGAATCAACCAAGTAGCTAAGCGTCTAAGCCGAACTTTGATGGTGTCCGATCATCATTTTGACACCATAGACCATCGATAGATTTACGCTTTTTTTTAGCTATCTTACCATCATATAGCTGTCTTTGTTCGGCCAAACATTGAAATTATATGGAAGTTGGAAGTGTTAGACATTCTCCATGCGCGATTAGATCCGTCTCCTAGTATTTATGAAACCTCATTCACACGATCACTAACGAAAATAAGTTAATACAAAATCCAAAATAAATAAATAATAAATAAAATGAAGCGCACAATAAATAACAAAGCATATGGGCAAAGCCATTGAGGCAAGAAAAACATATATGATAAAATATTAATTAAATGATTAATTTCTTTTTTAATCAACTTAAGTTTTTGGGACAATCAATAATTTAAAATAAAGAAAGTTTAAACGTATTTTTCCTATCCTTCTTTCATCAAACTTATTCAAAAATCAACAATTAATCTGTAAGACACATGGATAAAGGTGTGGATGATACCGATCTAATGATTGATTTTAAAAAAAGTTTAACAGAAAAGGACAAGAGAAAAAAAAAAAAATAGCAATTCCCCAAAAAATAGGATGTGATATGTTCAGAAAAGCTAATTCAAGCCATTGTCAAATCTATCCTTCTACGGAATGTAGATGACAACCATGAATTTTTAGACAATCCAGCAACCAAACCGTTAGATATATATAGATAATGTAACAGAGATATTATTTTTAGCTATATATAAAGTTTGTGCATGTCACTATATATACTACGTACCCTCTTTTTCTGCCAAGGCCTTCCAGTAAGCATTTCTTCTCTGCTTTGCTTCCCCACTTCGAGCTATTATCTTGTTGTAAGGTTAAGATGACGATTGCTGTCGAGAAACCGGAGCTTGGTACCGATTTGTTCATCATTTCCTTCTTCCTTTTGTCCATGGAATTTCAATTCTTTTTGTACAAGTGCATCAGCTTAAAAGTTCTTTTGAAATATGACATAGTTGTCGTCTTAACTTTTGTTTCTATGGTTTGAAATCAAAGGGTCACAAGTAGAGGATCAGAATCAATTTTCTGAGTCCAAGAACTTGCTGCAGAACGGATTTGAGGTGCCAGAGTCCAATGCATTTGGCCAATCGTTTAGGTTCTAATATTTTATTTCTCCACCACTGTCCATAGAATTTGTTTGTAAGGTCAGGTTTTGATCATAAATGGGTAGCTTCTCATTCAAGGAATCGTGTTGGAATGGCTGGCAGGGATTATGATGGAAGCGTAAGGCAAAACACTGTGGAGAGATGCTACCAGTTGAACCACATCAACCAAACATATGATTATGTAAGTACACTTTCATCAAGTTAATGCTTAAACGATTAACTGCGCGGATTGCATGAATTCCATTTGATATATGAAACTTGGAATGCAAATGAAGGTAAAGAGGACTAGGGAAGAGTATGGGAAATTGAACAGAGTGGAGATGAGCATATGGGAATGCATTGAACTGCTTAACAGTTTTGTGGATGAAAGTGACCCTGACTTGGATGAACCTCAGATTGAGCACTTGCTGCAGTCAGCTGAAGCCATAAGAAAAGATTATCCTGATGAAGATTGGCTTCACTTGACTGCCCTTATTCATGGTATGCATATTCCTAGTTTCCGTTCCAAGGCTAAAATGCAGAATATCAGTTCCTTGAGTTTATTCGTTTGTTTATTTTTTCGGCAATATGCGCAATATCAGATAATCACCATGCTTGTGAGCAGGCTCCATTATATATTCAAGTTCAGATAAATTAAGCACCACTTTAACAACTTGACACCTTATTTTTGCATGGATTTCAGATCTTGGAAAGGTTCTTTTTCATTCTAAATTTGGAGAGCTACCTCAGTGGGCTGTTGTTGGTAAGAAATGTGCTTTTACCAAATATATGGGAATGCATATTTGCCTTTTTAAATCATTTCAATCTGATGGTAAATTCTAATGTTATAGGAGATACATTTCCTGTTGGTTGTGCTTTCGATGAATCAATTGTCTATCACAAGGTATTTATTCTCAAAAACATTAGTTAATTAATGCTTGCCATGTTTATACATGTAGTCAGTCTAATGAAAGAAATGTTTGTGTTGCAGTATTTGAAGGATAATCCAGATTACAATAACCCTGCTTACAACACTAAACTTGGAATTTACTCTGAGGGATGTGGACTAGAAAATGTGCTGATGTCATGGGGGCATGATGATTACATGTACTTGGTATATCCCCTGAACATTCAAATATATTTTAGTTAATAAACCTTCATATGGTTTCAATATTATAGTTTTCCACCATATATTATCCCACAAAGAGACTAGAATAAGGTTGCTTCCAAATCTCCAGGTTGCAAAGAAAAATGGAACAACTCTGCCTCCAGCTGCATTATTTGTCATTCGATATCACTCTTTTTACCGTAAGCATTGACTTTATCCTCTAAATTATCATTTAAAATAGGATAAATATTCAACAATTTGAAATTTTAAAGAAGAGATGATTTTTTTTTCTGTCCATCTTGCAGCATTGCACAAGGAAGATGCATATCACTACCTATTGAATGAAGAGGATCGACAGAATTTGAAGTGGGTTAAAATATTCAAGTAAGCTTCCATTTTCTGTTCACTTAATTTGCAGGCTCTTCTCTTCAAACCAGTTTTCTTTGAAACAAATGAGTCATTTCTAGTGGAGCTGATTGCAACAACCAAACTCATTTTCTTATTTCTACAAAATATGTACAGCCAATATGACCTCTACAGTAAGAGCAAGGTTCGAATTGATGTCGACAAAGTTAAGCCATACTATATATCCCTCATTGAAAAGGTGTGTACCATTTCATAAGTCTGTGCTTGGTATTTTGTAATACTCCTTTTTTTTTTTCTATAATTGAATTTTTTTTTTTGGTGTGCAGTATTTTCCATCAAAACTCAGATGGTGAACCCTTGGAGTTGGAGGTTGGAAGACACTGGAAAAAGCCAAAGGCTTAGTCTTTACTTCATGCTCTTTGATGCTGCCTTTTTGGCTGTGCATCCATTCACTTAGGCAATTTTAATCATCTATATATGTACTAAGAAACTCTGAGAAGGAGTTCATGTATATTATTAATGTAATAAATAAAAGTTGTATGAGGTGTACAAAACCTTAACAGAACGTTGAGAGACAGAATCTTTGAATGTATCATCACCATAATCTTTTTGCATAAATACTTGAATAGAAGCATTGCTTCGTTACAGAGAAGTTCCTCATAAGGTAGTATTGCGATCTTGTTAAGAAGAGCATAACGTTGCCTAGCCAGCTCCCCCATTGGGAACCAATCATCACTAGCAAAGTTAACTGCTTCACCACAGTTAAAACCTAAATTTGAACCCAGCAGGAAATAGTTATACGATGTATTTATATATATATATAGAGAGAGAGAGAGATTTACCATGGCTAAATCCTGCATGATATGCTCTTGGAAAGGTTATAACAAACTCCCCAGGCATCTGGACAGCCTTGTACACAGGCACATTGTGTTCTAGGAGAATGCTTGGAGGAAACATTGTTGTTTTTTTTGCAAGCGGTTCAAAAGCACCATCCTCTCCATTGGCTGAAAAGTTATCACAAGAATACACATGATCATGGGCTACCCTTTCAAACTGAAGAGCTGCATGACCAGGGACGCCATACCAAGTTTTTGGCGCACCAGAGTGATGATAATTAATGCTGGTAAGGAAAATTGTGAAGGACATCAATATATGAACACAGCTTTGAAGAATTAGACGATTTCTAAAGCAACAAATGTAGTAAGATGTACCTGTACAGATAGTGATCTTCCACATGCCATGCAAACATACCAAATAGCATTCCAATGTAAAGCATTGGATGGATTACTCCCTGAAACCAACTCAATAAAGTTAAAAGAAAAGCTCTAATAAAATAGACTGACAAAGTTCTAATGATGGCTTGACAAATTTAGCCAAGAGTGGAACAATGGTCAGCATGCCAGTATATCTCTTTCAATCAAACGCAAAATGGATTTAGGAAGCCTCTGCAGAATCTGCAATCAAAGAATCGAGTTGTATACTAATTATAATATAGACAATGGAATGATGAGAGACAGAGAGA
Source organism: Carpinus fangiana (assembly GCA_006937295.1). Lineage (NCBI taxonomy): Eukaryota > Viridiplantae > Streptophyta > Magnoliopsida > Fagales > Betulaceae > Carpinus > Carpinus fangiana. Next base: position 32,714,710 of record CM017326.1, read on the forward strand.
CAAAATTTAAGCCACAGCCTAACAATGTACCCAAGGAAACCAGATAGCACTCAATTTTTGTCATGAACAAGTTATGTATATTATGGCAACCTTCATCTACCCTCTTAAGGTTGTCCACTTTCAGTGGTCATGAATTACAGCTTCTTTACCAGATAATCCAATAAACTCAACCGCAACAGTGAGAACATTCATAGCAGCCAAAGAACTCAGGCTTGTTGCAGACAATTTTTCCTCCCCACCCGCCAAGTCCGATACACCTCAAAACACAATACAAGGCACTCCATTTGATAGAGATGTCTGCATAGAGACCAACAATGCCAAACACAATTTTTTAATTTGTAAATAAACAGTATTTCCAAAAATATTGGAGTCATAATCAAATGAATCTTTTGTTTTTTTTAACTAACCATCACAATAGCAGCACACTCTTCATCAGCAGTGGAGACATTAAATTCTTTGAAAAGAAATTTTTATAAGCTGCATTGTCAAGGTATATATCAGCAGTAGAGCCTCCCAATCCATACACAACTTTTGGTGTTTCAGGAAGGCAAAATGTCTCATTGAGACATTGCAGTAGCTTTAAATCCTGTAATCAATTACACAATTACAAGATAATGAGCTGAAAAACAAACCATGAATGATACACGTATTATCAACATGCATAAGCTATGAAAACAGAGTGGGGAAAAACCATGCTATGAACCTGAAGTGTTGTAGCAATGCTGAAAAAATTTGGATCTATTGGAAGCCAAAAGACCTCTTCCATTGGTTTTGCTGCAGAGAACAATTGCTGCGGTGTGAAGTCTATCTTTGCCAACAAATTCTCTCCTTTTTCCGGGAAATTGAAAGATCCAAACTTCAATTCTGTGAGTACCCCTTCTGCTGACTTGAACTCCTTTAAAATGCAAATAGAGGACGAAAGATGAATTAAGCATAGTCCCACTAAACGACAAAATCCAACAAAGAAAAGAGTAATCAACACCACAAGTTTAAACTTGTACCTTCTATTTCCAAGATCCTGTGAAGGCAACATAATTTGGGACACTAACATCACCAATGTTCAATGAATCATTAGTACTTCCAGCTATTCCATAGTGAACAATTCCTTGAATATCAAATGTATCAATAAGGGTTTGCACAGCTATACCTGCATTTAGCTAAGAGTATCACCAAAAGGTCAAGTCTACGACTACAACTAATAAAAAATCTCTCATAGCAATTTCGTTAGTACGTAATACAGTGTTGGGAAATAATAAAAGAAAGATGAAATCTTACCGTTTGCAATTTTTATTTATTTTTAATTTTCAATTTTTTTATTTTTTATTTTTTTATTTTACTAAAACTTAAATTCAACAACATACATTCCATAATGCATGCCATTACTACTAATAAAAATATTCATGAAGCTGCACCTTTCACTAAATCAAGTAGCCACTCTGTTCCTACCATTGTATGCCTATTCTTCATCTACAACATGTGTAAAGAATTGCAGTCTCTCTGTTTTGAGGTTGTCTATTGACATCATTCGATGTGATCATGAGATTGATTTCTTTCTTTTCTTCTAAACAAACTCCATATTATGCTGCAAATAATATTTGAAGCATTTTAAATATCTTATAAATCATTCCGTTTCCCAATGGGGAGAAGGTCAATTCAAAACGCATCCAATGACTAGGCAAATTCTTTTCTTTTTTTTTTTTTTTTTTGGGTTTCCTCAAGTCCCCTTCATATGTGTTGTAGATACACTATTCTGTATTGTTGCATGCCATAGACAGGAAAACATAAATCGCTTCATTGTATTGATTTGATTTCAATGAATAAAGTTTTTGTTTTTGACATTTATAGTAGATATACGTAACTTGTTCATCACAAAAATTGAGTGCAAACATATTACAAACACGTTGTCTGAATACATTCATATAGAAAGTTTTCCTACAGAAGCTAGCTGCTGATAATCCAATCAACAGGCAAGTCTCATCTCATCTCATCATCTTCAACAGCAGCAGCTGATCAAGCAAATAAAGGTCCACATACAGGACTAACGGCGCCGGCAGTGGTATCCATGAGTATGCGGCAGCGGCTCTTCTTGTGAACCAAGGGAGTAGGAGGCGTAGTGGGGGAATTTTGTTGCTCCGTCACCCTTTTGGGGGTCGGAGTTTTCTCGACGGTATTACCCCCATCATCGTCAACAGCAGCGGATGAAGCAAATAAAGCCTCGCAAACAGGACTACCGGTGGTGGTACCCATGACTGCGCGGCAGCGGCACTTCTTGAGAACCATGGGAGTTGGAGGCATAGATGGGGAACTTGGTTGCTCCTGCACCCTTTTGGGGGTTGGAGTTTTCTCGCCGGTATGACACCCATCATCGTCAACAAGAGCAGATGAAGTAAATAAACCCCCGAAAACAGGACCACCGGCGGCGGTACCCATGAATATGCGGCGGCGGCACTTCTTGCGAACCATGGGAGTCGGTGGCGGAGACGGGAAAATTGGTTGCACCGGCACCCTTTTGAAGGTCAGAGACAGGGTTGAGAAATCCCCATGGAAGTCGGTGGAATGCTTCCACCCCACTCTGTGGGTAGGAGTTTTGTCGGTGGAATCAAATTCTGCCATTGAAATCTTTGTTCACACAAGGGATGGCGTGAACTGTGAAGGCGGTGAACTTGAAGAGGCAGAGCTGCTAGCACGAATGGAGCGATGGGGTGAAGGCGGTGAGACTAGCACGGTATATATAGATAGGCAATCACCGACATGAAAAAGTCTTTTGTTTTCAAAAATCTTTTTCCTTTTATTGGTTGGAAAACCAAAAAGAGAAAAGAAAAGGAAAACCGGAAGTGGGAAACCAATAAAAAAAAAAAAAATTTTTGAAAATATTTCCCTTTTATTGGTAGGAAAATCAAAAAAGAAAAGGAAACCCAGACCAATCCCTTATCCCCAAAATTTAATAAACCGACTTACAGAAACATATCGGCTAGGAGCAGGACAATCGGCTGTTTCGCTTTCGCGTATACACCCTATCTAAGATATTTCCACGTGTCACTCAATGCTACGATTGTTGATTAGAAGTGTTTTTTTTATACGAGGTGGCGTACATTACACTCGCTCACACAGTCATAGAGGACTGAAAGCAGTACACCATAGACAGGGTATCTTTTAACTACCAACGGTTTCCAGCAAGAATAAAAGGAAACTGCAACCTTTGAATTTTGTAATTCTTGAGAGGTTTCCGTTGAGATGTTTGAGAGGTTTCTGTGGGGTTTTATTTTATGTGTCTTGACTCTCAAGTTTCCCAGAAAATCTCTTCTTTGTCTTCCTCCTATGTTTCACCGGTATTCCCCTTCTCTATTCCCTTGTCGTTACTTTTTTTCTTGTTTGGTTGCTAAGAAACCGAAAGAAAAATATTAGCAAGAAAAGAAATCAGTAGAAAATACCTCGGGATTTGAAGAAGAGAATCAACCTCACAACAACTGGGATAGAAAGAACAAGAACAAGAAAAAGAAAATCTTTTCTTTCTTTTTCCTCTGTTTTCTCGAGAATCAAACAGAACAACTTTGGTTTCAAGATTGATGGGTTTTACTACGTTCGGTTCTCTGAGGTTGTTGAAAAAGAAAAGAAGAAACTATAGAAATCTTCTTTTTCTTTGTTTTTTTTTTTCTCAGTTTCCTTGAGAATCAAACAGAACACGTGGGTTTCAATATCTGCGGTGTTTACTACGTTTGGTTCTTTGGGGTTGTTGAAAAGAAAAAGTAGAAGCTATAGAAATCTTCTTCTTTTCTCTCAGTTTTCTCAGTTTTCTTGATAATCAAACAGAACATTTGTTGTTTGATTAAACACAGTTGTCGCCTTTTCTACCTTCTTCTCTTTTACCCAACCGTTCTTAGTATGGTTATGTACAGTAACAAATTCTTTCTTGTTCTTGTTTACTATTGACCTTCTCATGCAGGGAAGTACGATTTTAATTGAATAATATTGTAGTCCATACTGTTGAATGAATGTTTATGAACAGACCTAGGAACCCCTTTTTCAGTGTGAACAAACAGTTAATTAGAGCTAAATTTTATGATGATGATGATGATTTTATTGCTATATATTTCATGTTATCAGAACTAAATATACAACATTCTCATTATGTTATGGTGCCAGGCTCTATCTGTTTTCCTTGGGTGCATTGTTAGGCTGTGGCTTAAATTATTATGAATTGTGTGTGCTATTGGATGTATAACATTAAAAAAAATCCAGTCCTGCTCAGGTTCAGAGCAAGAAGGAATAAAAAAAAAAAAGTATCTTTCTCATGATGTATTCTGGGAAACCATTGCTAATAGGAACAGTCTCTTGATGATATTGTGTGTAATCTTAATATGAAAGAAAATGCACCTCCGTTTGAATGTTGCAAGGGTTCTTTTGTCAATGGAAACAGTATGCTATGTGAAGTCCTGAAGTTCTTGCCTGCAACTTAAAGAGAATTCATATATTTACCATTTGGTGCAAATGAATATTAGTTTTGACTGTTCTCCAAATTTGAGTTTCAGGTAGTACCATATATTGTTTGGTGAGAACGACGAGATGGAATCCAGAATGATCCTTAAAGTTAAGCATCGAACTAATAAGAGAACGCGAATACCAGTGAAGGCCACAAGAGCTTTCACATCATGTGGGGTGAAAGTTGTTACTGATAAGAATTGCTTCTCTCAGTCCACTGCAAAAGAGGTATCTTCAAAGTACAAAGTGGATAAGTTTGACCTTAGAGATCAAGAATGGACAGAAAAAATGTCATTGTGTCCTGTATACCGTCCATCAGAGATGGAGTTCGAGGATCCTGTAATTTATCTACAAAACATTGCTCCTGAAGCTTCCAAATATGGTATGTGATAACTGATAATTGGTTATGCTAAAATTTTCTTATTTGCAGTTAAAGCTTTCTTGTGTGTTAACATCTTCTACTGATTCAGTACCTTCTTCAATGAAAATTCTTTAAATATCCCTGAATCAATATGTTCCATTACCAAATTTCAGGAATCTGCAAGATTATCCCTCCAATAAATGCTTCTGTTCCAGCCGACGTGGTACTAATGAAAGAACTCAGGAACTTCAAGTTTGAAACTGTTCTGCAACCTCTTCGTCTGGCTAAATGGGATGTAAATGACAAGGTCTCGTTCTATAGGAGAGGAAGGTAACTCTTATATAATCTAAGCTACTATCCAGTTAACTTTATATGATGAGATTTAGTTGTCTGAGCATAATTTTCTCTTTTCTTTCTCTTTATTTTTCAGGAAATATACCTACCGTGAGTTTGAGAGAATAGCAAACAAGTCTGCTCGTCGATTTCCTTGTTCTTCATTTATTCCTCCTGAGTACATGGAAAAGGTGTTCTGGCAAGAATTGGCCCATGGAAAGAAAGGAACAGTTGAATATGGAGTCAATGTTGATGGCAGTGCCTTTTCATGTGATCCTAATGATCAGCTCGGGAAAAGCAAATGGAACTTGAAGGTTTTTATCCTAATTTTCTCTCTCTGTCTCTCATCATTCCATTGTCTATATTATAATTAGTATACAACTCGATTCTTTGATTGCAGATTCTGCCGAGGCTTCCTAAATCCATTTTGCGTTTGATTGAAAGAGATATACCGGTATGCCGACCATTGTTCCACTCTTGGCTAAATTTGTCAAGCCATCATTAGAACTTTGTCAGCCTATTTTATTAGAGCTTTTCTTTTAACTTTATTGAGTTGGTTTCAGGGAGTAACCCATCCAATGCTTTACATTGGAATGCTATTTGGTATGTTTGCATGGCATGTGGAAGATCACTATCTGTACAGGTACATCTTACTGCATTTGTTGCTTTAGAAATCGTCTAATTCTTCAAAGCTGTGTTCATATGTTGATGTCCTTCACAATTTTCCTTACCAGCATTAATTATCATCACTCTGGTGCGCCAAAAACTTGGTATGGCGTCCCTGGTCATGCAGCTCTTCAATTTGAAAGGGTAGCCCATGATCATGTGTATTCTTGTGATAACTTATCAGCCAATGGAGAGGATGGTGCTTTTGAACTGCTTGCAGAAAAAACAACAATGTTTCCTCCAAGCATTCTCCTAGAGCACAATGTACCTGTGTACAAGGCTGTCCAGATGCCTGGGGAGTTTGTTATAACCTTTCCAAGAGCATATCATGCAGGATTTAGCCATGGTAAATCTCTCTCTCTCTCTCTCTCTCTCTCTATATATATATATATATACATCGTATAACTATTTCCTGCTGGGTTCAATTTTAGGTTTTAATTGTGGTGAAGCAGTTAACTTTGCTAGTGGTGATTGGTTCCCAATGGGGGAGCTGGCTAGGCAACGTTATGCTCTTCTTAACAAGATCCCAATACTACCTTATGAGGAACTTCTCTGTAACGAAGCAATGCTTCTATTCAAGTATTCTATGCTAAAAGATTATGGTGATGATACATTCAAAGATTCTGTCTCTCAACGTTCTGTTAAGGTTTCTTTTGTACGCCTCATACAATTGCATAAGCAGGTTCTTGAGCGCTTAGAAGTATCATCTACTTACCCACATGCTCAAAGAACTCTAGTATGCAGCCTCTGCAAGAGAGACTGTTACTTGGCGTATAATTTGTGCGAGTGGTGCTATTCTGATCCCATCTGCCTTTTTCATGGTATAAGACTATTGCTAGATCTTAATGTTTTGTTTCCATGTAGTTTTTAAACACCTGAGATTGGTTGTACTAACTCTACTTACACAATCCAGAGATTAATTCACTTCATTGTTCGTGTGGGAACAAACATACGATTTTCCTAAGGGAGGACTTATCAGCAATGGAAGATGCAGCTCAAAAATTTGAGCAAGAAGAGGAAATATTGCTGGAGCTTCAAAAAGAAACAAATTTTGGTGATGACATGCAACTGCAATGAAGTGAATTTTCTTGCATTAAGAACACGTCTGCTCCATAACATAATTTATTGGATAATTCTAAGAGTTAATGAGTTTCTAGACTTCCAATTTCTTAGAGATCAGCTGCTGTCATAATTGGAAATCCCATTTGCAATGATGAATTTGTTCTTAAATATATTCTAGAACAAAAAGAAAGCCAATTCACTTTTCATGGTCATTTCATTTAAGTAACCTTTGTTGTTCAATTTTTTTTGTGTCTAACTGGTTTATGTTCTAGAAATTTAAAACAGGACAAGCATCAACATGAAGGAAGAAATTCCAAAGGAACTACTAGCTCTGCCTCTGATGTAACTTTAAGGGTTTGACATCATTGACTTCTTACCTTAGAAAACTTTCTATAACAAGGAAGAATGCAGAGAATAAATTTTAAGCAAGTATTTTTTCAACCCAGGTGTTGGCTCTCCTTGAAAAGTATACATAGTAGTTTGCAAGGTGCCAAACATTAATTTTGTTTTATTCCATAGTTGTTAGAAAGGCACAAGATTTGTAATACTCAAGAGTTGTTAGGAAGATCAAGCTTTGTGATACTAATCACATTTTGAGAAAGATTGGAACTTCTTTAGGATCACTTTTATTTATTACATTAATAATGTACATGAACTCCTTCTCAGAGTTTCTTAGTACATATATAGATGATTAAAATTGCCCAAGTGAATGGAAGCACAGCCAAAAAGACAGCGTTAAAGAGCATGAAGTAAAGACTAAGCCTTTGGCTTTTTCCAGTGTCTTCCAACCCAAGGGTTCACCATCTGAGTTTTGATGGAAAATACTGCACACACACACACACACACAAAAAAGGAGTATTACAAAATACCAAAGCAGAGACCTGTGAAATGGTACACACCTTTTCAATGAGGGATAGATAGTATGGCTTAGTAAAATGAGTTTGGTTGTTGCAATCAGCTCCACAAGAAATGACTCATTTGTTTCAAAGAAAACTGGTTTGAAGAAAGGAACCTGCAAATTAAGTGAACAGAAAATGGAAGCTTACTTCAATATTTTAACCCACTTCAAATTCTGTCGATCCTCTTCATTCAATAGGTAGTGATATTTGATCTTCCCCGTCCTTTTCTGTTCAACTTTTTTAAAAATTAACTATTAGATTTATATGATTCACGCCTTTGTCCATGTATATCTTCCTGATTAAATGTTGATTTTTAAATAAGTTTAATGAAAAAAGGATAGGAAAAAGACGTTTAAGCTTTCTTTATTTTAAATTATTGATTATCCCAAAAACTTAAATTGATAAAAAAAATAATAAATTTAATTATTTAATTAATATTTTATCGTATATGTTTTTCTCACCTCAATGGCTTTGCCCATATGCTTTGTTCTTTATTGTGGGATTCATTTTATTTATTTATTTTGAATTTTTTATTAACTTATTTTCGTTAGAAGATGTGATATAACAGTAAAATAGATCCAATAAAGATTCAATTTCTCTTTTATGTATCATTTAAAATAAATAATAATAAAAAATTAAATTCAAAATATCAAACTTTAATTTTTTATTTTATTTTTTAAATACTACATAAATTGAATTTTTATTAATGTTTTGACTTTAACGTTTCACATCTTAGATAGGATGTATATATGCGGAAGCAAACAGCCAGCTGTACTTGGGCCTAGCCGTTATGTTCCTAAGTCGGTTTATTAAATTTTGGTCTGGGTTCCGTTTCTTTTTTTATTTTCCTACTAATAAAAGGGAAAATATTTTAGAAAATAATAATAATTTCCTCTTTTTTATTGGTCTCCCACCGGCCAATGTGAAAGAATTCCGTTTGCTTCTTCCGGTTTTCCTTTTCTTTTTTCTTTTTGGTTTTCCAACCAATAAAAGGAAAAAGAATTTTGAAAACAAAAGACTTTTTCATGTCGGTGATTGCCCATCTATATATACCGTGCTAGTCTCACCGCCTTCACCCCATCGCTCCATTTGTGCAAGCAGCTCTGCCTCTTCAAGTTAACCGCCTTCACGCCATCCCTCAATTTTAGCAACAAAGAAGTTCTTGTNATAATAATAATAATTTCCTCTTTTTTATTGGTCTCCCACCGGCCAATGTGAAAGAATTCCGTTTGCTTCTTCCGGTTTTCCTTTTCTTTTTTCTTTTTGGTTTTCCAACCAATAAAAGGAAAAAGATTTTTGAAAACAAAAGACTTTTTCATGTCGGTGATTGCCTATCTATATATACCGTAATAGTCTCACCGCCTTCACCCCATCGCTCCATTCGTGCAAGCAGCTCTGCCTCTTCAAGTTAACCGCCTTCACGCCATCCCTCAATTTTAGCAACAAAGAAGTTCTTGTGTGAGCAAAGATTTCAAATGGCAGAAATTTATTCCACCGACAAAACTCCTACCCACAGAGTGGGCTGGAAGCATTCCACCGCCGACTTGCATGGGGATTTCTCAACCCTGTCTCTGACCTCCAAAAGGGTGCCGGTGCAACCAATTTTCCCGTCTCCGCCACCGACTCCCATGGTTCGCAAGAAGTGCCGCCGCCGCATATTCATGGGTACCGCCGCCGGTGGTCCTGTTTTCGGGGGTTTATTTACTTCGTCTGCTCTTGTTGACGATGATGGGTGTCATGCAGGCGAGAAAACTCCAACCCCCAAAAGGGTGCAGGAGCAACCAAGTTCCCCGTCTACACCTCCAACTCCCATGGTTCTGAAGAAGTGCCGCTGCCGCACACTCATGGGTACCACCGCTGGTAGTCCTGTTAGCGAGGCTTTATTTGCTTCATCTGCTGCTGTAGACGATGATGGGAGTAATACCGTCGAGAGAACTCCGACCCCGAAAAGGGTGACGGAGCAAAAAAATTCCCCCACTACGCCTCCTACTCCCATGGTTCACAAGAAGTGCCGCTGCCCAATACTCATGGGTACCACTGCTGCCGCCGTTAGTCCTGTTTGTGGACCTTTATTTGCTTGATCATCTGCTGCTGTTGAAGATGATGAGATGAGATAAGCCTTGCCTGTTGATTGGATTATCAGCAGCTAGCTTCTGTAGGAAAACTTTCTATATGAATGTATTCAGACAACGTGTTTGTAATATGTTTGCACTCAATTTTTGCCATGAACAAGTTGTGTATATCTACTATAAATGTCAAAACAAAAACTTTATTCATTGAAATCAAATCAATACAATGAAGCGATTTATGTTTTCCTGTCTATGGCATGCAACAAAACATGCAGAATAGTGTATCTACAACACATTACACATATGAAGGGGACTAGAGGAAACCCAAAAAAAAGAAGAAAAGAATTTGCCTAATCATTGGATGGGTTTTGAATTGACCTTCTCCCCAATGGGAAACAGAATGATTTATAAAATATTTAGAATGCTTCAAATATTACCTGCAGCATAATATGGAGCTTATTTAGAAAAAAAGAAAGAAATCAATCTCATGATCACATTCGAATGATGTCAAAAGACAACCTCAAAACAGAGAAGACTGCAATTCGATCTTTACACATGTTGTAGATGAAGAATAGGCATACAATGGTAGAAACAGAGTGGCTACTTGATTTAGTGAAAGGTGCAGCTTCATGAATATTTTTATTAGTAGTAATGGCATGCATTATGGAATGTATGTTGTTGAATTTAAGTTTTAGTAAAATTAAAAAAAAAAAAATTGCAAATTAAAAATAAATAAATAAAAATTGCAAACGGTAAGGTTTCATCTTTCTTTTATTATTTCCCAACACTGTATTACTTACTACCGATAATTGCTATGAGAGATTTTTTGAGTTGTAGTCATGGACTTGACCTTTTGGTGATACTCTTAGCTAAATGCGGGTATAGCTGTGCAAACCCTTATCGATACATTTGATATTCAAGGAATTGTTCACTATGGAATAGCTGGAAGTACTAATGATTCATTGAACATTGGTGATGTTAGTGTCCTAAATTATGTTGCCTTCACAGGATCTTGGAAATGGATGTTACAAGTTTAAACTTGTGGTGTTAATTACTCTTTTCTTTGTTGGATTTTACTGCTTCAAATTATTTAGTAGAAAGAATCCCCTCAACTTATGTGTTTAAGTAGCTAGATTTTGTAGTTTAGTGGGACCATGCTTAATTCATCTTTCATCCTCTATTTGCATTTTAAAGGAGTTCAAGTCAGCAGAAGGGGGACTCACAGAATTTAAGCATGGGGCTTTCAATTTCCCGGAAAAGGGAGAGAATTTGTTGGCAAAGATAGACTTCACACCGCAGCAATTGTTCTCTGCAGCAAAACCAATGGAAGAGGTCTTTTGGCTTCCAATAGAACCAAAAATTTTTCAACTTTGCTACAACACTTCAGGTTCATAGCATGGTTTTTCCCCACTTCGTTTTCATACCTTATGCATGTTGATAATACGTGTATCATTCATGGTTTGTTTTTCAGCTCATTATCTTGTAATTGTGTAATTGATTACAGGATTTAAAGCTACTGCAATGTCTCAATGAGACATTTTGCCTTCCTGAAACACCAAAAGTTGTGTATGGATTGAGAGGCTCTACTGCTGATATATACCTTGACAATGCAGCTTATAGAGAATTTATTTTCAAAGAATTTAATGTCTCCACTGCTGATGAAGAGAGTGCTGCTATTGTGATGGTTAGCTAAAAAAAAACAAAAGATTCATTTGATTATGACTCCAATATTTTTGGAAATACTGTTTATTTACAAATTAAAATTTGAGTTTGGCATTTTTGGTCTCTATGCAGACATCTCTATCAAATGGAGTTCCTTGTATTGTGTTTCGAGGAGTATCGGACTTGGCGGGTGGAGAGGAAAAATTGTCTGCAACAAGCCTGAGTTCTTTAGCTGCTATGAATGCTCTCACTGTTGCGGTTGAGTTTATTGGATTATCTGGCAAGGAAGCTGTAATTCATGACCACTGAAAGTGGACAGCCTTAGAGGGTAGATGAAGGTTGCCATAATATACATAACTTGTTCATGACAAAAATTGAGTGCTATCTGGTTTCCTTGTGTACATTGTTAGGCTGTGGGTTAAATTATTATGAATTGTGTGTGCTATTGGATGTATAACATTAAAAAAAAATCCATTCCTGCTCAGGGTCAGAGCAAGAAGGAATAAAAAAAAAGTATCTTTCTCATAATGTATTCTGGGAAAGCATTACTAATGGGAACAGTCTCTTGATGATATTGTGCGTAATCTTAATATGAAAGAAAATGCACCTTTGTGTGAATGTTGCAAGGGTTCTTTTGTCAATGGAAACAGTATTCTATGTGAAGTCCTGAAGTTCTTGCCTGCAACTTAAAGAGAATTCATATATTTACCATTTGGTGCAAATGAATATTAGTTTTGACTGTTCTCCAAATTTGTGTTTCAGGTAATACCATATATTGTTTGGTGAGAACGATGAGATGGAATCCAGAATGATCCATAAAGTTAAGCATCAAACTAATAAGAGAACACGAATACTGATAAGAATAGCTTCTCTCATTCCACTGCAAAAGAGGTATCTTCAAAGTGCAAATTGGATAAGTTTGACCTTAGAGATCAAGAATGGACAGAAAAAATTTCATTGTGTCCTGTATACCGTCCATCAGAGATGGAATTCGAGGATCCTGTAATTTATCTGCAAGACATTGCTCCTGAAGCTTCCAAATATGGTATGTGATAACTGATAATTGGTTATGCTAAAATTTTCTTATTTGCAGTTAAAGCTTTCTTGTGAGTTAACTTCTTCTACTGATTCAGTACCTTCTTCAACGAAAATTCTTTAAATTACCATTTGATTATATTAGCTTCAGTACCTTCTTTAACGAAAATTCTTAAAATTACCATTTGATTATAATTCAATAATAATCAATCACAAGCCCAATGGTCAGGTTTTGTTCATCAATGGGTAGTTTCTGTTCCAAGGCTAAAATGCAGAATATTAGTTCCTTGAGTTTATTTGTTTCTTTATTTTTTCGGCAATATTCGCAATATCAGATAATCACCATGCTTGTCAGCAGGCTCCATTATATATTCAAGTTCAGATAAATTAAGCACCACTTTAACAACTTGACACCTTATTTTTGCATGGATTTCAGATCCTGGAAAGGTTCTTTTTCATTCTAAATTTGGAGAGCTACCTCAGTGGGCTGTTGTTTGTAAGAAATGTGCTTTTACCAAATCTATGGGAATGCATATTTGCATTTTTAAATCATTTTAATGTTATAGGAGATACATTTCCTTTAATTAAGAGCAAGGTTCGAATTGACGTCGAAAAAGTTAAGCCATACTATCTATCCCTCATTGGAAAGGTGTGTACCATTTCATAAGTCTGTGCTTTGGTATTTTGTAATACTCCTTTTTTTTATATATAATTGAGTTTTTTTTTTTTTTTTTGGTGCAGTATTTTCCATCAAAACTCAGATGGTGAACCCTTGGAGTTGGAGGTTGGAAGACACTGGAAAAAGCCAAAGGCTTAGTCTTTACTTCATGCTCTTTAATGCTGCCTTTTTGGCTGTGCTTCCATTCACTTGGGCAATTTTAATCATCTATATATGTACTAAGAAACTCTGTAATCAGAGTTCATGTATATTATTAATGTAATAAATAAAAGTGATCCTAAAGAAGTTCCAATCTTTCTCAAAATGTGATTAGTATCACAAAGCTTGGCCTTCCTAACAACTATTGAGTATTACAAATCTTGTGCCTTTCTAACTACTCTGGAATAAAACAAAATTAATGCATGGCACCTTGCAAGCTACTATGTATACTTTACAAGGAGAGCCAACACCTCAAGTAAACTATTCTCTTCTTAGAGTTGAAAAAATATTTGCTTAAAATTTCTTCTCTGCATTCTTCCATGTTAGAAAGTCTTCTAAGGTAAGAAGTCAGTAATGTCAACCCTTAAAGTTATATCAGAGGTAGAGCTAGTAGTTCCTTAAGAATTTCTTCCTTCATGTTGATGCTTGTCCTGTTTTAAATTTCCAGAACATAAACGAGTTAGACACAAAAATAATGAACAACAAAGGTTACATAAATGAAATGACCATGAAAAGTGAACTGGTTTGCTTTTTGTTCTGGAATATAGTTAAGAACAAATTTAGCATTGCAAATGGGATTTCCAATTATGGCAGCAACCGATCTCTAAGAAATTGAAAGTCTAGAAACTCGTTAACTCCTAGAATTATCCAATTAATTATGTTATGGAGCAGACGCTTTCTTAATGCAAGAGAATTTACTTCATTGCAGTCGCATGTCATCACTAAAATTTGTTTCTTTCTGAAGCTCCAGCAATATTTCATGTTCTTGCTCAAATTTTTGAGCTGCATCTTCCATTGCTGATAAGTCTTTCCTTAGGAAAATTGTATGTTCGTTCCCGCACGAACAATGAAGTGAATTAATTTCTGGATTATGCAAGTAGCAAGAGTTAGTACAACCAATCTCAGGTGTTTAAAAACTACATGGAAACAAAACATTAAGATCTAGCAATATTCTCATACCATGAAAAGGCAGATGGGATCAGAATAGCACCACTTGCACAAATTATATGCCAAGTAACAGTCTCTCTTGCAGAGGCAACATACTAGAGTTCTTTGAGCATGTGGGTAAGTAGATGATACTTCTAAGCGCTCAAGAACTTGCTTATTCAGTTGTATGAGGCATACAAAAGAAACCTTAACAGAACGTTGAGAGACAGAATCTTTGAATGTATCATCACCATAATCTTTTTGCATAGAATACTTGAATAGAAGCATTGCTTCGTTACAGAGAAGTTTCTCATAAGGTAGTGTTGGGATCTTGTTAAGATAAGCATAACGTTGCCTAGCCAGCTCCCCCATTGGGAACCAATCACCACTAGCAAAGTTAACTGCTTCACCACAGTTAAAACCTAGAATTGAACCCAGCAGGAAATAGTTATAAGATGTAGAGAGAGAGAGAGAGAGAGATTTACCATGGCTAAATCCTGCATGATAAGCTCTTGGAAAGGTTATAACAAACTCCCCAGGCATCTGGTTGTACACAGGTAAATTGTGTTCTAGGAGAATGCTTGGAGGAAACATTGTTGTTTTTTCTGCAAGCAGTTCAAAAGCACCATTCTCTCCATTGGCTGAAAAGTTATCACAAGAATACACATGATCATGGGCTACCCTTTTTCAAACTGAAGAGCTGCATGACCAGGGACCCCATATCAAGTTTTTGGCGCACCAGAGTGATGATAATTAGTGCTGGTAAGGAAAATTGTGAAGGACATCAATATATGAACGCAGCTTTGAAGAATTAGACGATTTCTAAAGCAACAAATGTAGTAAGATGTACCTGTACAGATAGTGATCTTCCACATGCCATGCAAACATACCAAATTTCATTCCAATGTAAAGCATTGGATGGGTTACTCCCTGAAACCAACTCAATAAAGTTAAAACAAAAGCTCTAATAAAATAGACTGACAAATTTAGCCAAGAGTTGAACAATGGTCAGCATACCGGTATATCTCTTTCAATCAAACGCAAAATGGATTTTGGAAGCCTCGGCAGAATCTGCAATCAAAGAATTAAGTTGTATATGAATTATAATATAGACGATGGAATGATGAGAGATAGTGAGACAAAATTAGGATAAAAACCTTCAAGTTCCATTTGCTTTTCCCGAGCTGATCATTAGGATCACATGAAAAGGCACTGCCATCAACATTGACTCCATAGTCCTGTTTGTGGACCTTTATTTGCTTGATCATCTGCTGCTGTTGAAGATGATGAGATGAGATGAGACTTGCTTGTTGATTGGATTATCAGCAGCCAGCTTATGTAGGAAAATTTTCTATATGAATGTATTCAGACACTGTGTTTGAAATATGTTTGCACTCAATTTTTGTCATGAACAATTTATGTATAACTACTTTAAATGTCAAAAACTAAAACTTTATTCATTGAAATCAATCAATACAATGAAGCGATTTATGTTTTCCTGTCTATGGCTTTTGCTTAATAATTTTTCATTCTTTCTCGATTAACAATAATATGCTCTTTAAATAGAGTACAGTAGAATGATAAACGGATAAGAACTCTAATTAATCATAATTTTAATCTAATTCTAATTTTAAATAATATAATCCTCAACTATTAAGCGTTAAACCTATCTAATGCTAATCTTATCTCTATCATGCAACAATACAGAATAGTGCATCTATAACACATATGAAGAGCACTAGAGGAAACCCAAACAAAGAAGAAAGGAATTTGCCTTACTCAATGGATGTGTTTTGAATTGACATTCTCCCCAATGGAAAACAGAATAATTTATAAGATATTTAGAATGCTTCAAATATTACTCGCAGCATAATATGGAGTTTATTTAAAAGAAAAGAAAGAAATCAATCTCATGACATGGAATGATGTCAAAAGACAACCTCAAAACATAGAGATTGCAATTCTTTACACATGTTGTAGATGAATAATAGGCATACAATGGTAGAAACAGAGTGGCTACTTGATTTAGTGAAATTGAATTAGGAGATATTTTTAGACCTCCGAGAAGTCTACAATCTTCTTAGTCGCTCTGTTTTAAGGTCGTTTATTTTTTAAAATTGACCGTGTGACTAACTGTATCATTAAAGAAAATATCAAAGAGTACGATTCGAAACAAATAAAAAGATAAAATAAATTGCTTACTCAATGAGCGTGTTGTGACTCTATTGCTGATGATGAGCTTTCCTATATGTTGTGATCGACTCTTTACAAATTGAGATCCCCATATCCCATGTTATTAAGATGTTTGAATGAAATAAAAATTCTTATAGTCTTATAGAGGAAATTGCAGGACTTGCCACTCACTCAAAATGCGGGGCCTACTTATTTGTTGTAGGTGGGCCTGCAACCTCATTTGTTATAATACTACCTGGAATAATACAAGAATTTATACTACCTAGTTAAAAATTAAAAATTAAAAATTAAAAAAAAAAACCAATGAAACAAACAGAGGGTAGGTTTAGTTTGACCAAATGTTGTAAAAAAATAATACTTTCCAATAACTTACCGACACGTGTTAAAAATTATATGTTTAACAATTTTGTTCAAATACCTAATCTGATTATTTTAGCGAAATGCCGGACCCAAGTGAATTAATTCCAATAAATTGAATTGTTGACATTGTCTTTTATTTATCCAATTTTTATTTGTATATAATTGGCAGGGGATTAGGGCTACGGGTTCCATCGATAACGACTTGCACGTCCTTCGCAGATCCGTAAATTCAGCTAAAGAACGAGTTCTTTAAATCGTACAATATATTTCACAATTCGGCTACATTTTCTTTTTGTTTTGAATTCTGGAGAAGTTTGAGATCTGATTGGTTCGGATGAAATTTTTGACTGGAAATTAAAGTTGTAATTGGGAGGATCAAGGTGAAATTCGGAGAATTTTCCCTATATGGGTTCACAGATTTGCCAAGGTTAAGTAGAAAAGGAACAAAAAATCTCTGTTTTTTTTTTTTCCCCGAATAGAGCAAAATTTTGATTGTGAACATTCGAAATTTGGGGGGGATCAGAGTAAATTGAGAGAATTTTTCCATCTAGGTTCGCATATTTTTGGAGGTTTTAGTCGAAAATTTCCAAGCTTTATGATAATTTGCACAATCAGAGTCATCGGAGTTCAAATTGGGCGAAGCGATTATTTCACAGAATTATAATTTCAGGAACTTGGAAAGACTGTGCGAGGAAAGTGAGCAGAAGTGTGAAGATAAGAGAAAAGTGCGAATTTTGAGAGTAATTCAATCCAAGATGAGCGGGAAACAGCCTGCGAAGCTCGACGACGAGCAGCTCGCCGAATTACGCGACATTTTCCGATCGTTTGATTGCAATAAGGACGGGAGCTTGACTCAACTAGAGCTCGGGTCGCTGCTCCGATCGCTCGGCCTAAAACCGAGCCCGGAGCAGCTGGAGGCGTTGATACAAACGGCAGATAAGAACAGCAACGGGTTGATCGAGTTCTCGGAGTTTGTGGCGCTCGTGGAGCCTGATCTTGTGCCGGCGAAGAGCCCCTACACAGAGGAGCAGCTGAGGCAGATATTTCGTATGTTTGATAGGGACGGAAATGGGTTTATCACGGCAGCGGAGCTGGCGCACTCGATGGCCAAGTTGGGCCACGCGCTTACGGCGGAGGAGCTGACGGGGATGATCAAGGAGGCGGACACGGATGGCGATGGGTGTATCAGTTTTCAGGAGTTTTCTCGGGCGATTTCCTCTGCTGCGTTTGACAATTCTTGGGCTTGAAGGTATCCAAATTGTGTATTTAGGCTAGCCTTTTCTGATTTTCCTTTTACTGGTAGTACTGTTTGGATGCTGAGAAAATGGTGGAGTGGGGAATGATTGAATGTTAAATTTTGAATCTTGTGGTTGATACTTGACACCATGTTTGGCCGATTTGAATTTGAGGTTCATAATTTCGTTTTCATTTCATACATTTGCAATGGACACAAACAAGACTTTTCAGTCTCTAATTCCTTTTACACATCATTCACTTTTACTTTTATCTTTTACCAACTCTTCCTGTGTTCTTCATAAAATTCTTGAGTATTACTATGAATTTGATTTCCAATATCATTTCAATGGTGCTTTTTTAATTTTATTAAAATTATTGATTGTAGGTGTAGCTAGTAATTCTTCNGTGGAGCCTGATCTTGTGCCGGCGAAGAGCCCCTACACAGAGGAGCAGCTGAGGCAGATATTTCGTATGTTTGATAGGGACGGAAATGGGTTTATCACGGCAGCGGAGCTGGCGCACTCGATGGCCAAGTTGGGCCACGCGCTTACGGCGGAGGAGCTGACGGGGATGATCAAGGAGGCGGACACGGATGGCGATGGGTGTATCAGTTTTCAGGAGTTTTCTCGGGCGATTTCCTCTGCTGCGTTTGACAATTCTTGGGCTTGAAGGTATCCAAATTGTGTATTTAGGCTAGCCTTTTCTGATTTTCCTTTTACTGGTAGTACTGTTTGGATGCTGAGAAAATGGTGGAGTGGGGAATGATTGAATGTTAAATTTTGAATCTTGTGGTTGATGCTTGATACCATGTTTGGCCGATTTGAATTTGAGGTTCATAATTTCGTTTTCTTTTCATACATTTGCAATGGACACAAACAGGACTTTTCAGTCTCTAATTCCTTTTACACATCATTCACTTTTACTTTTATCTTTTACCAACTCTTGTTGTGTTCTTCATAAAATTCTTGAGTATTACTATGAATTTGATTTTCAATATCATTTCAATGGTGCTTTTTTAATTTTATTAAAATTATTGATTGTAGGTGTAGCTAGTAATTCTTCATTGAGTTTGATCTATTATGAACAACAAGTTCATCAAGAACTCCCTTTTAGATTGAATCAATTTTTTTAGAACAAGAACTCCTTTGTGAGAGAGATAAATAATAGAAGGGGGGTAGTAAAACTAGTCTCCATAGGAAGAAAGAGATACATGGGAGAGTGAGAGTTGTGAAAGAAAATATAATTTTTTAGAGTTTTATTTTATTTTTTTTTCCTTTTCTATGGGGCCTTTGAATGCTATTTTATTTCTTATGGGGGCTTTTAATGATATTTTTTTAGGATACCTTAATTGCAATGCCCTCTGTTTTTCTCTGTTCTTGGAGGCTGGCATGCCACTGGCATCTATCATTCATGGGCTTGAAAATATACGAGTTATTGGTTTTTTATAAATAAATTTAAAAAATTAAAAAATACACGTACCCCTTCAAACTACTATTGTCCAAACTATAACTGAATAAATTAACACTAGACCCCGTCAAAAAAATTTGCAATTTATATTTATGTTTTAAACAATAATTAAATTTGGTTAAATTATTTATTTATTTTGTTATTTATACTTATTTAATTTTTTTAATCAATTTTTGTTTAACTTTATATTCTAATCTTGACCCACCTAAAGGGAAATTCTGGCTCTGCCACTGAGTGGGAGACCTTAAAATAATAACTAAGGAATCAAAAAGTGGCCTAAACAATAACGAAACACACAAAGCAAACAATTAATGGAAGAGCTTATGATCTACCTGCACACTCATTGCATTTTATGAAAAATTCCAATATCTCATCAACCGTCGATTAATAAGTAATGGCCGAAAACCATGCAAGAGCCTAATCTTAGTTCGAATCTTGAAGATAATTTTTAAGAAAGTTTCAGCAATATGCTGAAATAGGTGGTGCATGGTTAAGGTGTTGTTGGGTTAAGTCCCACAACAAGTGCAACCTTCGTACGAATTTGGAACCCTAACCCTTATCCATCGAATTACAATAAAGGTTCTTTCCATTTGCTTTTGAAATTCATAAAGACCAATTCACGGTAAAGAGTTAATATTTACAAGATTTTGAATCTATTAGATATCTTACAACTAAAACCTCTCTTTATTCCAATCGAGTCTCTCTGCCACTGTGGACTCTAGTTAGATAAATTGATGCCGCATAAGGCAACAATATCTTAAATTAATTAGCATCTATTATCATACTTTAAATAATGTATTTGATGGGATAATCTCTTAAATAACATGGCACCCTATACAAAACCAATTCACGGTAAATAGTTAATATTTACAAGATTTTGAATCTATTAGATATCTTACAACTAAAACCTCTCTTTTTTCCAATCGAGTCTCTCTGCCACTGTGGACTCTAGTTAGATATATTGATGCCGCATAAGGCAACAATATCTTAAATTAATTAGCATCTATTATCATACTTTAAATAATGTATTTGATGAGATAATCTCTTAAATAACATGACACCCTATACAAAACCAATTCACGGTAAAGAGTTAATATTTACAAGATTTTGAATCTATTAGATATCTTACAACTAAAACCTCTCTTTTTTCCAATCGAGTCTCTCTGCCACTGTGGACTCTAGTTAGATATTTTGATGCCGCATAAGGCAACAATATCTTAAATTAATTAGCATCTATTATCATACTTTAAATAATGTATTTGATGGGATAATCTCTTAAATAACATGACACCCTATACATTTAGATTTGTCAAAATCATATATAACACTAAAATTAGTAAAATGATAAATGAAAAGTATCCTTATCTAAAATGCTAGCAAAACAATATTTGTCAGGTTGTGAAATAAAACGTATGCACATACATCATGCCTCCCCCTACCATTGAAATAAATTTGAAAAAAAAAGAAGAAGAAGAGAAAAGCTCGTGATTTACACCCAGACGGGTATAAATGGGCTCAAACATGGTGCAATCTTACTCACTCTTCATAGAAATTAATTAAACCTTCTTGAAATTTAGGGTTCTTATTCAAAGAGTTAGAGAGACTAGCAGAAGCTTAGTTTTTGTTTGTTTGATTTTCTTAGATGTTCATGTGAAATAAAAAACATGGAAGAGAATAGAGATATTCTCAGATTCTCAAACAAAAAGAGAATCAGAAGGCAAAATTTGCATCCAAATCAGGCTTCATATACATCGATCGAATCAGTGAATTACCAGATTATCACATTATGTCTACCCAGAAATGTAATCTCTCTCACTCTCAGACACATTTACACACACACATATATACGTATATGCATGTTTCTATATTAGCATTATTTTCTGACAGTATGGAGCTTGGAAGCATGCAGATCCCAAAGCTGTTGAAGGCTGCAGCGGGATAGGCATGGGAAATCACTGGAATAGGCATAGGAATCCCAGCAGTCCTCTTCCCATTAAGTTCAAGTGGGCGGACAACTTGCTAGGATTCTCAGGAAATATAACAGGCTCTTGACCTTTCAAGTAAATGTCAGGGCACATATAAAGCGTTTCCTCCACACAGATCGGGTATAACTGTGTCTTAGTTGGTAGGCATAGCTCCCAAGAAATGCTTACACATAAAGGGATTCAAACCTTAAACCCGACGGAGATGTCACTGAAATCAAAGTCCTTATCACTAGAGCAAACCTCTTGAGAGATCTTTGAGTCTCTTCTCGCCCAACACTTTTAGGTCATAGGCTTCTAAATGTAATCTTTCGTTCCCTTTCCTTTATGTGGTGGTTGTTGTTTCTTTCATCAGTTCATGCATGCGCGCGGCATGCCCAGGTGTATTTGTATTTCTAGTGTTTATTTTAATTTGATTCAATCTTAATTGCCAAAAACAAATCCTGATCTTGTTCTTACTTTATTCTGATTCCACTATTGTGAAGCTTACGATATGTTAATAATTAGAAATACTTTTTCATTGAAGATCTTTTATCAAGAAGTTGATCCATGTCCTTCTTTAAATAAAAATGAAAAAGCCAAAAAAAAAAAAAAAAACCATATTGTGCTTTCTTCCTCCTTATAAAGTCTAGATTCGTAGTCCTCAATCGGTTAAGACTACGCTTAATGAAATGAAAATTACTAGTTTGAATCAAACTCTCTCTTTTGCAGACATGTCAAAAAAAAAAAAGTCTAGATTTGCAGTTATTGGTAGCATATCCACTCAAATATAACAATAATGCATGCACTTATTGATATGTATTAAAAATGAAAAAACCAAAAAAAAAAAAAAAAAGGGCATATTGTGCGCTTCTTCCTCCTTATAAAGTATAGATTAGTCTCCGACCAAGAAGTAGCTTAATCGGCTAAGACCATGCCTAATGAAACAGATGTTACTAATTCGAATCTCACTTTCTCCTCTTGTGTGAACATGTAAAAAAAATAAAATAAAAAATCTAAATTTGCAGATATTGGTAGCATATCTACTCAAATATAACAATAATGCATGCACTTATTAGCTAGAAGTTTAATTTCCTTCTAAGCTTGCTTTAAGATGGTGTGTATCTATGTATATATATATAATTTGACCACTTGAGTGCAAATAATTTTTTGGGGTTGTGCTCAAGCTTTACCTATAGAGTGAGTGTTTTGCATGGTGTCTCAAAAATCTAATTGGGATAAAAGCCTTGATACCGGAGTCATCAAAAATCCATATGTCATTTTATACTTTTTATTAGCTAGATCCGATATCTTTTTTCTTTTTGTTTTGGTGATACCAAAAAAAAAAAAAAATGAAAAAAGAAGAAGAAGAAGAAGAAGATATGGTTCCACTAGATACTAATCTTAATTTAACAACTAATTGCTAGTCTATGTTAATTTATATCCTCACACTTAAATTAATTAGTCACGTTGTTGTTCGTTACTATTGAAACTTCACGCTTATATGAGAAAATTTTGTTTATTTATACAAATATTAGCTAAATTTAGTTGTGGTCTATATTTAATTATTTATTATTTATATACTTTTATCTTTATATAAGTTCTTTTTTAATTTTTATTTTGTAAATGTAGCCCTTACTCATCATATATAATTATATATAGCACGTATGGACAGGTCTAGTACCATGACTTTATCATCATATTTTTAGCCTAATTACAATTATATAAATGGAAGGGAAACCTTGCTATAAAGGATATATCAAAACCAACTAGAAAGCGTTAATTACCTTGTGCCCTTTCTATAAATCGCACCAGCTGCCACAAGGGAGCGGCTCCCCTCCAATTAGGGTATTTGGATAATCTCCGGTCCAAATAAATCGGAAAGGAGCCGGTCATTTTAAATAGAAGGGCAAAATTATCATTTCAAATTTTGTCATTCTTTTTAAAATGACTGGCTCTGCAAGAGGATCCGTTTCCCAAATTGGAAGCGTCCCATTAAAAATGGGAGAATGCCCCGTGTAAATTTTTTTTTTTTGAAAGCGATTAGGAAATTAGTCACGTCACTCAATCCTATTTCTAAGAGAGTAATTAGTCCAACTACATAGAATCCCTCAACCAATCACCTAGCCCTCTTCCTCCTCCATGCCCATCGTCACCGCGGCCTTCCTGTACGTATCACAATTCACCATGGGAGCCTGTGTTGGCACATTTCTCATTAAATCTTGTAGCCACATTTTTTTTTTTTGGCCAAACAGAGCCATTTCTTGTGCTTCCACCATAGGAAAACTCCATCCATAAATGTTAGATAAATATCAGAATATATTCTAACAATAATGTATATATATATTAAAAGGAGTCTGTGTTGGCAGCCCCATACTTCCATATTATTATTATTTTGAACGGTCCCATACTTCCATATTAGATTTAGAGCTTGTTAGCATCATAATTTAATTGAAATACACTATATTAAATTTTGGAAATAAATTTTTAGAGAGTTCCAACAATACGCGAACATATATAGGTGGTGCAGGTTGTCGTCAGCTCATGCTAAAAGGTGTTGGATTTAAGTTCCAAAACGAGTGCAACCCTTATGTTTAGTTGCCACCGTTGAGTTTATAACCCTAACCCTTATTCCTCATATTACAGCCTAAGTCTATTTTCATATCATGTTTGATCATTATTTTCCGTATGATTAAAGGTTCTTTCCATTTGCTTTTGAAATTCGTAGAGACTAATCCATTGTAAAGATAGAGTTAATATTTACACGATTTTGAAATGACGGTTTCATTAAAGATCTTACAACTAGAGTCCTATTTTTTTTCAATCCAGTCCCTTCACCGCCAGTGCATCGTGAACCCTAGTTAAATTCATGCCCCATATAAGATTATAAGGCAACGCGTCTTCTTAAATTAGCTTTCATCAATTATCATCCTTTAAAGAATGTATTTGATGGGATAAGATCTTAAACAACGTGACACCAAAATTATATCTAAATTACAAACTAATTATATAAAATGATAAATGAAAAGTATATCCTTATCTTATCTAAAATGCTAGTATAACTGTATTTGTCAGGTTGTGAAATAAAACGTATGCCATGCACATACATCAAGCCTGCCGTTACCACAGAAATAAATTTGAAAAAAAAATAAAAAAATCGTGCTTTTCCGAGTGCAACTTGCCTCGTGATTTACACCCAAGCGGCTATAAATAGGCTCGAACATGGTGCAATCTTACTTACTCTTCATAGAAAGCCTAGAGTCCTCACTCCTCAGTAGAAATGATTTTTTTTTTTTTTTTTTTTTTTTTATGGTTTTCATTGCAGAATTAGTTTAGTTTTTGTTTGATTTTCTTAGCTGTTCTTGTGAAAAATATGGAAGAGAATAGAGATATTCGCAGCTTCTCAAACAAGAAGAGAATCAAAAGGGCAAGATTTGCATCCAAATCAAGCTTCATATATATCGAATCAGTGAATTACCAGATTATCACATTATGTCTACGCAGAAATGTTCTCTCTGTGTCTCTAAAATTTCCAATCAGTCTAGACTTACGAGGAGGAAGAAAGCACAATTTTGGAATGTGAAGTAATCATAGATATTTGTTTTCGGACAAAAACATGGTAAAAAAAACAGGTGTGTAAGTCCATTCTCCTTCTGTAGTTCTTAGCGGTCAATGAGAGCATTGAAAGCGACAAACACCTGATTTTCTGATTGTGTTTGTGAGTGTTGTTTGAATGATGAGTGGAAGACAAACACTTGTGATTACTTCACACTCCAAAATTTAGTTTTCTTCTTCCCCATAAGTCTAGATTGATTGGATCTCTCTCACTCCCTCTTTATTTTTGCTTTGGCCTTTGGATTGTTGCTTGGATAGAGATCTTCCTAGTGATGGCACTTATTTGTAGCATAGCCCCTCAAATATGACAGTCATGTATGCACGCACTTATTGATATGTATTGATTTCACTGCTCGAAAAAAGAAATGAAGTTTAATTTGTTTTAAGATTGTATAATCATTCTAAAACTACATATGAACTTTTGTTCAAATCCATTATCCTTTTTCTTATTGTTTTGGTTATCCGACATTTTAATACTCTTTCTAACAACAATTGGTTAGTTGTATAGTTGAAAGGATATGGTTCCACTAGATGCTAGTGTATGTTAATTTAACAACACAACATGATATTTTCAGACCCAGAACTGTAGATAAATTGCAACTGCCACAAAGCATATCCACCTGAAAATTAAACTTCTAATGATCTTTGAAAGCAATTCTTTTAAATAAGTACATAAGAGAACAATGAATGCTAAAGAAATAGCAACTGGTGTGTGTCTTTCATTTTAAATACATTACATGACAGATCCAACATCTATCAGAGCAAATTCTACACTTAATAGAAACTAATACGAAACCATTGTTGTTATTCTGTTACATGACAAGGACTACAGTTTCTGTGCAAATATTTACGCTACTTTCAGAGATTCAGAGGATCAATCCCTGTGCTGGTGCAGGCTTGGAGGGTTGATCACTTGCAGCAGCATTTGGAGATTCAGACTCGCGGGTCTGAGCAGAGCCTTCCACATTTTTCCCCTGAGCTTCCTCAGCTAAAACCTTTTCCTTTGTCATTTGCCCCACTTCCCCTGCTGCCTTGGTAACCCTACTGAATGCACCAGTGACCCAGGAAGCCCCAGTTAAAACATAACGATTCTTCATGATGGCAGATCCAGCACTACTGACCGTCTGCTCAGCAGCTGAAATTGCAGTCTTGGTCTTCTCAGAAACCTGGAACTTCTCATCCATTTCCCTCACTTTGTCGCCCACCAATGTCGTGCCAGCGCTAACTTTCTCGCTGAGACCAATCTTTTGGTCCAGAGAAGCAACTTTGGCTGTGGCAGTCGAAGTGAACTGGTGCTTCTCATCAAAGGTCTTTGCTTTGTTAAGTGCATCCTTTCCCAAATTGAAGCCCTTGGCTAGCATGCTGCTGACAACATCCTCTGCCTTTCGAATAGCAGACTCAGAACCACCTGCAACTTTTTCCTCTGTTTCCTGATGCAATTGAAACAATTTATAATAATGTTAGGAAAGATCATTGTCAATAATATTAATTATGGCCTTAGAAGACAATATTACAGTTGGTAGTGCGGAAGCAGCAGCTGCTGGAAGCTCATACTCTGGAGCCAGAGCTATGGTAACAGGCTGATCAACAATTGTGGCCCCCTGAAAAAGCCCATGTAGGCTCATTATATGAGAAAAGATTAAAATATAAAGAATATAAACTTAGGCTTATAAACGACCGGGCATAATTAAGATTAGCAAGAAAGTATACTCTCTTCAACAGCCGAAAGAAACTAAATATATATAAAGAAGAAAACTATTGCTACTTGAGATTCCCAGAGCCAAGAGACTATGATATTGCCAGCAAGAGATCTAGATTTATTTAGACTAGATAAATAAATGAAGTATGATTGAAAATAGAAGTCACATCAATCTAGATGGTGGTGCAGTGACCGTGTGAGATTAACTACAATCACCATCATTGCAGTATTAATTATAATGACAGCAGGAATAAAGAAATGATTGTTTTAGTGAAGGAAAAAAATCAATATTACTTGTATAACAATAGAGAACCAACTGTCTTTACCACCCATCAATCTACAAAAGGCAGGCATTCTAAAAATTCAGCTACTCATGACAACTTCTACTCGGACTAAATAGATATGTAGCAGATTAAATCTTGTGCGTCTCCATTTTTCAGAGGGATAATTCTTGAGACAAACAAAATAAAAATCAAAAGAAAATAGTAGAAATGGTTGGACTACTGGAGGAAGTGGAACAAATAGAATATGGATCAAATTTAGATCTCTACCCTCTGTTTTTTCTTAAATCATAAGTAAAATTCATTTCAAAAAGCCAAGGATCTTCCTTCAGACAGTGTGCTAAAGAAAGGTGAAGTTTTGTGAAAAATTCAAAAAATATAGAATACTTCAAAGCAAAAACTCTTATCTTGTGCCTAATAGTCATGTTTGAGCAACCTTAAAGCATGGAAGTTCCATTAGTGAACTTATGCACCACAAAGTGGCCAAAAGTTATGTTATAATGCTTTAGTGAACTTAAATAATGAAGGTCCCGTCATCAAAAGCATAAAAGACCTTAATAGTCCAAGAAATTAGATGTAGAAAGTTCAGACACATAGAAATTCATATTTGACATCAAATAATACAGATGAGAATCAGCAAACATTTAAGAAAAAATGAGAAATATAACTCAAAAAAAGGCACTTAAGAAGTGATAGTACCGAAAGCAGAACAGCAGTGTCAGCCCCTTGGGGATCGCTGAAGGTGACATATGCAACTTGAGACCTCTCATCCTCACTAGAAAAAAAAAAAAAAAAAAAAACGTCACATAAGAACCTTCATTTCCATAAACATAATAAATTCTTTGATAGATCACCAGGAAGGAAAGAAAAAGGAAATTGAGAAAAAAAAAAAAGATCCAAGGTCATACTACGATTTGCAATCTAATAGCTTGTTAGTTGATTTCTTTCTCTCCATCTTTTAGGCAGCCATGTATAACATACATAGGAGAAATGTAGATATTTAATCTAAGTTATTTATACAAACTAACCTTTGCATTTCAACATATTGAATTTTGCCAGAAAACGAAAAGAACTCCTTTAAATCTCGCTCAGATGCACCTAAGGAGACATTGCTGACTTTCCCTGTTCTAATCTGAAATAACAAGAACCAGAAAAGCAAGGAATAAAACTACCAATTAGATACTTGTAGAACACATTTTCCTCTCCTGCAGAATGCATATCACCATAATAATTTAGGGGTTAGAGAATAGTGTGGCAAAAGAATGTAATCACGCTTTTAAGAGGACAGAAGATTAAATATTAACAGTCATTTTATAAGCAGAAGCTCGAACAACAAAATTTTCATGGCTAGAGATGAAATCTACAAAGCTTACGGATTCTGCAGGCTATAAAGTGGAGGACCTAACGCCACATCAAGCTGATTCACAATTCTGATACTAGAAATATCCCAACAGAGACAAAAAACTTCAAAATGAACATGCAGCATGTTCAATTGACCCAAAAAGAACATGCGATCATATTCAAGCGCAATGTCTACGGTAAAGGTTCGACAACGTGTGTCTGATTGGATGTGCGTATAATGATGTAATAAACACTTGATATAAGCAAGTGTTTGAGTTAATATAACCTAGTGACATCAAACACACGGCTCTGTCGGCCAGATCGAGAAGTGCTCTCATCACCTAATATAATCCGAACTCACAAACAAAAACGAACAAATTGTGCCAGATAAATCGATATCAAGGTGAATTATATGTTCTTACGAAGCCTTTGGTATATTCAACGGCTTGCAATGAGCATTAGAACGTAACAACACTATTATTATCAATAACCAAAAGATCACAAGATTCAACGTAGCCACAAATCAAAAAGGGGAAAAAAAAATTGCCACAAAAAATCCTAGGTGTTTGGTCATCCAGAAAACAGGGGAAAGAAACCAATGGCAAACAGAATGATTTCTGAACGATCTTCCCTCCCGATAAAATTTATACTAAGAAATGAAAAAAAAAAAAATTGAGAACAGCAACTGAATCTATATCATCATATCAAATTACCTCATGAAATAAGATTCATTTTAAAAGCTTTGATTTCGATTCATTTCCTAAATTTTCTTAGCAACCAAACAGATAGCTTAAAAAGATCGAGAAAGTAATGAATAGTTCAGAACTCACCGTCATGAGGTATTTTGCTTAAAGAAACAACCGAGATCAATATCTTCAAAGAGAAACAAACTTTTGCACACGGAGTTTCATGTGAGAGAGGGAGAGAGGGGTGGCATGCGATAGACGGGTATATATAGGATTCGTGGCAAGAATCGGGGGCGGTTGACGGAATAGGATCCTCTGCGGATGATTTCTCTGTGATCGCAGAAAATCCACTGCTTTAATAACTTGTATTGTACCTCGAACCAACCTTACAGCCGTTTGATTGAGTAGAAGAGTACAATTGGCAACAAAACGGTTTTAGGTGGTCTTGTTGTTGCTGCTGGATTGAGATCCCCGGCTCTTTTTAAAAAATTGCCCATTCAATTTTTTTTGAAATCCTAGCCACTCATTTTCATCCAACCATCACCAAATCGCCACGTGTCTTACTCAATATAAAATAATAAAATATCATTTAAAATTTAAAAATAAATATAAAATAATAAAATAATTTTTTTTTAAAAAAAGGGGTGGCTGATTCTCCCCCTAGGGGGAGGTCGGCCACCCCTGCTCAGCCCAATGGGTGGCGTCGGCCACCCCCAAAGGCCGGTTGGGGGTGGCGTCGGCCACCCCCAACCGGCCTTTGGGGGTGGCCGATGCAAACCTCTAAGCCCCAGGGGGTGGTTCGGCCACCCCCTAGGGCCAAACCCATAAATTTTGTTTTATGGGTTTGGCCCCAAGGGGTGGCCGAACCACCCCCGGGGGCCTATGGGGTGGCGTCGGCCACCCCCAACCGGCCTTAGGGGGTGGCCGACGCCACCCATTGGGCTGAGCTGGGGTGGCCGGCCACCCCCTAGGGGGGAGACTTGGCCACCCCTTTCTTTTTTTTTTAATTATTTTATTTTTTAATAAATTATTTTATTATTTTATGATTTTATTTTATTTTTATTTTTAAATTTTAAATGATGTTTTATTATTTTATATGGGATGGGACACGTGACGATTTAGTGATGGTTGGATGAAAATGAGTGGCTAAGATTTCAAAAAAAATTGATGGGCAATTCTGAAGAATTGCTGGGGATCTCAATCCGTTGCTGCTATCGTTAGCTTCCACCTCGACACGTGTGGGCCAGTCCACGTGTAAGCTTGGCAGCGTCAGTTAATGCATGATGAAGCCCATACTTTTTCATTCTCAAAAAAAGAAGAAGCCCATACTTTCTTTTATTATTGCTCTTAGCCCAAATGCTTGATTCAGCCACAACTTGGAGGATTCAGGAGATGGAGTAGTTCAATCGACTGAGACTATGCCTAATGAAGTTGAGGTCAATAATTTGAATTCTGATATTCTTTTATGCGAACATGTAAAAAAAAAAAAAAAAAAAAAAAAAAAAAGATAGAGGGAGCATTGGATTTCAAAACTGAAGTTGGCAAATTGTGGAGTGAATTTACAGCAACTTTTCATAAAATTTTCAAATTTTCATGTCAATTACCGTTGGAATTTGTAAAAATCCAACAAGAGTTCGTGCCATTTAATTTTGGAGATATGCTATTCAGAAGCATTTCTTGCGGAACCTGTCCGCATAAAGGCTGGTTAACCCAACCTGGGTTAGCCAGCCTTTTAAGAAAAAAAGAAAAAAAAAAACGAAAGCAAAACCGCTTGCCTTCAGTTTTAGGTTTCTCTTCATTTTCCCTCTTTCTCCCATATGCTCCCGCCCCCTCTCTCTTCCAAATTCCCCCGCTACCTCCCACCCACAACCACAACCGGCCACCACCAAGCAGCGCCTCCGACCATCACCAAGCAGAGCCTCCGGCCACCACCAATTTCCGCCGCCCACCACGAAGGCCGAACGCCAACCATCCCGCCGATCTCTCTCAACCTCACGCGGTTTGGTCGCCTCCGAACGACGCTCACACTATCCGCCTCCACCCACCACCGGAGACGCCCACCCACTGTGGTACCAGCTTGAATAACCTCAAAATATTCAAGGTTATTTTGAGGGTCTCATCAGAGAATGACAAGAAAATTGTCTTCAACCACTTCACAAAGTAAGCCATTTTTGCTATCTACAAGTAGATCCTTCTCTTTTCTCTCATCTTTTTCTTTCTAAGAACCAATTGGAGACAAATTTCTAATTTCTCTGAATACACCAATAATGGTTGCCAACTTGCCAACACTGTCTGGATGACTTTATCACTCAGGAACCATGAAGAATTGATAATGCGGCTAACTATAATGTTGTGAGCATTAGATGATACTTATGAATTAGAAACTGGTAATATAAGAAAAAATCGGGTTAGAGATGCATGAAGAATACTTTAAAATCATGGTTCCTAAGCCAAAAATCTCTAAACCGAAACCCAGGTTTTGGTTTGAGGTTTTTATTCTTATTTTTGTTCTCATAGCTGTATCATGGTAACAATGTCATCTACTTGTAAACCAATTGACAATGGTGATGGTAACAGTTTCATCTATTTCTGAGCTCGAAAGTGTCATGCCACAAATCCCATTTGCACATTTGTAATGCTATAGATGGACAAATTGATAGATTTTATGCTTTTGTGATTGTTTAATTTCCAAACAGAATGTTGACTTGTGTGTAAGTATGCGTTCTCATTGCTTGCAGCATTTGTATATTGGAGAACAGCAGAAAATTAGAAGGTTAAAATAAGGAAAGAAAGGTGAAGATCAAGAGGAGAGAACAGGAGGAAACCAAAATAGAAGAACAATAACAAAAACACTAGACTTGAACTACAAAAAAAACCCAGAACTTCCTTCGCTGATCGACTCCAAAAGCCAAGAAAATGAGTGTCGAACCTTTCAACAGGTAATCCAGGGCCTCAATCTTAAAAAATTGCAAGAAAAGATAGTGTGATTAATATTATTATTATTTTTTTAAAAAATTAATATTGAAGTTGAATTTTTATGGAATTGAAAAAGGTTGGTGAAGCTTGCGGCGAGGGCGTTCTATGATGACATAACGACGAAAGGAGATAATCAACCCAAAACAGGTCGCAGTGACAACAGAGGCATCGCCGTGGTGGTACTTGACGCACTCACCAGGTTCGCCCTCACTTCCACAATTTTTGATAACATGTGATTCTGTTTTGGTGTATGTGATAGTTTCTAAATTGCAAGTAAAATTGATTGAAAGTAAATGCAAAGATAGTTATGGTAGGACGAATAAGGAAAGCAAGGAGAACCAAATGTTGAGGCTATTATTGTTGTTGTTGTTTTGATTAAATATGCAGACGACAATGGGTGAAAGAAGAAGATTTGGCCAAGGCCTTGAAATTGCACTCGAAGCAGCTTCGTCGGACTCTGCGATTCTTTGAGGAAGAAAAACTAGTTACTCGAGATCATAGGAGAGAGGTCAGTGTTGATTTTTAGTGTATATGTTTTAGTTTTACTTGTGTTTGTGATAGAATTACATTCCACTGGTTGAAGTTGTATCGAGGAAGAGTTAAAGACATTGCAGATTTAACACTTAAATTGAGCACACACACACACACACACACTTCCAAATATATATTAGTTGTCCGTAAAGATTTATGTTTTTATTAGTTGTCTGTAAAGATTTATTCAAGTGAAAAGTTAGATAATTAAGCAAGTTCTTACAGATGTACATGTAGCAGGTCTCTTGTGAAAAAGCCTATTGTAACATTAATAGTTAGTGTTTATAGCTTCAATCAAAAACATTAAATGCTTTCAGCCACTCTTGCTGTAGCTTCTTCATTTTTTTTGATAAAGTTCATGCCTACTCGCTGTCCTAGTGGTTTGGATTTAAGCTCCAAGAGTTGGCTTACAGTTATTTCATGGCGGAAACCTGTGGTTTTCATTGTTAGTTCAAGTTATGCATCTACAAGTAGGCTCAAAGCCTCGAATTAAAGCTGTTGTATAGAGATATTCTTCATACGTCACATGTTTTATATTTTACCACAGACAGCGAAGGGTGCAAAGATATTTAGTGCTGCCGTAGCTGCCACAGTTGATGGTCAACCGACAACAAAAGAAGGGGAGGAAAAGATTAAGCTGCACACTCACTCTTACTGTTGTCTAGATTATGCCCAGGTCTCTCTCTCTCTCTCATTTTGATGTTCATAACTGCATGTTTATTTAGTTCATTAGACACAAAAGGCAAAATTAACATTCGTTTCTGTTTTTTAGTTTTTTCTGTTCAACCTTGATTATTCAGTTAATCAGATGTTGAGCAAAATCTGGCTTCTGCTAAAAGGCCTAAAACAAATGTGGTGCAGATATATGATGTGGTTCGGTACAGATTGCACCGCATGAAGAAAAAACTAAAAGATGAATTGGACAACAAAAACACAGTTCAGGAGTATATATGCCCCAACTGTGGGAAAAGGTTTCAGTAACTGCTGATTTTTCTTTTTAATGCTATATTTTTGTTTTTTTGAATACTTAAGTCACCCACACATGCACACGTCTGGATAAATTTTATATTCTTGAAAACTAGAGGTTCAAATTTTCAGGTATACTGCATTGGATGCATTGCGGTTGGTCTCTATGGATGATGAATATTTTCATTGTGAAAGTTGTAATGGGGAACTGGTGGCTGAGAGCGACAAGTTAGCTTCTCAAGAAGGAGGAGATGGAGATGACAATGCAAGGAGGCGAAGGCGTGAAAAGTTAAAGGACATGCTTCAAAAGATGGAGGTTTACTTTTATCTAACTATTATATATATGAATGATGTTGGTACTTTTTCGTCTTGAATGTTATTTGTGAATATGTAGTAATATAAAGTTATAATCTTTTTTGTTAAAATTGGTTCTACTTTGTAATAGTATTGTTATCCAACTTATCAAAAAAAAGAAGTTAGTATTGTTTTCCAATTCCATACTCTTAATTTAATCAATTAATTATAATTCAAAGTATATTAATCAATTAACTATACTCTTAAAAGACAATATTTATATGATATTATGCTTGTGTGGATTTAATTACATGGTACTCACGCTTGAACTTTGGCTTTGACGGTAACGTCGGGGGTAGGATTTAGGTTAAAATGTTACTAATTGAAAGGAATAAAGAATAAAGTAGAAAAGAAGAAAATAAATATTTAGGGTAGCCTTTAGGGTATTTGACTCTCTTGTATACTTTTCGTGTACGAGGGTTTTGCCTTTTTTTTTCAATAAAATTATTATTATTTTTTTTTGAAAAGTCATCAATAAAATTATTATTCATTAAAAAAAGAATTAGAAAAGAAACAAACAGGGTTCATACAAGGAAATATAGAGAAATTTCTGAAGAGAGGCTCTATTAGTAACAAGTAAATTCCTTGTATGTAAAAAGTCTCGATACTTTTTATTTTTGGGGAATAAAATCCAATCGCAATGTCTAAGATGACCTAAAAAGCACTTGTTCTTGAGTTCTATTTTTAGTGACCTCATGGTTTTCTATATTTGAACCCAATTTCAATTGTAATTTGATAGAGTGTTAGAAGATTACTCTAGATTTAATAGATGTTTGAACTAGGTGAGGTCTAGATAATTTCTTGGAATTATGTGGGTTCTTGCTCTCCAGTTCTCCAAAATGGAACTGTGTAAGTAGGACAATGGTGAATATGAGGACATGATAATTTGTATTAATCATTTTGAAGCACTCCTAGAATCTCTATTTGCTTTTTCTTGCTCACATGTTGGAATACATATGTCACACATTAATGTGAGGAATGTAGAATACAGAGCACATGGTTAGCAACTTGATTTTTTTTTATTAGTAAATTCAATTTTATTAGAAGGCACCAAAGGGCACAACCCACATTGGGAGTTTCCAAGGACACTCAATTAGGGAGGAGGAAGAACACAGATCTAGAAATTCTAAAAAATTAGAGAAGTGAGAACTATAGAGAGCAACCATCCACACATAAAGTGTTTTGAATATCAAAGCTTTTAACTTTTCCTTCGTTGTCTCACAACCTTCAAAATTTATGGCATTGTGTTCTCTCCAAATGTACCATATCAAACAAAGAGGGACCGACCTTTAGACATTATGCAACAGTGACTGCCAAACTTGCCCCTCCACCTAGCCAACAACTTCACCACCCTTTGTGGCAAGACCCACTCTGCCCCAAAAAGATTGAACACCAATACCCAAAAAACTCTAGCTACGTTGCAGTGGAGCAAAAGATGGTTGATGGATTCCTTGCTCTTCTTGCACATGTAACACTAGTTCATCACAATGACATGCCTCTTCCTCAGGTTATCTAAGGTCAAGATCTTTCTTAGTGTGGCTGTCCAAACAAAGAAAGTCACTCTTGGAGGGGCCATGTTTCTCCAAATGCTCTTCCAAGAGAAATAGAGCCCATGAGAGGACAAAGCATACGTTAAAAGGATCAACCTCAAACGTCCGCCTTTTGGAAGGGGTCCAACAAATTCTATCCTCACCTAGAAATTTTATTCTAGGTTTTCAAACACTCATCTCACTATCCCCTTGTGTGTTAGTGTTTCTTCATGTGTGCATTGACCTTCAACATGATCTTATGTGTTAATTGCTATTGGCTATTGTTGTGACACCCCTAAAAATTAGTCTCACATTTGGAAGATGAATTCCCTACATTGAGTGAGTGGATTCTAAAGATGCTAATGGGTGTTAAGTTTCACATTGGTTTCTTACTAGGAGAGACTGAGCTTTATGAGTGATTCTAAGAAGCTCCAAATGTAACTTTAGTTCTTTTGAAATAATAGCACAAGTATATAACTAGCACTTTCCCCGAGTCGTTACAAATGATATTAGAGCTAGGTGTTACGTGTGGTGTTGAGTCATTGCATGACATGGGCCCTCACACCCCATGTGGAGGAGATTTTGATGCCCCTGAAGTTAGTCTTACGTTAGGAAGATGAATTGCCCATATTGAGTTGGTGAAATATAAAGATATTCATGGGTGTTAAGTCTTACATTGTGATAGGAATCGTAGTCAATATGGGAAGCGTGGGCAGCCTCTAATTTGTATTCTCATCTTTATCTTTATCTTATTATGTTTGGTTTAATATATCATATCCAGTAGTTGGGTAGCGTTATCATTGTTATCAAGTAGAAGTAGTATCGTTATCAAGATGTAATGTTGTACATTAGGTTTCTATTAGTTTTTACTTATCAAAAAGGTTTCTATTAGTTTTCCTATAAGATGAAGGGTGATGGCAAGGAGAGAGTCATTGAGAAATATTGTTTAAGCACCTTGTGTGTACGGTGATTCCTACCTTAAGTGGAACATTTATCTATCATAATTCCCTTTTCTATCTCTACGTTCATTCCCAAACATCATTCATTCCATTAGTTTCCTATCACATTGGTTCTATATTGGGTGAGACTGAGCTCCCTAAGCGATTTTAGGGAACTCCAAATGTAACTTGGTTAGTCCTTTTGGAGTAATAGCTAGACATGGCTAAAACTTTCTTTGGGTATCTAAAGATGCTT
Source organism: Carpinus fangiana (assembly GCA_006937295.1). Classification (NCBI taxonomy): domain Eukaryota; kingdom Viridiplantae; phylum Streptophyta; class Magnoliopsida; order Fagales; family Betulaceae; genus Carpinus; species Carpinus fangiana. The sequence continues at coordinate 32,751,469 of CM017326.1, forward strand.
ATAAGTGTTAAGTCTCACATTGTTTCCTTATTGACTAGTGCTTTTTTTGGATCGTTACTATTGTACTTATGCTTACTACATATATGAGTCCTTTATGGGTTGGCTGTAATTTTTTTTTTTTTTTTTGTTGATAAGTAAAACAAATTTATTAAAAGTGCATGGGACACAAATCAAGTACACAAAGTATACAAGAGAAAACACCTGAAAAGATCATGAACAAATTTATGGGTTAGCTGTCTTTCAACTTGTTTATTATCATGATTATTCTTTTTAGCTTGCCTTCATTTTAGTGGGGTCAGAGGTAGTCTTCAACTTGCTACATGCAAATGTTGCTAGGTATGGTACTTCTCATGTATGATACATTGTCATTCGTTACTGAGTTGATAAAATGGAATGAGGGCAGGTACAACTTAAGCCTTTAATGGATCAACTCAGTAGAGTAAAAGACTTGCCTGTTCCCGAATTTGGTACTCTTCAAGCATGGGAAGTTCGAGCAAGTGCTGCTGGTCGTGCAGCAAATGGTGATTCCAGTAACGATCCTTCCAGATCTTCTCATGGGCTGGGGTATGGTGGAACAACGTTGCCTTTTGTTGGAGACACCAAGGTAGACCTTATTCTCATCTCTTTTTTATTCCTTGTGCATGAGCTTTGTGGTTTTTATTGGAGCAATAAAATCTTCCTTGTTTCTTGATATTATATGGTGTTGATATTAAACTTTAAGCATGTTATAATTATCTTTGGTTAACATCCCAAGATATTTAATTAGTTTTATAAATTGCTTGATGTATGCCAATCACGATTTCTGACCTCACTATGTCCACGTAAAAGGGTTGTGATTCTGATAGTGTGGACAAAAGGTTGGCGATAAACCTAAATTATACGTCTTCATCGTCAATACTTTGTATGTGCCATTCAATTGTAAAAATATCCCGATTCTTCAAACCATGATATCTGATATAGGTTGTTTTTGATTTACTTGAATGCTCCCCATAATCTGTATTGTCAAAAATATTTTGGGAAGGAATTCTTGACTAAATTATGGTGAAATCTCTAGTAACTACGAATTTGTAAGCCAGACAATTTTGGTTTGGGGCCAACAAATTGTCTGGGTTCTTAATTCCTTAAGATGAGTGAGATTTACTTCTTACATTACCAGATATTTGAAATTATTTCTAGCATTGTAACATGTAAACTCCACTAAGTATTCTTCAGAAGTGTTTTTCTAACACTGAAATATACTCCAGAAGTACATTATTATCATTTGTTGGGTCTGCAACCCTTTAGTTTCGTACTTTGATGTTTGAACATCTCTATCGTCATATTGGATGGTTAATGATTGGGTCTTGACAGGTTGAAGTTGACTTTTCTGGGGCTGAAGGCAAGGGAGAGAATATTAAATCTGAAAATGACAGTTCATCTCTGAAAGTTTTGCCACCATGGATGATCAAGGAAGGAATGAACCTTACAAAGGAACAACGGGGAGAGGTCAAGCAGGAGTCGAGGATGGATGACAGTTCAGCAGCTGTAGAATTTTCAGATGACAAAAAGTCAACAGTTGAGAATGACGATAAGAAGAATATACAGGTTTGTGCAATAAGAAAATAAGAGACAAGCTGAGATTTTATTTCTGATCTTGGTCAGCATCATTTAGGTTTCTTTCTTATGTTGTCCCCCACTTTTTGTCTTTGTTTATGTCAAAAAGCGGGTTTTTTTTATTCTCGCTCCTGCTCTTTTGTTTTTCCTCCCCCTTCCCCCTATATTACTTAATTTGTACTTGTTGATTAATTTGAAGGATGAGTATGTCAAAGCTTATTATGCTGCTTTAATCAAGAAACAACAAGAACTAGATGAAGCTGCCAAGAAGCAACATGAATTATCAAACACGCATGGCTTAAATGGCATCTCTGGAATGACTTCTAATCGCCAAGTTGGAATGAAGTCGAAACGTGATGAGGACGATGGGGATGATGATGTGGAATGGGAAGAGGCTCCAGTTGCAGGTATCAATTGTTTCATCCATGCTTAAATTTCAAGGGTTTTATTTTTGGGTTTTTTCATAACCTCTTCAGTAGTTATAGATAAAATCTAAGCTAACAAATAATTAATATAACATATGGTTCTTAGTTTTTGATTGGTAATTATTAAGCTTCCATGTGATGTATTTATACTCTACCAATTAAAGAAAAAAACAAAATACTGGACTATTATATGAAGCCCCTACGGGATGGCAATTAGCGACTTCTTGTCAGTAGACCAAGTGGCATAATGCAATTTACTCAACTAATGGCGAGCAATCTGTCATGGGTTTGGACCAATCACGACTCATCACCAAAATCACTTGATGAGTGCTCGTGAGGAATCAGGCTAAGATGCCAAGCAAACACTAAAGCAATAAAATGTTTCCTTCCGGGCAAAATTATTATACCACTTTGTCCTATTAGTAATCACTTTCCAATTAATTAATTGTAGCCGAAGTGTTCTGAGAGATTGGTGGAAAGAAAGATGATCATGAATAGATTCTTTAGAAGGAATATGTGGCCCAAATTGAGGAGACTATTGAAATTGTTTATGTGGGAAGGAGATGTCACGCAGTCCTTACGTGAAGGGAAAAATTACTTAGCTTAATTAAGAAAGGGCAAGTTTCCAGTAAATAAGTTGGCATAACACCTCAACATTGCATCTTATGAAGATGTTTAGGAGATATACATCGATCTAATACTTTATATCTACTCATCTCCACAATTACCCGCAAAAAGCATTTCCTGAATAAAAAATCATGATGGCGAAATAAGAAAAACTAAAATAAAACAAAAAAAACAAAAAAAAACTGAAGTGTAAATTACATTGGTTGGACTGAAAATGTGATCGACTGTCACTAATTTATGGGAGTTCATTTGTATGATGGGTGTTCATGAAACTTCATGTCTTCTGTTAGATTTTCTTTTGATGAATGTATTGATTGTCCAGTTATGGATTGCATAGTTTGGTGGTGGTTAACTCTGCGTTTCTCTTACATTATTACAGGCAGTGCAAATGAAAATTACAAAGTTGACTTGAATGTCCAAGTTGATGCTTCAGGAGAAGATGAGGACGATATAGACTGGGAGGAAGGTTGAAGAGCATAACTAGCTTTTCTTCCCTAATAGATTAGATGGATTGTCATTACTTCATTTCACGTGTGAGTATCCAGGTGTGATGAGCTCAAATGTTTCAGCGTTGCCGTCTTTTAGCCTGGATTCTGAAATACAATGTTTTCTTGGTCTTGGTTTTTGGTTGCAATGCCTGAATTCATGCTCCGATTTGTTGAGGAGACTCTGATAAGCACCAAAAAAAAAATGCACAGCATTCTACCACTCTACTCGACTCGACTCGACAGATGAATAAAATACTCACATTTTTCTTACCCTGTATTTGTATAAAAAAAAATACTCACATTTGTAAACAATGCCATATGAAAGCTTTGTTATACTGCCACGTGTAATGTACAGTCCCTGAATCTGATGCATTAGAGCAAGCATTTTTTATTTTCTAAACAAAAAGAAATGACATATGACAATTTAGATAAGCTTTTCACCTTTTATTTATTTTTGTTTTATCCCTTTTAAACATGCAAAATATAAAGGCGGAAAAAATGTGTCATTTCCCTTCTTTCACCTGTTTTAACTGATAAGTCTTGCCTTTTCATCTCATTGATCATTAAACAATATAATATTTGGGGAAAATATCCTTTATTCCTCGATCTCTAAACTAATTTGTACTTTGATCTTCAATATTTAAAACGTGACACTTAATCTCTCAAAACTTTCAAATTATTGTAATTTGATCATTCTGACTTTTTTTTTTTTTTTTTCAAAATGCTATCATCCCAAGTTTTTTTTTTAAAAAAAATTAAAAATTAAGAGATGGCTGGCCACCCCAATTGGTAGGGGTGAAATTTAAAACCGCCTAACCGCATCCGCTAACCGCTAACCGCACTAACCGCTNAATTAAGAGATGGCTGGCCACCCCAGTTGGCCCTAGGGGTGGCTTCAGCCACCTCAAACCGGCCACCCCTAATTTTAATTTTTTTTTAATTTTTTTTTTATGAGGGCATTTTGAGAAAAAAAAAAAAAAAAGAAAAAGGTCAGAATAGTCGAATTGCAATAATTTGAAAGTTTGGGGGGGTCAAGTGTCACGTTTAAGGGAGGTAAAGTGTATTTTTTCCATAATATTTTTGAGGCGTATAAGGATTTTTTTTTTTTTTTTTATTTCTTAAAGTTTTGATATAAAACCTATTTTTCAGACTTCACGTATAAAAATAGTATTCCTTCGTGTTATTGTCATGCAAACTAATTCAATTACTAAACCTTTGCATTATATAAGATATTTAAAACCAAATTCTACTCTTATTACTGGAGATAGAGTGAATCAAGGAAATAAGGGAGAAGATTAACAGTTTTTGTTGTCTATCTAAAACAAAAACATTAACAAATAATTAAAACATTCAAACCAATAAACACGTGACGCCCTTCGTTTGTTTAAGTTTATTGTTTTTTGTTATCAAAATAAAAATATTAACAAACAATTAAAAAATATAAAAATTCATTAAAATGTAAAAACAATTTTCACCGAAAACTTTTTTTTTTTTCAAATAAAAAAATTAATTAAAAAACGGAATCGAATTTAATATTGATAAAAAAACCTTAAATATTAAGCCTGAGAAAGAAAAATAAAAATAAAAATTTTTGTATAAAAAAAATAAAAGTACAAATAGAAAAAGAGTGTCTGTTAGCACCGTCGTCCGGACCAAGGGAAGTTTCTTCCTTGTTTGACTTTGGAAGTACAAAGACGCTTGAGACCCAACACTCCAAGGAAACACTTCGAAGAGATTTTACGCTTCCTTGACACAGCACCTTCTCTACCAAACCAACACAACGAGAACAACTTCCATCGCCTTCAAATTCTTGGGTTATTTTTTGGATAAAGAAATCTCAATTGTTGTGGTTCAGAATGAGCTTCCAAGATCTTGAGGCTGGGAGGCTCCGACCACCGCATCAGCAGCGAGTACAACGGCAACAGCAAGACCCTTCTCAGGCTGTGGCTTCTGGGATTTTTCAAGTCAACACGGCCGTGTATTCCTTCTCTCGCCTTGTCAATTCATTAGGCACTCCCAAGGACACGCTCCAACTCCGTGACAAGCTGTGAGTGTTTTTTCTTTCTTGTTTTTGGAAAATTTTGTTGTTCTTTTTCTTGAACTGGTTTCTTGTATGATTGTTTTATTGGGACAATGATTCTACTTCTGGGTTTTGTTTTGGTTTCTTGGCTCTTGTTAAATCATATTTAGAACCCTTTGAATTGCTTACAATTTGTGCTATAAGTGATTGCACATTGTGCTATGATTGCTTGAACATTTGTTTCCTCTTTTTAATCCTAACTCCCTGAGAACACCCACAAACAATTGCCTTGCTAGGTGTGATTGTTGTGTAGTATTGTTATTGTTTTCTTTCTTTCTCTTTTTCTTTTTCCTGTTCATTTTCTTTTTGGTTTTATCTTTTAATGTTGGATAAAAGTAAGTCAATGATTTTTCTGTTTTTTTTTTTTTTTTTTTAATAGCAAAAGTTTGAGTGCGGGCAGAAAATATATAGTTTGGAGGTGTGGTTTTAAAAATTGCAGGCAAAGGGTGCATTTTTAAAAACTTGTGATTTTAAAGGATAAACTGCGATTTACCAAATACTTAAATCGCGCATTTTGAAGTCGCAAACCAAACAATCTATGTTGTCTAAATAAAATTGGTTTGTTTAGAATTGAAGGCAAATTAAACAGGCTTGTGAGAAGTACTTGTACATTGTTCTGTTAATCCTTGCACCTTAATATAGCCTTGTTAATTTCGTTGGAACTTTAAAGGGCACCCTTGAAGTACGTATATGACAAGCTATGAGAGTTTTTACTTTTTCACATGTGCTTTTCTTTTTCGGAATTTTTTTCTGTTGCCAAAAGATCCATCTTTCCTATTGCATGACATATTATGATTTTGTTCCATCAAATTAAAGATATAGATAATATTCTAACATAAATAGAGTAAGTGAAAAAAGAGGAGTATATGAGAGAAAGAGTGTATATGATGTCTTGCCAATACACTTTGGACACTCAGGAAAAAATAATAATTTTACGCTTTGGACCAATGCCTCCTGGTATAATTGAAGCCTTCTTCAATTCTTATAAACTTTGGACCCATGAACATGTTATTTACTCACATCTTATATGTTGCTCTGTTTTTGGAATATTTCACTAGAAAATATTTTGATTTCTTCACATTTTAGATATTTGATTTGGGTTTTCTTAAGGTGCCATGTAGGGAAAGATTTTTTCCCTTCAAATAAATCTTGTTCTTCATTGGTATTTACATTGGATGACTTAACTTGTAGGCATAAGTCAAGGTTACACATTGGGCAGTTGGTGAAAGATACTTCAGCTAAACTTAAGGAGGCTAGCGAAACTGATCATCATTTGCAAGTTAGTGTAAGTGCATATTCAATATAATTTTCGAAGTTAACACTTTGGTTCACCTACACATGCTGCTCCTTCCATCATTTTCTACTGTATTTTTAAAAAACAGATCTTTTAATGTTTCTAGAATTTTTTGTACCTTTCCTCCAGTTTGCCTTTCTGGTTAGTTTGGAGGGAGTCATATATTAGTTATCTATTTTTTGTTTCCTTGGTTTTGCGGTGGGATCGATGGAGTTGGGTTTTATTTCTTATGCCTTGACATGTATTCATTAAACTGCAGGCTGCCAAGAAGATCGCTGATGCTAAGCATGCAAAAGATTTCCAGGCAGTTCTTAGGGAGTTTCAGAAGGCTCAAAAGCTTGCAGCTGAGAGGGAAACAACGTATGCTCCTTTTGTTCCCAAAGAAGTTCTTCCATCCAGGTAGTTGTCTCTTGACAGCTTGATTAGTTCTACATTTTTATATTTCTATGTTTGTAAGTGGTCTTTGTCTGTTTGGTTTAAAGTCTCAAGATGCTGAATGAAGGTGGTCATTGAAGGTAGCTATATTTTTCTGATAAGAAGTGAAACCTGTTGAATTTTTTAAAAATAAAAAATGGAAGTGCATAAGATTTCAGGACATATGAAGTTGAAAGAAGTTATTGCATCGGAAAATTTGACTCGATTGGCAGAACTCGAAATTGTTAATGTTTTCCTTTTCAAATTTGAACCCATATTTCTTAACCTATGTAAAAGGTCATCGTTTAAAGTTCATCTTCTATAGGATGAAACGAGTATTGATGATATTACAGATGGCCAGCCTTAATGCCAGTATCATCAATTGTGTAACTATTTCACCTAATATTTTGATATAATTGGTTGCAAAATGCATTGTTCAAACTCCACAGATATCCATGAGAATATCAATTTATTCCCAGGCTACAGAGATAAATTATGTAATATTTACTGGTGTCCGTGAAGCTGGACCAATTACTTGGTTGCACACACTCACAAACAGGTATTATCTTTGATCAAATATTTATCTTCCACCCCTTGTCTTTGAAAAATCATTTCGTAGTTATGATGCCCATGAGCTGGAGATAAGTTCATCTAGGACTCCTGAACAGCAAGCTCTTCTTCTGGAATCCAAAAGGTCAGCATCGCTTCTCATAATATTAACAAAATACTATTCTTTGTTCAGAAATTGGTTAGTTTTTTGCCTTCAGGATTATAATTTAATTTTATTGATATGGCATAATGTGAGGCAAACAAAAAGTTTTCAGTTACTAATCTTTCCTTTGTGATTTTTAGCATTTGGTTAATTGAATTTCTAGCAAAGAAAATGTGTTCTCCCCCATATCCTCTTCTCCTTCTGGTGGAGGCCAAGCAAGTGGTCTATCCTAAAAACTCAAAACTCCAACTTAGATTAAGAAAATGGGACATATAAAATGGTTACTCTAACCTTCAATATATATATCCCAGGTGATTCCACAAACAAGATAAATCTCATTAATTAAAGGGCTTGCCTGGCATATAATGGAAAAATCTAGCTTAGTCTACAATGCTCTGCCAGCATCAATCTCTAAATGTGGGTCTCTAAAGGAAGGAGGCCCTGGGGCAGCTTGTTGAGACATATATACCAGGAACCTGGGTGCTTCATCCTGTGTGACGGAAGAAGCTCTTTTAATCAATTTTGTGATTTCTCTATAGAATACACAACTAAGGACAGACATATAGGCCTGTCTAGCATAGCTTCATTGGTGGCTAGTTGGGACAAGCTACAATTTCAGGATTTGGAATGGTGCAGGAAAGGTTTGGGGTTTGTAGACTGATTAGATATTGAAATGGATTAAAATTCAAAGGCAAAAAGGGGCTGATCTTGAAGAAAACAGGTTTCTGGAATTTTCTGGCAGTAACCTTTGAACTGAGTGGATTCAGCCTCACAACCTGCAGTTTATAGCTAACATCATATAATTAATATCCGGGCTTGTCTTATAAACTGAGAAAACCTTGTTTTGTACGCTGTGCTAACCTTATTGTGGAAGTTATGCATGAATGTAATGCTCATAACTTGATAGTAAGTGAGCAATGCCCAATATCTTGTTTGAGCAAGTGTTAGATATGCTCCTTATAATAGAAGGGCCTTCACTTGTGTGTATGTAAGTATTCTTAGATCTTCGGGTCAAAAAACTTACTAATCGAATAAAAATAAGTATTCTTATATCTTGTGAACCAAAAGTAAGGACAAGCATTCTTATATGTTCTTTCTGATTATAATTTATAAAAATTCCCTTCCTTCTTGGAGATGTAAAATAGTGCAACCTCAGTTTCTATTACATTGCATGCAGACAAGAGATCACTCTGTTGGATGAGATTGTATTCAATGAAGCCATTATTGAAGAAAGAGAGCAGGGGATCCAAGAAATTCAGCAACAAATAATTGAGGTAAATGAGATTTTTAAGGATCTTGCTGTGCTGGTTCATGGTCAAGGTGCAATGATTGGTAAGCCCTGTGTTCTTAATAGTCATATACTCATATATGTACTAATTTTTCCAAGTTTTCACTCTTGGTTTCTTGAATGCTTTGCATACTCTATAATGACAATATGCTCATATGTGTTCCTTTTATCCTCTCAGATGACATTAGTTCTAACATTGAAAGCTCCCATGCTGCAACTACACAAGCTACTTCACAACTTGGGAAAGCATCCAAGGCCCAAAAATCTGGTTCATCTCTGGTAAACTTTGATTAAAGTTATTTTCTTTTGTTTCGTTTTTTTCTATGTTCTTTGATTATAATGTAGAGAAAATATCTAGATGCCTAGATCATTAACAGCTAGGCTTTTCCTTTTTTGGGACTGGGATGTTGCTAAATTTAGAGTCAATATCTGACTGGCATCATCAAGTTTATGAATGTTACTTTTGGTAGATATGATCCCTGGCTCTTGTAAAAGTGAGGGCATATGCTCTCTTCCTGTTGTATCGACAGCTAGAACTTGAAGGTGATCACAAAAATGCCCGTCTACGGTTATGTTGCTTATGACTGTTTCTTTTTCTTCTTTTTTGAAAATTTCTGGTCATTGTCTAATTAGACAGCATGTATTGACATACCTGTTTCCATTCATGTTGCCTTTGGGCCAAGATGGTGGCCTTGAGATTGTCACATTCAATTTTGTGTAACTTGAATCTCAGTTAGAAGCAACCGATCTAAGTACTGTATTTTCATATTTGGTTAAATGGGTTTGAAACTGACTGCTTACTATTTAACAGTTCTGGGAGCAAAGTTATAACTTATGCTAATTGTTCTTCTTAGACATTTACTCTTAAATTTTTGGTAATTGTAATATCACTAGTTTCACAAGATTAGTTGAGTTGATTAAATAAATTTGCTCCCGAATTATCCAAATTGTGTCTGATATTAATTTCTCATTACTTGTTTGCAGATGTGTTTGCTGTTGTTGATCTTTGGAATTGTTCTGCTCATTGTCATCATAGTCATTGTAGCTTGAGCAACAAATCGTTTGGTCTCAATTCGAGTTCAACTTTTCAGGCATGGCCTCCTAGTGGTGTTCCTTAGCAAGTGGTCCTGCCCAACTTGTGCTGCTCTTATCAACTCTAATTACACAGCATATGAGAGATAGTTGACACCTTCTCAATACGGTAAAGAAGATCTATAATGTACAGTCCAATTATTTGGAGCTGATATTGTATTGTGAATCATGTAAAGTAAATGATTAACCCTTTTATTACTAATAAAAGTTGGAATTCTTCCATCTCCTTCTCATGTTGGAATTCACGAGGCTCTATTTTTAGTATTTTATGTCGGCCACTCATTCATCATGTCAAGTGACTCACATAAAAAGGACTTAAAATATATCACATTAATCATTATAAAATGGGTATGATAAATTTGTGTGGAGTAATATTAGAAGTCACATTTTTATCTCATAGTGTTGACATGATGGTCTCAACTAACTTTTGGATATGCCTTTGTTAAACAAAATGGTTGATTGAAATATATAGTTCCATCAACATTATAAAATAATTGTGATAAAAATACCTTATTAAGTAGCATTTACTCTATCACGCAATATCAATAAAAATAAAAATAAATCATGTAATATATGAAAGATTCCTCCAGTAATTCTGACTGTAACTTTCTTATATTTTGCATCAAATTTAGAGAAATATTAGAATTCATTCTATTTTTAATCATCTCCATAAATGAATCTATTTATCATTATTGAATTTGTGTGAGATTTTTATATGAGTTCTATATTGATCATTATTGAATTTGTGTGAGATTTTTATATGAGTTCATAAATTTAATATTTAATATATTAAACTTGTAGGATAAGATAGAAAAAGAAAAAAGAAAAAAGAAAAAAGAAAATATATTGTCGTGAATGCAGATTTTATTGTATAACGCCTTTCAATCTTGTCCCTTAATTCTCCTAGGGCTGATGTAGCCCTCCTCTCCCTGTGCATTTATCAATGACTTTACTCGCTTGAACAAAGCCACCCACTCAAGGCCCTTGGATCCTTCCGATTTTAATCTCGACCGTTGAAAATCCATTCACTACAATTCCCATGTCTGCCTTCTCGAAACACTCCCTTCTAATTTTGCCCTTTGGATCTCCTACAATGAATCTCGGCCCTTCATTCATTATCGAAAACTCCACGCTACACCTTATTTATCTTCGCAATGCCCCTTCTTTCTTTCACACTATCATCTCTTCCTTCCTAACCCTAGATTTTCTCCAATGAATGGAGAGCCGAGGCCCGAGTGGTATTTTGGCTCAATGGACTAATTACCTCTTTTTCGTGCTCCAATGAACGGAGCGCTGAATGGTATTTACCGTATTTTGCTCAATGGTCTTACGTTTGGAGCCGGCAGCTTTGAGAAATAGGTAGTTAACAATCTTTTTTCTTGCAAGTGTTTGCTTGGCAAATTTGATTTTCAAAGTTTTGGATGCTTGCTTGAAATATATATATATATATATACAATTATCTTGATTTGTTGTATTTTAATTTCTTTTACTATTGCTTACAAGAAGTTGCTTCGGCAAGAGGATTTCTTATGAGACTTAGTTGTTTGGAACTATTTTTTTCAGTGAAAGTGGAATCGAGATTCGATCTTGGCTACAGTTGGATTTGTTGTTAGTATCTTTTGGATCTTGAAACGACGTTGATCACTGGCGCCAACTTTCCTCCCGATCCATCCAGCAAATGTCAGTTGGGTTAATCTCCCACCAAACCCAACCCTTAATCCACTACCCAAATCAGATCTCCAATCATCCTCTCCAACTCACCCTTCCAAATCTCGTTCTCTCCCACAGACCAATCCACCACCACCCATTAACAGCCAAGTCCCAACAGATCCACCACTCCTCCCCCACAACCAAGACCCAAGACGACGGTATTCCTGTCGAGGACGTCAAAATCCTTGCCAGGTTCAAGTCCAGACATAATTACATTCGCGTCCTTGAGGTCTCCAGAAAAGCCGACCACCCTTTCGCCGGCTCGAGGCTGCTGCTCCTGGACCGTCCTGGAAACATCCACAGTATCTCTTTTTTGTTCAAGAAATTTCTCACCAGCACTTACTTTGATGTGTTTGCCACCTTGCCGCCCATCTTGCCGCCCGGACCCGTGGGAATTCTCGGGTTCGGAGCAGGTTCATCCGCGCGTTTGTGCCTCGAGTTGTACCCTGAATTGGTTGTTCATGGATGGGAGCTTGACCCTTCTGTGATTGCGGTGGGGAGAGAGTTTTTTGGGCTTGCGGAGCTTGAGAAACAACACCCAAATAGGCTTTTCGTTTACGTTGGCAATGCGCTGAAAGCCAGTGTTCGAGATGGGTTGTCGGGGATCTTTGTGGATTTGTTTAGCAAAGGTAGTCTGATTCCGGAGCTTCAGGATCCGAACACCTGGGAGAAGCTTTCCAAATGTTTGAGGAAAGGTGGGAGAGTGATGGTTAATGTTGGGGGTAGTTGTGTGGAGGCCGAGGACTCGCTGATAGATGGGAAGGTAGTCATGCAGGAGTCTTTGAAGGCGATGCAAAGGGTTTTTGGCGACAAGCTTTTCGTTTTGAGCCTCGGGAGTAGGAAGGATGATAGTTCCATTGCTCTTACTGGTGATTTGCCGAATCTTGACTCGTGGAAGAAGGCACTTCCTCGTACTTTGCGGTGCTATGTTGATATGTGGACACCCTTTCGTGATTAATATGGTATGATGTTGTATGTGTTTTATTTGTATGTTGATAGCACAATGCATTATGGTGTCAATTGATGGATGATTAGAAACATTTTTAAGATAGTTGTCATACGTCGTCTTGCTAAAATTTTTAGCTATATACAAGCTCGATGCAAATGATATGCAATAACTACTAAGGGATTTTAGCAACTTCTACTCAATCTGATGGTACTATGGGTGTAAACTATTGTTTCCATCGAAATATGAGTAGTACATGTTGTTATTAATATCTACAAAAAAGAATAGTAATAACAACATGTACTACTTAGGATATCGATGAAAACAATATATTAAACCCGTAGTTCTATCAAATTAAGTAGAAGTTAGTAAAGCTCTAAGTAGCTATTAGCCTATCCTTCGCATCAAGCCCGTATATAAGGCTAAAAATTTTAGCTTGACGATGTATGACAACTATCATGAAAATGTTTTTACTCATGTTTGTGCAAGATGGCTTCCATAACGTGTGGTATTGATTGTTTCAAGATTATATGTATAAGCTCGGGGGATTGGACATGGAGCAACTTCATTTCATTTCATTTATTTGATATTAATTCAGTAACTTAACAAGATTGTACTTATTTTTTCAATGCCTTTTACATGCAACAAATTTTCTTTCAATTTGCTATATATCCCTATCAACGGAGTGGAACTATCCCTAGCTTTGGGACACTAGCTCTTGCTTTGCAAGTAAAAGGTATAGCCCCCCCATTGTCCCAACACCATTAAATATTCTACTGCACAATTGTTTAGAAACTCGTATACAAAAGTAGTCTTAGAGAAAGGGGGAAATCAAATAGCCCAAATCCATGATTTGGCTTCAGTGCGACCAAAAGAGCATAAGATCATACTTTTCCTATTTCGTCAACAAGTAAATAGATCAAACCAATTTTCACAAATATCATCGAATAAGGCTCAATAACACTATCAAACAATCTCAAAAGTAATCCAATTTCAGGTGGTTTTTCTCTTTTTTTCTTGTGTCATGTTGATGTGACAATTTTTTATTGGAGGATTAAAAAACCTTGTTTGAATTTACAATTTAAAAAAGTGTGATTTTAAAATAATGATTTTAAAATGTACGATTTTAAAATGTGTTTATTAAAAATGTAAAGTAGGGTTTTATCTTTTTGCATTTTTAAATCACAAATTTTTTAAAAATGTAATTTCAAATAATTTATTTTTTACAATTTAATTTAAATTCGTATTTTTTTTTCTATAAAATTGTAATGTACGCACCTTTACTTTTGCATAAGAATAATTTAATCATATCATCACTTTTTTAAAAAAACCTTGGTACACATATCTAAATTATTTATCGATTTCTCTATCTCACATGAAAGATTTGGTAAATTGCATGTATTATATGCAAATAATTTTCGTAGTCCAATTTTAAAGAAATTTAGATTGAAAGAGGTTGATTATAATTTATAAAGTACATTAATTTTTGTAAATTTTTTTTTCTCTAAATTAAAATCCGAAAATGAAAAAAAAAAAAAAAACTTTTAAAAACAACCCGTGCATTGCATTTGCTCGAGTTAAAACTAGTATATTATAAAATAGCAATAAATACTATAGTCCATAATTTTAAATTAATATAACTACTTAAGAAAAGTCCCACCTTTTATTTTTCCGAGGATTCATATTCCACTTTGAACAGCCCAGATATTTTCCCAACTCCCTCCACGCGTTTGGCCATGTTGAGAGTCATGTTTCCAATTCTCCACGCTACATCTCATTATTCTCAACGGTGCAGGCATTTCTTCGTTACTCCATGGATCGACTGGCTCCGGTAAATGATCTCTCTCTCTCTCTCTCTCAATCTCCGACTTCAAGTTATTTTGTTCTTTCTCTTCGTCTTTTGCCTTTTGGGCAGGAGAATGGTGGTGCAAAAGGTTTGGTTGGAGGGAAGGTATTAGGAGATGGAGAGGAAAGGAGAGAGGGAGAAGAAGTTCTTCGAGAGTATGAGAATTGGGGGAACTGCAAGAAAGGTGAACTAGGTAGGGTTTTCGTGATATCCTTCTGACTCTGAGGAGTAAAACCCTACATTTTCCCTCCCAATGGTGGTTTTCGGAAATAGGTTAATTATAATATTATTTTCATTAGTCTATTCAGTTGTTGGGTACGGCGTCGTTTGGTACCCAACAATTGAACGAGCCCCTTTCTGTATTCTGACACACAAGCAATGGAAACGGAAGAAGAATCACTCTCACTCTCAAACCAAAACCGCCAACAAACTCGCTCGCCCCGCCGATCCAACTCGGATTCAAACTCGCCCACCTCTATCTCCGTCTTCCTTTCCCGCTTCTCCGACTCCAAGCGCGACCTTCGATTTCCAGCTCGCCCACCTCGACTAGGTCTCGGCCTCCATCTCCGACCTCAAAAAGCTCGTTGCCGAGTGCTCCTACTTCTTACCCTCCTACCAGGTCCGCTCCTCCCTCAAAACCGTCTCCAAAATCAGACCTCCCACGAAAATATGAGCTCCGAGCTCATCCCTAGAAAGGAGAACAAAGCCTCCAGGAGAGACTCTACCACTGAATCCAAACAAACCACGGCAGAAGAAAAATCCTATTCAATTTCAACTTCGCACGATAAATTGGTTTTCCTGGTGATGGGTTCACGGGGTTTTAGAGGCAAAACGGTTCCGACATTGGAGAATTCACGGTTTCCGATCTCAATTCTTGCAAGGTGAAGGTGATTGGTTCTGTGAGAGCGTTATTTCTTCATAGGCTGAGGAATTGTAGGGTTTATGCTGGGCCGGTATTAGGCTCAATTCTGATTGACAAAGCTGAGGTGTGTGTGTTTATGATGGCGTTGCATCAAATTCAGATTCACAATGTGAAGGGTGTGATTTCTATTTGAGAGTGAGGAGTAGGGGGATAATCAAGGATAGTAGCGGCGTGCGTTTGCGCTGTACTGTTTGAGCTATGAAGGTGTGGAGAAGGACTTAAGATATGCGTGTCTGGATGAGGAGACGGGGTATAGGACCAATGTGGATGATTTCTTGTGGCTGTACGCAGTGCAGTCGCCAAATTGGTTGCTTTTGCTGGAACAAGGGAATATAAAATGATTTCTTAAATTTGAGTCTCCCTGGCAGTCCCTTGTGATATACCATAACTAAAACTTATCAGTTCTGCTTTCATTGGTGGCTACTGGATTGGTTCTCTTAGTAGTCTGAGGAGTGATCTACCCTCCTGAACTGATTTGATCATTTCTTGTGTTGAAGCCATAAAAATATGTTTTCTGCCGAGAAAGCAACATAAAGTGCGAGGTATTTAGTGTTGGCAAATTCAGTGTCAAAATATGTTTGGTTGTAAGTTTTAAGTCTAGGGTTAAGTTGGTACAAAAGTTGATCCAAAACATGAGAGTTCAAAATGCTACGTCAGATGAAGGAAAAATTAATGGTGTTGGAAAGATGACGCAAAATGCTACAACTTTGTAGTTCACAGCTTTTTCAATTTCAATGTTTACTAGGTCAAAATGGGTTGTCAATAATAGTCTAAAAATCTGGACATAATAGCTTGGTGGATCCCTCGGTTAACTGAGGTGATGCATCAATACTTCATATAAAAATCCAAGACACTGGGTTGACCAAGATTGAGCCCCAGTCAATTGAGCCCAGTCGACAGTGTTTTAAAAATAGTCGACCTTGACCTAAAAAGCCTACTTTCCCTCCTCTCTCTATATAAGGATCATAAGACACGTCTTTTCAGAAGGGAGAAATATAGTTACTTAAGTGTTTTGGAGGGATTTATTATTGTTCTTGAGCCTAAATAGATCAAAACCTTCTCCTACTTTATTTTTAGCCTTTCAAACCACATAATAGCATGCAGTCACTGGAGTTTTGGTTTATGAAGCAGATGAGGTTCGTTTGTGAAGGTGATCCACATAGAAGAAGGCTAGAGGTTTTGGAGCCACTACAATGGAAGGTTACGAGATTGGATCTTCAAGTTACAAAGATTTTGTAAGTAGAACAATCTGTAACATTAAGTGTTCTATGGTGGATGCTTTTAGAGTTGGTTGGCGCTCAGAGTAGTTTCCTTATTTGAGGAGTTTTTCGAATAGGTTTCCACTTTTTTACCAAAACCTCTGTGTTGATTTGTTTTATGCTCGCTTTGATTTTGGAATTGATATCTATGGTGTTTGGCTTTTAAAGTTGATAACTTTATTAATCTTGATTGTTAAGAATAAGATATTCATTGTTTCTTACAACTTGGGGTCTAAACTAGAATTTTCATAAAGGATCTTTGCAACAACAGTTGTCTAAAATAACTGGGACAGTGGATAGTGCTTCTGATATTGGGTATCTCTGGTGAACTTTCTTAAGGTACTCAGATTCTTCTCTGCAAAAGTAGAGGAGATACATGCTGAATTTGATTTCTTGCATCCTTGTAGTTACACCCATGGTCTTTTTACGTTAATAAAAAATATATTAATATGATCTTATTAATAGGAAGTTAGTGTAAGTGCATATTTAATATAATTTTAGAAGTTAAAAATTCATCATTGGATAACTCTCTTTCTCTGTGTTGTTCTCTTGGTTCACCTACACATGCTTCTCCTTCCATCCTATTCTACTGTATTAAAAAAAAAAATGGATCTTTTAATGTTTATGTACCTTTTCTTCAATATGAATGTCTGTTGAGTTAGGAGGGAGTCATTTATCAATATCCATTTTCTTTGTTTTGGTGGTGGGATGGACAGAGTTGGGTTTCATTTCTTATGCCTTGACATGTATTCATTAAACTGCAGGCTGCCAAGAAGATCGCTGATAAGCTCGCAAAAGATTTCCAGTCGGTTGTTAAAGAATTTCAGAAGGCTGCAACTGGGAGGGAAACAAAGTATGCTCCTTTTGTTCCTAATGAAGTTCTTCCATCCAGGTAGTAGTTGTCTCTTGACAACTTGGCTAGTTCTGCATCTTCATATTTCTATGTTTGTAACTGGTCTTCGCCTTGTTTGGTTTAAACTTTAAAGTCTGAAGATACTGAATAAGTGTCCATTTGGGTTTATGATTTTAGAAAGTGCGATTAAAAAATGTGCGATTTTTGAAAACATGATTTTTAAAGATGCAGTTAAGCATTTAGCAAAATTGTAGTTTGGCTTTTAAAGTTACTGTTTAACCTTTAAAATTGTGTGTTTTCAAAAAAGCAGTTCCTTACATGCGACTTGAAAATGTAGATTTTTGTGATTTGATTTAAAATTGTACTTTTTGTCTAAATGAAATTGCAATGCCAAACGCACCCTAAAGGTGATTGAAGCCCGAAGGTAACTATATTTTTCTGATAAGAAGTGACACTTGTTGAATTTTGTAAAAATAAAAAATGGAAGTGCATAAGATTTCACAACCTATGAAGTTGAAAGAAGTTATTACATAGAAAAATTTGACTGGATTGGCAGAACCCAAAATTGTTAATGTTTTCCTTTCCAAATTTGAACCCTTATTTCTTGACCCAAGTAAATTTATGTAAGTTCATTTTTTTTTAAGTTAATCTGTTATGGGATGAAGCAAGTATTGATGATGTTACACATGGTCAGCCTCACTGTTGGTATCATCAATTATGTAACTATTTGACCTAATATTTTGCTATAATTGGGCTGCACAATGCAATGTTAAAACTCCACAGATATCCATGAGAATGTCAATTTATTTCTAGGACAGATCGATTAGGCAATATTTAGCGGCGTCAGCGAAGCTTGAGCAATTATTTGATCACGCACGCTCACACACAGGCATAAAGACTATACATATTTTTAGCAGTCATCTTTGATCAAATATTTAACTTCCACCCCTTAACTTTCACAAATCATTATGCAGTTATGATGCCCACGAGCTGGAGATGAGTTCATCTAGGACTCCTGAACAGCAAGTTCTTCTTCTGGAATTTAAAAGGTCAGCACCGCTTCTCATAATATTAACAAAATACTATTCTATGTTCATAAACTTGTAAGTTCTTTGCCTTAAGAGATTATAATTATATTTTATTGTTATGGCATAATGTGAGAACCAAAAAAAAAAAAAGTTTTCAATTATTAAATTTTCATTAGTGATTTATAGCTGTTAGTAAATTGAATTTCTAGCTAGGATAATGTGTTTCCCACCATATCCTCTTCTCCTCTTGTTGGGGGCCACACAAGTGGTCTACCCTAAAAACTCAAAACTCCAGCTTACATAAAGAAAATGGGACATATAAAATGGTTACTTTCTGTTAACTGCAGACGTTTTCTTAAGGATTATTGTCAAGGGAGACCAATTGATGTTTTGTACCTAGGAGATACTTAAAAATATTTATTTTCTTGTTAACGCATCTACACAAATGGAGTAGACTTCCTCTTTCTAAGACTTGAATTTCTTTTTTTTATTGTTAATTTTCTTCCTGTCAAACCAAATGCCTCTAAGCTCTATGGTCGCTGGTTAGAATATCCCAGGTGATTCCACAAACAAGATAAATTTCATGAATTATAGGGCTTGCCTGGCATATAATGGAAAAATCTAGGTTAGTCTTCAATGCTGCCTGTATTAGTCTCTAAATGTGGGTCTCTAAAGGATGGAGGCCATGGGGCTTCCAGCTTATCAACACGTATGTACTGCCTGAACATTGCCAGTCAAGACCCTTAAGGTCTTTGAGTCAAGACCTGGTTAGCCAATCAGAAACCTAGATGCTTGCGTGAATGTAGAATACTGCAACCTCAGTTTCTATTACATTTTGTGCAGACAAGAGATCACACAGTTGGACGTGCTGGTTCACGATCAAGGTGCAATGATTGGTAAGTCCTGTGTTCTTAATAGTCATGTATCTAATAAATTTTCCAAGTTTTCACTCTTGGTTTCTCTTGGCATACTCTGCACTGATTATGCTAATTAATTAATGTGTGCTCTTTATCCTCTCAGATGACGTTAGTTCTAACATTGAAAGCTCCCATGCTGCAACTATGCAAGCTAATTCACAACTTGTGAAAGCATCCAATATCCAAAAATCTGGTTCATCTCTGGTAAAATTTGATTAAATTGATTTTCTTTTGTTTCATTTTTTCTATGTTGTTCGAGTCTTATTCAGAGAATATGTAGATGCTTAGATCATTAACAACTAGGTTTTTCCTTTTGCTGGGACTGGGATGTTGGTCATAGTTGAAAAGTAACTCTTAACCATGCTTTAGCTTACATTCGAGTGACAATACCAATTTTTTTTAATATCTGGACTGGCATCAAGTTCATAAATTTTTCTTTCCGTAGACATGATCCCTGGGCTCTTGTAAAAGTGGGGGTATATACTCTCCTGTTGTATTGACTACAACTTGATGATGGTAACAGGAATGCTCTTATAGTCTTTTATGTTGCTTATGAACTTTTCTTCTTTTTTGAAATTTTTTTGGTCATTTTCTCATTAGACAGCCTGTACATAGGTATTCCTGTTTCCATTCATGTTGTCTTTGGGCCAAGATGGTGGCCTTGAGATCTGGCCTAGGACATGTCGTTTAACAATGAATATATATTAGGTACCATTGTCACATTCAATTTGAGCTAGTTGTTGTTCTTCTTAGACGTTTACTTTTAATATTTTCAGTAATTGTAATATCACTAGTTGACAAGATCAGTCGAGTTGCTTAAATAAATTTGCTCTTGAATTATCCAAATTGTTGTTCAGACATTATGGAGTCAACTTCTGTTTATTAACACGTCTGATATAATTAATTTCTCATTACCTGTTTGCAGGCGTGTTTTCTGCTGTTGATCTTTGGAATCGTTTTGATTATTATCATCATAGTCCTTGTAAATTGAGCAACAAATCAGTTGTGTCAATTCGAATTCAATTTTGAGGCATGGCCTCCTAGTGGTGTTCCTTAGCTGCTCTTATCAAACTCTAATTACACAGCATATAAGGTAGTTTACACCTTCTCAATACTATACAGAAGACCAATTATTTGGAGCTTATATCCTCTTCTTTGCAAAGCTATTTATTGCAAATCATGTAAAGTAAACGATTACCCTGATATTACTAATAAAAGTTGGAATTTCTTCCATCTCCTTCTCGTGTGTGTAAATGATTGTTTTTACATTTTCATTGTTGCATCCAACGTCTCATCATGCTTTTTCTGTCTCAGCAAAGTCATTAACTCGGTCTTGAACATTGTAATATAAAAAATTGATCTCATCTTCATTGTAAAAGGAAATGAAATTTAACTTTGCAGGCAAACAGATACTCAAAATGCTGATAGCAAATTAACAAGTTTTAATTATATTATTTTTACTTGAACTATTGGGGAATTATCATGGACTACTTCAAAGTAGAAACCACCCAGTAGAGGGTAGAGGCTCATAATTCTTAGGAAATGCAGCAGCAAAATCTGCACTATTTAAGAAAAGCTAACAGAAATTCAGCAACAATGCAAAGGCAACAAAGAAAAAATCACCAAAGGTAAGAATTGTAAAAGAGTTGTCACTCCAGCATTAATCATATATTTTTATGCTAATATGAAGTGTACGTGTTTCAAGTATATAAGCGATGAACAAATTTTTATTTTTTACTTTTTAAATTAGGTTGGAGAAGTTATTTTGAACTTAATTTATTAAATAGAGCATGCAATTTTCACATAAATGTAAGTGAAAATCATTTAAAAATGCGTCTATAATAAAATATGCCTTTGCGAAAAAGAGGAGCTATGATCCTCTCCATTTGCAATGGAGATAAGCCATTTTATAGTCAATATTTTATTTTGTGACATCTAATGGTGTACATAACGTCATGTGGTGAATATGTTACCAAGTCATTTAAATTTTTTAAATGAAGTTAGATTCAAGAAAATAAAATAATATAACTAGCAAAATGGAGATGATCATATTCCAGCACACTTTGGGCTTTCAAATGCGATAGGTTTGGTCTTCAAGAGGTAGTTCAATTGGTTGTGACCACGTCTAATAAAGCGGATGTCACTAGTTCAAATCCTCATCTTCTCTCTTGTGCGGACATGTCAAAAAAAAAAAATGCAATGTGTTCGCATAAATGCTCCTCCCATTTTACAAAGAGGTCTCTTGAGCCCTAAAGCAGTTAATCGTTGGGCATATCCAACATATGTGCATACTTACATTTATTGAGTTGAAACTAGTAATCAAGATGAATATATTGTAACTTATGAAACCTCACGAAAGTTGGTATGAGAATGTCTTATGTTGTAAACTGCTATGTTTAAATTTTAAATTGTAAAAGTTAAGATAAATGAATTTTGAGAAGAGTTGGGCCTGAAACGACAAATGAAGATGATAAAAGAAACCCACGAAACTATGAATAAGAGGACAATAAAATCTTGATTTATCAGCTATTATGAGAATGAAGAGAGATGATATAATTAACCAAAAACACTTATAGCAGTCCAACACCTGCTTTCCATCCCTTCCGCATCGAAGTCTCTCTCGAGCATCTCTCGATTAAGTTGGATTTTATAGATGTTATGTGCTCGTGTTTCCCTTTTAGTGCCTCGATATCCTTACAAAGCTTCTCAATATCTCTTTTGAGTTTATCAAGAGCCTTGCTTCCTTGCTTTTCAACATAAATACCAAAATGAGCAAGTGCAACTCTCTTCAAATGATCAAAGGAAAATTGAATTCTAAACCCTGCGAGTTTTGAGGTTTCCAAGCTTGCCCACCAGTTGAGAAGATCATATATGGTGATATCCACAACTTTGGTATTTATCATGCTATATATGCACTCACATAACATGAGGAAGAAGTAAAGTTTCAACTTTGGACTTAACTCGGACCCAGCACTAACATCTCCGTATTTGGTAAGCAAGTTCTTCAAGATAGGGGCCAGCTTTCGAGTAATCTTGTAATCCCCAATATTGACAACCTCTTCATTTGTAAGCAGCTTATTGCAAAACTTGAAATTTGAAATCTGAGCATCTTCCTTTGTATCTCGAAATTCTATAGGAATCTCTATGCCAATATTAACAAATTTCATGAATTGTGTGTAAGCCTCGTCACCCAAGAAAATAATTTCTGTGCATTTCCAATCTCCTAAAGTAATTGTTTTCGATCCCACATCCTTTGAAAACAACCGAATCCTTCGAAAAGCACAATCCAATTCATTTGTCTCTTCTTCACTCAAATAATTAAAAATATCAGACAAGGTTAAAGCCGGCTTGATCATTCGTTGTTCTTGTTTCTCGCGAATCAGCTTTCCAAACTGTCCAAAAGAATTCATCAGCTCCACATCCCCATGTTCTCCCTTTAGCAATGATACTACCTGAGAACCAACCAAATATTTGAGTCACGAACATGAACCCATTGTAAAAATGTTGTTAAGCATCAACTCGACTATTATGAGTTCAAATTTGGGCTTCATTTTTTGGCTCATCCTTGAGCTCGAATAAAATTTAAACGAGCCGAGTCCAAACAATGGAAGTTCACTTAAGCTTTACCTTGCTATGAATGAGGCCGAGAGAGATAACGAGAGATAGTAAGAGACGGAAAGATTGAAGGAGAGGAAAAGCGAGAGAAGGAGAGAGTTGGGCGACAGAGAGAGAGACTGATGAGCAGAGAAAGACCCATGGAAGAGCAGAGAAGAAGAGAGAGAGAGGGGAAATAGAAAGAGAAGTCTCAAAAATTGAGAGAGAGAAAAGAAATCCATGGGTATTATAGTTTGTTATTTAGGGGTATACTCAATATGATAAACCCTCCTACATGTTGCTTAAGATGCATCAAGAAAAATATCAAAGATGAGATAAAAGTTTATAAAATGAGAGCACATATATAGAGGAGAGTATTTTTGGCCCAAAGTAGTGGCGGGGCCAGAAAATCATTATTGTAGGGGCGAGACTAAAAATATGATAATGTTGAAGAAAAAAAACATTAAATTCTATGGTGTGTACCTTTTCTTGAGAACTCACAAATTTGAATCTTTTGCATGTGTTTTCCAATGTATAGTGATAATGTCTCTCACATAGTGGTGGAGCCAAGAGCCAGAATTTTAGTTTAGGAGGATTAGGATTAAAAAACAAAGTTGAACAAAAATTGATCAAAAATATAACTAATAAAATAAATAAACAATTCAAGAAGGCGTTTTTTTCACGTGAACATTTAATTCCCATAGTCATAGGGAATTTAACTTGAAAAGAAGTATTTTCTTACCTAGAAGTCGGCCTTGTTTTAAGAAACGCATCATTTTAGACTTGTAGTATTTATGTGAGTGATGTTGGCACGCTAAACACTCCATTTGTAATAACTGAAGCGCAGCATTTTAGCCAAAGATTTAAGAGTCATCTTCTTCATTCTATAAGATTGAGTAGTGCTAGCTAGGGAGCCACACAAATGAATCCAAAAAAATATTTCAAATTGACATGGCAAGCTTTTTTTATTAAAAAAAGAGAAGTGTTAAGGAGCCAAACAAATGAATCTAAAAAAATTTTCAAACTGACGTGGCAATTGGTGGGTGGCAAAGAGGGGAGAGAGAAAGTAACCTTTTTTAATAAAAAAAAAGCTTGCCATATCAGTTTGAAAATTTTTTTTGGGTTCATTTGTTTGGCTCCCTAGCACTATTTGCTTATATAAGTAAGCGATTCTTTTGTCCTTAAGAGGTAGCTCAATCGGCTGGGACCAAAAAAAAAAAAAAAAAAAAAAAGTAAGCGATTCTTTTTTAATAAAAAAAACTTACCACGTTAGTTTGAAAATTTTTTGTGGGTTATTTGTTTGGCTTTCAAGCACTACTCTTAAAAATAAAGAAAAAAAAACCGTTTTGTCTCTCCCCAGTCTGCTATCCACAAATTGCTTGCCACCAACAACTGCCTCCTTGTATATAAAAGCGCACTTGACATCAAGGTTGACGGCGCAGTTGTCGCAGCGGTGGCAGAAGCCCCTGTAAATGTTGCCACAACCATTACACTTAAACGCAAAAAACATGAATTCTGTGGGTTTACTTTCACATGATTCGTCCAGGTTGAACCGTCTACCGCATTCCCTGCAACTGTAGATCCGACCTTATTTGCAATGTTCATAGCATCCTTAATTCGCATAAAACCTTATATTCTCTCTTATCTTCACTCAGCTATAACACTTGCTGGTGACTGGAATGCTTAATAATCTCCATCTCTCTCTTTCTTTCTCTCTACTCTCTAGGTAGCCAGGTTTTAACCCAAATCAATCAGAGATTTTTTTTTTTTTTTTTTCATGATCATCTTAGAAATAGAGAGTATCTTCAACATTTTTCTTACAATTATAATGTCAGACTGAAAACTTAGAGAAAAAAAAAAAAAAAAAAAGATGGCGCAAAAGCTGTGCATGGTTCCCACCACTGTCACCCTTTAGCTACAACTTGCTCCTTTTTCTTTTCTGCTTTTTTCAGCCCACACCTTCTCTTTCTCGATCGCTCTCTCAGATGATTTCACATGGATATATGGTACCCCATTGGCATTGGACTTGGATGACTTAGCATTGGCCCCCTTCGTATCTACAATTATAGTGTCCCCCTGCTATAATTAGGCAGATCCACTATAATAAAGATAAAATTCCTTTCAAATGGGGTAAAAAACAGAAAATCCTCAATCTCACTAAATTCAATTAACATTTATCCTTCCAACTTACAATTCTCAAAGAATCACATGCTTTACAAATATATTTATGTGTTTATTGCGAGTTTTAAATGCAAATATTATCTAATTTCTTTTTACATATTGTGACTTTAATTTTAAACTACAAAAATCATTCTACCAAACGCAACCTTCTGGGATGCCAATTATGCTACATTGTTCAGCAATTCATGACCAGTTCAGGGAACAAGCTTTAAATTTATAAACAAATTATCGAAGCCTCAACGCATATAGAAGTAAACAATATATGAAGAATTCCAGCACTCCCCTTGTAGTTGAAGACATTTTTCCACTAGCGGCAGAAATGAACATTTTGGATTTTTAATGCATTTTCAGTGCTTTGCATAGCTTTAAAACCCTAAACCACAACAATTGCTTGCTGTTCATGTCCTCTTTCCTTTATCTCTATCCCTTACCATCTGTGCTTACAATTTAATGACATAAATAAGAATAACTAAGCCACAATTCCTAGGTTTCAAGACTATAACAACTGAAACTCTCGGCATATACAGAGTACTGTGGTACATGCTTCAATCAACAAGCATTTTGATATAATTCCATGCCTGTTAAGATCTATGCAGATTCTAGCCATCCTAGTCAAAATTCCTTGCCACGACGATCAAAAAAACAAGCTGCAAAGAGAATCTGTAGAGCCCTAGAATAAAAGTTCATTAGGAACACATATTTCCTCTTTTTTTATATAAGTAATAAACCAATCTTATTGAAAGCGTAAGGCGCCCCTAAGTACACAAGAAGTATATAAAATGAACCAATCTCATTGAAAGCGTAAGGCGCCCCTAAGTACACAAGAAGTATATAAAATGAACCACCTAAGTAGAAATAGCAAAACGATTTCCTACAAAGGCAAACAGAGGTATAATCCTGTCACCTGAGTTTTTTACCCCTCTCCGGATGGCAAAAATGTTGCATACGAAAAGGATTGAAGATAGAACCCTTTGGTCATATTACTAATACACCAATACCTGTGATTTCGACTGGAAAATGGTTATCTAAACTTCGACTATATTACGCCCAGAAAGTGTTTTCAGGTAACCATGCACACAGACTTATGAAATACAGATGTAAGAGTATAAAGTTTATTAAACTTGATATCATATCTGAAACAAGTTTCTTAAACTAAATTCATAACTGGCCATCTGTCTTTGAAGAAAAGCTTTGTCTGCCCAACAGCACAGGACATCAACCTGCGCAAGAGTCATAGAAACATACAAAATTGGAAACTGGAAGGCAGTATGCTTGACTAATTAAATCTCAACAAATTTTTGCAGCTCAGTTCAAATCAGAGAAAAAAGTTTAAACCAGTCACAAGTGTGAGAAGAACCAAAGCAACTCAAGAGTAAAAGTAAAACACAAACATTAATCATTCTTTATGCGTTTAGAACAGACTGAGGGGAATATGCTATACTTGATGTGTTAGATAATTTATTTTGTGCTATATAAGAAACGGTCACTACATCATTTGAAAAGCTGGTCAAATATACATATTTTCCATATAAATACAGTATCCTCACCATGATACGATACCAAGCTGATGAAGGAAAGAAAAGGAACAAGAAAAAGGCTGATAAGGGAGAATTACTATATGCATTAGCTAATTTTGTATAGCTGAGAAAAGGAGCTGGTGACAATCAACATGCTTCTTATGATAAGCGGTAGCTTAAAATTTTACCTTTCGATGCCTAGAAACATCCATATACAATTGGTAAGAAGGTCACCCCATTCTGGTGGCTTAAAATTTTACCTTTCGATGCCAAGAAACATCCATATACAATTGGTAAGAAGGTCACCCCATTCTGCTCTCCGATGCAAGAAGACCCATCTGTTCAGTAAGATGATCCATTTGATGAATCTTGTCCCAACCATTCTTCTTTCCTATCTGTTCATGATCCTCAGTCACTCCATCTAGTGAACTTGAATGAATTTCATCTGTGTCCCCCGTCAGTGGGCTAGTTGTAAGGAATTGTTCCCAAAAATTATCATTAATGCCTGGAAGCCAGGCTTCCACATTACTTTCTGGAGAGATAGCATCACTTTCAATGGGCCTCGTCTCATCCAAAACAGCAGACATCAGATCCACATGACTTCGGTTCTCAGTCTCAGACCCCACAAGGTTCATGCCAGGGAATTCTGCACTGTTTTCTGGTATGATTCCTTGCATTTCAGTGAAGTCAGGCAAAATAGTCTCTTCTTGAGAATTATGCTTATTTACTGTTAGGAACTGAGCTGCTTTAGTGTGATCAGGCACCAGATAAGAGGAAGATTGAATCTCAGAAATGGCAGTAGATGGACAGCTGACGGAAAATTGCGACTCTGCAGGCATATATGACTGCCCAGAAATAGGTGGGACCTCGGAAAGGGTCACTCCCGAAACTCGACTAGAGGAATTTCCGCTGTTGAATGCATTGGTAGAAGGAGCATCACCAATCAGGAACGCATCAGGGTTGTTCATCAACGGATCCATCCTAGGAGATGCATTCATTTTCAAGATCTGCCGCAGCAATGCTTTAGCTGCCTCATTCATTGCAGGCTGGTACTTAATAATCCGTCCATCTGAAGCATTAGTGCAACACTCACCAGCTGCACCTTCTTCCTGCCCAGGTAGTCTCCTTTTTTTATTTGCTCCGGTAATGTTCCTATTGTTTTCATTCTGCTGCTGTACAAACTGGGCAAGCAGGCCTGGACTCTGCATAGCCTTTGCAAGGAAAGACATCATTTGTTGCTGTCTCTGCTCCATTACCTGTACACGTTGCCCCACATTCTGCAACTGGTGATCAGTTGCTTGCTGGTGCTGTCTCAACCTAACAAGTTCCTGCATGAGAACATTCTTGTCCCTTTCAAGTCTTTCAACCTCTTGCTCGAGCCCAAACTTCCCCACTTCAACACATGCCCCGACCGAGGAGCTTTGCACTTTAGGTGGTTGTGGATGACCAGGTACATGAACTGGTTTCCTCCTACTGATACTTTTCAAAAGGTGTGTTTGACCTCTTAGAAACTTTACATTAGCAAATTCATAACGGTCCGAGTCAACCTTCTTAAAACCCTGCTTAACCAAAATGAAAACAATTATAATCATGAAAAAAAAAAGAGATGAAACTAAAAACCTAAGAAAAAACAATTATTTCAATCAAATGTTTACATTTTTATAATAATAATGTCAATTTGGACAACAAGATTTGAACTCAATGAATTTTGCTTTCACAATATAACATACAGTCAATTTTTCTACCTGTATCCATCACAGGCGTCCATCATTTTTTTTGGGGGGTGGTAATAAAAAAGGCACACATCATAGTCCTTATTTGACTTTGATTTAATTTTGACCAAATTCCTTCACCCTTTTAAGAGCCAACGTAAGTAAAATTTAACATAACCCAGCATTTAAATTGCAACCAATTACAAACAACTATCAAACAATGAATTGCATTCTAAAGCTCCATTTGTTTCTCAGGAAATCACCTTCTGGAAAATATTTTCCATAACTTCAATGTTTGATGATCAAGGGAAAATTAATATATTTGGGTCAGCAGAAAATAACCCCTTAAAAGATGGAAAATACTTTCCTCTTCTTAAGAGAGGAAGACATTTTACTAAGTGAGCTTGAGCCTCCAACCACCACTATTGATGCAAGATGGAAGGAGAACAATGGAAAAATAGATAAAAAATAAAACCATGTTGATCAGAGTCTCACCGGTCAACAATGGGGTTTTGGTAGAGTCTCACCACCAAGAAGAACAGAGCAATCATGCCTCCAAGAAAACATTTTTTTCATTAATCATAATCGGTCTAATACAATTGAAACTTATGCTTAAATAGACTAAAATACTCAATCCTAACTAACCCTAATGTGACTGACTTTGGGCTAAGCCCATTATCTAATTATAAAATAACTTTAACCCTATTTTGACTGACTATGGACCAAGCTCATTATTAAATTGAAAAATACAAACTCTTAAAATATTAAACCTAAATAAAACTAAAGACTAATTTATTCTTTTCTCATCCTGCATCAACTATCCACCCCTTCTGACTGCCAACTATTAGATGTGCTCTGTGAGTTATAATTTATGACCTTAGCGCTCTGAAGTTTCAGTTGTTAACAAACCTATCCCAAGAGGGTTGGGGATGGTGCAAAGGGTGGGGGTAAAAAATGATTAGAAGTGAAATGTTGTCGACTATTGTTCAACAAACAGTTTCAGGATCCTAAATTTCCTCCACATTTCCTTCAAACTTCCTAATATCAGCATCCATAATGTCCAACAATTTTTATTTTTAAAAGAAAAGTTAATATCAAATCCTCTTATCCAATTTCTTAAAAGGCATGTCTCAACTGGAAAAAGGTTTTTCATTGCCTCTTCCAGTTCAATTCTAAACGAGTATGTATGCTTTTTCTCTCATCCAATACAATCCATTTTGACAAAGAATGCTTACCATCCTCCATTTTCTTATAAGTAATTTGCTCCAAAGGGAGGGGAAGGAAGAACCTTCACTTTATGAGTGTGGTCAACAATCAATTAAGCTAGCCTTTAAGGTCCCCTCCTCCAATTTAAAATTTCCCCAATGGATCCACCACATTCTTGCATTCTTCAGTTATAGTAGTACCAATTTAGTGATCCAAGTAGCATCAACATACATTTTGCACCTTAAGAGACTATGCTGGACATTCTTCCACTTCACCTCTTCATATTTCAATTTCCATTAACTTACTTCATTCAACAATGTTCAGGCTTCCATGTGCTTTAGAGTTAAGTCCATTAATTTGTCAACTTTTTGTTTAAGAAATTCCACCACACTGTATCAGTTCCATTGCATGCATATATGCTTAAATCTAGATGTTTTCTATGGACCCATGGCATCCTGAAATTTTCTAATCTCTGACACCATTCTCTCTCCCCATTATTTCATGAATGGCAGGCCAACATAACAACACCAAACCTCAGTCCATACCTCTTCTGTACATCAGCTATACCCCCTTTGCATTTATAATTGCTTTTATTTCCTCACCAGAAAACAAAATCAGCCTTCTCATTCTCTGTACAATCCAGAAGATACTCTTTCATGTATAAGTTGGAATTTGAGTAATCCAATTTCAGTGAAACAAGCTTCATTAATTGAAGCTGCAACCTTCTGCTCCTTCCCTTACCCAGAAAAAGATAAATCAAATCCCCTCCCCTCTCCATTAAAGGACTTCCAAAATTCACACCATAAGAGATAAAGCAGTATAACCTCTCCATGATTTAAACATTGTCAACAAGATGAGAGAACAAGTCAGGGTTTTCCAGCAATCATTTAGAAAGATGAAATCAATTTTACCCAAGTCTTTACTCTTTAGGATGTCATTTTGGGGGCTCCACAGAAAGTAATCTCACCAAACATCTTTCGTTTTTACCTGGGTAGGTATCTTAAGTTCAAAATTCTCACCATACATCTTAAGCTGAAAATTATTTTCCCCGCCTCAATAAATATCTTAGGTTCAAAATTTGAAGTTAAGAATATCCCCAAAGTTATGCAGTTGCCCAAGTAATTATGATGGTCAATATAGCAACAGAAACTCCTAATTAATATACAACATCAGATAATGTAGTATAAGGAAATCATATACAATATCTATAAATGAAAAGAAATACCGTGCTTGCTTCATCCAGTAAGGATATTAAAATTCCCAAGAAAGTATACAATTCCTCACATAATTAACGAAAGAGCATTAGTGAAAAAATAAATTGATCAGCCCAAGAGCAATAGAAGTCAATAGTAGTACATTATAAACAAAATTTACAACCACAAAACACCATGGAAATGACCATGCCTGATGCCTCGATGAAATTCGACCACTCGTTCTAAGCACATGTTGCTATCATCACCAACCACATTAACTTGGTAGATTAACGGATAACAAACAAAAACAAATGCCATAATTTCAGAAAGTACTTCATAAACGACAGATATTGCTTCAAGAACATCCCAAAAACATACCATGTTCAAATATTTTTAACTTAGGCTTAAGCCCCCTGATCCTAACGAAGTTTTCAAATTAATACCAATATATTGCCCAGAAAAAAAAGGACAAAAAGATACCCAGAAATCCATAAACAAAACAAAACATAGCCACAAAACCCACAAAAGCACATAAAGCTACAAACCCCAAAAAAAAAAAGAAAAAAATGGAAAACATAGGGGGATAAAGAAAACCTACGTAAGTGTTCAATTGCCTGATGAAGCTGGACAAGTTCTTGTGCTTGAAGTGCTTTGGTAGAAGCTTGGCGGCGAACTCGTGCGCGTTCCAGACCACGAAGCTGTTGTTGCCGTCGCTCCACGACACCACCGAGTCGGTCGCCGGGTCGTCCACCATCGCATACAGCTTCCTCAGAAACGGCGGCAACGGATTCGTCGTCGTCGTCGACTCCTCGTCATTACTGTTTTCCATTCTCCGAGAAATTGGAAGCGATGTTTTTGGGGCCTGCAGGTATTTGAAGGAAAAAGAGTGATCGAAGAAAATTGCCGCGTGTATTTACACTCTATATGATTAATATTTATTACTTTTTTTAGTTTAATTCATTAATTATTATTTACTTGGGGAAAGGGTTTCTCGTAGGAGTTGCGACAGCAAAGGCTTTTCAGTTGCTTTGTCATGGTCTCTTCCTAGAAGCCATCTTGATTCCATTTCTCTCCTCTCTACTAACTTAAGGACCCGACCCCGATAATTGTCGATCTGTTGTCGGGATTTCTAGCAATAAGGACGGTAAATATTATTGAATTTCGGTGAAATAAGTAGGTCACCTAAAATCCGCTAAAACAAATAATTTATAAGAATTTTCTCACGTTAGAAAATCTCTATAATAGAAATGATTTCATAAATAACATCGGTTATGAAACGGCCCTATTCGAGTCCGTCTCCCATGTTCGAGTGTGGGAGTCTTTCTATATATTTGATTCAAATAAGAGAGCAAGGGATAAAACAAAGATGTCTGATTATAGGAAAGTGTCCGTTGAGAATATGATTCTTTTTATTCTAAGTAAAATAAGTATTTATTTCATGGTTCAAATTAAATTTTATAAATTTAATGGTGTATATAATATAATATATATATTATTTGGTTGTTTTAAATTTTTAAATAATGTGACATTACACATACTAAGCAAAACAAAGAAAGTTTGAAAAGTAATATAGCATTAAATTTATTTATCCAAACCAATTATACAAATAAACTTTTTTTTTTTTAATTTCTTTAAAAAAAATTCATGTTTAGGTATATATGTTATGTATGTAAACATGCAGGTGATGTGTTAAAATGGTTTTTATTTGATGACTTGTTTATTTTATTTTTTTTTCTATTCGTTTTATATGATGGCTTTGGGAGTCAAAAAAGCTTCTCTCAACTTGACTTTACTCGACACGAATTGTTGAAAAGGGTAACAAATTTATCTTGTACCGAGGTTATACTTGTCCTCTTATTCGAGGAGGTTTCACTAATTTTTTTTCTTACAACCTGCTATAAGAAATTCTCGACAAGAACAAGGATGTTGATATTTTGTGTTTTGCTTTTATTAGGATATTCTAAAAAATTACTACAACTAGAGTAATATTATATCTCACAATAATATTTTATTATGTTAACGTGAAAAGATCTAGTAATTTTTTGTACAAAAGTAGACCGGAGTTGCTCCATATAACATTACTCCACTTTTTGCACATGAATAAACATTCCATCTAAATGAAATCCCAATAGAAAGTTAGTATATAGCATTTAGCATTATTCTTTTTTTTTTCTAACACATCCTCGTAATAAAAATATTGAAAAAACTTCATAAAACTTTCCTAAAATTTCATGCATTTTGAAAGTACCTTCAAAGTTTAAAAACTCTAAATTAAATGTATCGAACTTTTAATTTCTTTTAATTACCCTTTTTTTATTAATTTTTTTTTTTTTTTAAATCTTGTCAAAATTTTTAAAGTACCCCTATTTTTGAAACGCATAAATACTCCCAAATTACCCTTAATATTTTTAAGGATCTAAAGATATTAACATGATACTATAATATTTCTCTTAAAACTGTGGGCCGAGCTTCTGGATCGTAAGAATCTACGATCCAAAAATCTGGAAGCGATCCGAGCCGCGATTCTAAAGAACCCTAAAAGTCATATAAGTTGGGCCTATGTGTTAAATGATCGTCTACGTCCCAAAACAGCCCGAATTAGGGCACAATAAGCTCCTCGAGCTCTCTGTAATTCTCAATCTCTGTCAGATTCAAAGCCTAACGAAGGTGAAATTTGGTCTGATTCCCCTCTCACTGTCAGTCTCTCTTGAAGGTTGTTTATTCTTCCGTCTTCTTATGTTCTTTCTTGTTTTCATTTTTTTGGTATGAATATCTGTTCGGTTGCTACGAAAGTTTGGGAAATGAAAGGAAAAGAAAATTGATGTTTGGAAGCTGGAGGATGCAACTGAACCGAGGATGGAAGATGGGTTTGAGGCAGGAGAGTGGAGTTTTTTTTTTTTGGGGGGGGGGGT
Source organism: Carpinus fangiana (assembly GCA_006937295.1). Taxonomy (NCBI): domain Eukaryota; kingdom Viridiplantae; phylum Streptophyta; class Magnoliopsida; order Fagales; family Betulaceae; genus Carpinus; species Carpinus fangiana. Next base: position 32,785,278 of record CM017326.1, read on the forward strand.
TGATGCGGAATCTGGGATTCTGGATTTTTGTTTGTTTTATTTTCGTGCGTTTTCTCGGAAACCGAACGGCGCATTAGCATGAATTTTTCAATACAATCTACCATGAGAATAATTTTATTGCATTGCACAACTACATATTCTGAATTATAGTGCAGACATGAGATCTGCTCCTAAATTTGTTTCTGTTGTTATGGTTTTGTGTATTGGTTGTATAAGATGAAGTTTCTGGATTTACAAATCATAATATGATGATCAAAAGAATACACTAAATTTATGTTTTTCTTTGTAATTTGATGAATTACTGGGTGGTAGAGTTTCCATGATTTGCTTAAGTCTGAATTGTTATGATTTGTTGAGACACAGGAGAGTAATTTGTTGGGTTGTGCTGCTTTTTGTAAACTAGTCAGCAAATATGGCAGAAATAAGCTTGGGGATACTCATAGATATTGTGGATGAAGAGTGGATGAGAGACACCTTGCCTGATGATGGTATTGTTCTTACTCCCCCTCCCAATTGGACATGCCCATAAACATTCTTGAAGAAATTTGTCTCTCTTATTTCTTTGTAGCCCACTTGTTTAATTTCACTTTCGTTTATTGTTACAGAACTTCCATTGCCACCGGTTATGGTTGTTCGGACCGATGAGACTGAGGAGTCAAGTACGTATGTTTATTGATTAGGTTATAACTCACTTTACTTAGAGCATTCTCAATGGAAGAACTAATTTTTTTTATGTAAAATAGCTCATCAAAACTCAATTTATCTAGTTTAGCTAATAACTTTTTAAGGATCTCTTACATCCGATTAGTTATATTTTTATTTATATCATTTAATTTTATTTTTTATAATGATTGTATTTTTCTTAAATATCGTATTTTTCAACTTTTGAGAAAAAAAGTGATGTGGAGAGAAATAGTAGGAGAAAATTTTGGAAAAAATGAGATGTGAAAGAAAAATAGTAGGAGAAAATTTTGGAAAAAGAGAAAATAGTTGAGAGCAACAATAAAAAAAACGTGGGAAGAAAATTTTGGGAGAGATAATGTGAGAAAAAAAAGACGTGGGAAGGAAATTTAGGAAAATAGCTCTTTGAATAGTGCCGTTACATGTAACTTTTTTTTTTAGCTCATTTAATAAAATATCTATTCTACATTTTTGTTAGCTTCTCCAATGTAAATGGTATTTTATCAATTTAATGAGCTATTTTAGATAAAAGTGTTATTTAGCTCCTCTATTGGGAATGCTCTTAAGTGATATTGAATGGAGAAGTGTATATTTTTTGAATGACCATCTTATGTCCATTAGTTCATTACCAGTCATGTTTATAGTAGCCATGGTTTTGGAAGTGAAGGTTTTGAGAAATGTCTAGAAATTATGTGGGCGTTTTGCTGGTGAAAGTGAAAAATCTAATTCTTTAATATGAAGGCTTTGTTGTCAGTTAGTATGTTGTTTTCATCGATTGAAATTATATTTTTTCTTATACATATTTGATTCAGTAATTTTCTTTCTAATACCTTTTCTTGGATTTGCTACATCGACCAGATCAGGAGCCTCAACAGGTTGGCAGAGATGTTTGGCATGATCTTGCATCAGGCACGCAATAGTCAATAGAGCTCTAGGGCTTCAGGAGCGCTTTGTATTCACCTGAAACTAAGTGATGTATTTTGTTCAAGTTGTTGGATCCTTCTTATTGGGATTATAACCTATTGGATTTGAAGTTCACTGCGCCCTATTATATGAGAAACCTGTGAATATGGCTGTGTAAAAAATGATGTGGCATTTTGATATGGGAACAGAGTATTTTGTTACTAGTCCTTTGATGGAAGAGCTATGGTAAGTGTCGAATTATACAATGTTTCGTCTAGCATCGGCACTTTAGTGGACACAATTTTTTCTCCAAATTGGGTTTGAAGAAGTCTACTGACAAGGTTTTAAACATGTCAACTTAATAGATTAATTAAAGGAATTTCTTCCGATCCAAATTAGAGTAAAACCTTGCTCTCCCGATGAGTTCATTCGTCAAAACAGGTACGGCTGCAATTCCAATCATAAGGAATCTTAGTCCATGGTATATTTGGATCTCAATAATCAGGATTACCTTCACATTTACTACTTACCTAAGAGAAAAGAGGCCACAACTCTTTGGATTGTAACGTATGTGTCCCTGATTGTTGATTAGTTATGATAATTTTCTTGTTTGTTTTTCTCCTAGTTAGGCGATCTTTTTGTATACTTGTATACTCTCTTTAAGGTGTTTTACGCCTTTAATAAGACTGATTATTACTTATATATAAAATAAAAAAAATAAAAAATTAATACAGAAACTCAAGGGTTGACAGCTTACTTGAATGACATGTCTGTTCATTATATTTTTCACCAGTTCCACTTCCAGAAAATAACTGGCATTTCAGAATTCATATGTGCTCATTCACTGTAAATTATCCTACAATGGAAAGAACCACGCAAGTCTAACACATTTCATCAATTTCTTCAGTAGAGTTTCAATGAATTAGGATATATTGGCCTCGCTATATATATATATATATTCAAGAACATTAGAGTTTATTACAAGGACAAGGAGACATTATTTGATGTATTTTAGAGTAAGTACACATTAAGGGAAGAAGGCAAGGGGCAGAAATGTGTACATTGATTTACGGAAGCAAACAAATCAAACACACTCGCATCCACCACATTCAGCGTTCAAGTTTCTTTTGTTTTGAGTAGATATAAGAGAATGCGTTTCTTTACATTTGGGCCATTTTGGGACCTTCCTATCTTCATTCTTGTATAGCTTTGCAGCCACCGTCTTAAAACCACTCCTCATGTAACCCACCATGCTGGTAACAAGCTCTCTGAAACATTCAGAAAAAAATAAAAATGATAATAACTATTACACTTCTCTGAAGGGATGCACTTGGATCACAGAAAAATTAAGTCAAATTTAAAACCTTCACAGTACTAACACAGCCTAGAACTAATAAGGGCATCCTACAGCATCTTATGCAATTCATATGTCAAGAAGGACAATAGAAAAAAGCAAAATAAAACCAAAACGGTTGAAAAAGAACTCGGTTTATAATAGTAATGTTATTTAGTAAATTGCAATACAACTATTATAGTATTATACAACTGAAATAACATGGTAATGAAAATCAACCATTTGTTTTTTTTTTTTTTACAAGTGTTAATTCAAGAGCTAATTTTCACTGTTATATTATCAAATGGTATGACAGACAGTTTACTAAATAACATTACTTTCTATAATAATCATCGCTCAAATTTGCGATGATACTAGTAGATTTTGCCTAGCCACTATCATGCAAAAGGTCACATACTGTGTATTTGGTTAATAATAATTCCTCATATTAAACATTTTCATGCACATCGATATAATATTATTCCATTTCATATATATAGTGCATATAACTAATCATCTTTATATGTACTACATTTTCAAACAGTAACCACACATACAACATTAGTTTCACTGTTTTTTTTCCTTCTCCTAACACTCCTCATACATAATAATCTGAAAATTTAAACACCTACTTTTTGTGATATAATAGACATCACTTAAGAAAAGTTCACCAAATCTCACCCATTTGATAAGGCAACTTTTGAAATCCATAATCTTTGGTAGAATTTTCTCCTATAAAAACCAATCAATTATACACTATAAAAGTGCAAACCGACGAATCATGAAAAAACACTTCACAGAAGCATTTTCCTTACAAAAGGATCTTAATGCGTTTAAGAAAGTATAATAACCCTTTTCATACCTAATTTGGAATTACCTTCCCCATCACTTTTCCTCCAAGGGCTAAACTCGAAAAAATTCTTATCCATTGCTATTATCATGATATGGTCCATATTTTGTTTCTATCATATATGGTTCACAATTCATTACTTACTTGCACCTTTTTGCAAATATACCATGTTAGTTCTTCAAGTTTTATTTCTACACGTGGAAGTAAATTAAATTTATATATTTTTTGAGTCATGGCATCTGCTATTCCCCATAGTCATGATGATGAACAATGATTTTTTAACATAACAGGAGTCCGACGACAAAGAATGAAATTTTGGGCCTACAAGCAACTAACAGAGGAAACATTACCCAGTGACAGGTTACCAAAATGTTCTATGAGTTTTTGTTTTTATTTTTATATAAGTAATGAAGTATATATCAAAAGGCGCTGAGGGGCGCAATCCTATTATACAGGAAGTATATAAGAAAACGTCTAACTAGAAGGAGAAAAGAGAACAAGAAAGTCATTAAAGCTAATAACTAAAGAAGCTAAAAAAGCAACTGTCCAAGTGTTGCATGCTAGTAATTAAAGATGACTTCTGCAACCAATTCCACATCAAAGAAGACGGAGAAAACTATTTTTCCAGCATTACATAGGATATACTGACTGAATCAAGAATTGAGGGTGTTTTGTACTTACAGTGGTGAGCAAGGAGAACGGCCGCCATTTACATAGTAGACAAACAAGTATGAATCATAATGCTGACCGTTGATTAAGTAGAAACCTTGCAACCTTCTTATACACTTAAATGACATTTTCTGATACAAATGTATTGCAGGATTGTTGTAAGAAATGACATGCAAGTAAACTGCTTGGCAGGTTGGAATACTTGAGGCATATTTTATGACCTTCCGAATTAATGAAGAAGCTGCAAATCCATCAGGAATCAGTTGATCTATTGCGTAACAAGAAGTCTCAAAATTTTATAAGAGGGAAAACAAACCCTACCTATGCCGCAATTTCTATAGGCTTCTACTACTCCCAGCGTTAGGATGTAGACTAAAGTTTGATCTGATTTCGATGAGTCATATCTGAGTATATCTGCTATCTACAAGTCCAATAATGAATTGAAATGAATTAAGAGAACCAATGAAACGACATTAATATGCAAGTCTCTTTTTCCTTCGCAATAAGGTAAAAAACCAAAATCAGCAAAGACTGTTCTTTTAGATATTTGCGAAATCTTGAAAAAAGGCTTAGCCTCTATAAGCACTGCACATTTTGTAAATGTGGGTTGCAATCAAGACACTCAGACAAAGAGAAATTTTTATTCATTGAAAAGTCAAAATAATGCAAGCTTACACAATTCAAATAATTTTAAGGCCTTTAGCTTAAATATTAAACCATGATTGGTTGGTAGGAAGTATTGTTTGAAAGTGTGAATAAAGGCCTTCAAATCTGATGGGAAAGTTATAACCACAATAATTTTGGGGATCAATAATCTCCTTAAGTTGGAAATGTCTTGTGGTAACTTCTGCAACACTAAACATGTGCCAAACCGTTAGAATATTAATTAAGTCAATAATTTCCTATAAGCTTAAGCGTTTGGGATAAATAGTGATTTAACAATTTAATATGGTATAAAAGCGGAGGTTCTGAGTTCGAACATTTTCTTCATCAATTCACCCTCCCTATATTTCAATTAAATATTTCACGTAGTAGGCATCACTTATTAAAAGAGAGATTGAGCCCACGCATAAGAGAGAGTGTTAGAATATTAATTAAATAAATTATTTCCTATAAGCTTAAGCTTTTTGAATAAGTGGTGATTTGACACAAATATCTGATAATTATTCTTTAAGAGGTGCCAACTAACCAGCTAGTTATGTCTCTGGCAGTTTTACTAGAGACCTAAAATCGGACCTTGCCTTCAGGAGGAAAGGGAAAGGAAACAACATCAGGTATGAAGGTTTAATGAAATATGTAGACCAGTAAATTCAGGGACTCACCTCGCTTTCTTTTGCAAGTACTATTCGTGCAGTTACAAATCCAACTAGTTCATCACTTTTACCATTTGGCCGACTGCGGTCAACAGCAGCCCACGATACAATTTCACGTCCATTGACAACATTTTGAAAGAACTCAGACTCGTACCTGAAGATTAACATTAATTTGTGAAGAAGAAATCACATCATCCTAAAGCATGTAACCAATGAAGGGTATCAGATGAGAGCATCTACCTGATGGGAAACAAATCACCGTGGATTTGCTCTAAAATCTCGAGGTCAGAGGGTTGTATAGGCCTATAGAATAAAGTTGGACGGCGGGGCACTTTTGGGTTTACCATTGAAGATTGTGCTGTTAATCCCCAGCAAAGATCTGACATACACACAGAATTTTTCCAAGAACATCTGCCATTTATGTCAAAGGCCATGCAGCGGTTGCAGAAAATTGTAAAGAAATTACACTTTTCATTAATTATTTATTATTACAAATCACACACAGACAAACGAAGGAAACAGAAAAAGTGATGTCATATTCGTGTATGCTGAATTGAAAAGGAATAAGTACATTCAACTTTAAAATATTATATAACCAGTACTCATTGTGATTACAAGCCTAACAGTATTCACGCTTTTTCCTGTCATCATCATTTTGCTTTAACGTCTTTCTTTAGATCCAAAAAACTTTCACTAATTGAACATTGAGAAAACATCTATGAGGAGAAGAAAGGCCAAGTTTCTTGTGAAAGAAAATAAGTTAAGCTCCACGATATTAGCTATGAAATTCTCATATCATCTAGACTGGATCTACCCTAAAAAAGTCAAAAGTCAGAAAATTGTTACCAACTTGACCTGCATTCATAAACTTTCACTAATTGAACATTGAGAAAACATCCATGAGGAAAAGAAAGGCCAAGTTTCTTGTGAAAGAAAATAAGTTAAGCTCCACGATATCAGCTATGAAATTCTCAAAACATCTAGACTGGATCTACCCTAAAAAAGTCAAAGGTCAGAATATTGATACAATCTTGACCTGCATTCATAATCTTTGCTTCAGTGTTACACCTCAATATACACACCCATCTGATGACAATTCTTCAAATAGAGTATCTGGTTTTCAGTTATTGATGTATTTCATAATTAGATCAATCTAATAAGTGACCTGTTAGTTAGTCCCTATGCTGAATATATGCATGAGAATTATGATTTTAACATGAACAATAGAGCACTCTCCGCCAAGAAATAAAACTTCCCATAAAGCATAGACCCCCCCCCAAAAAGGTAAAACACACATAACAACAGCTTTCAAATAAACGAGCAAGTGCAGATTTTTACAAACCTGAAGCAACTAAATTCAGGCCATCATGACTTTCAATTAAAAATAAATTGATCAAACTCATGGCTAAAAGTCAACAACAGTCAAGTGTGTAATTTCCATAACATACTTCAGATTCACAGCCATCAAGTACAGGACATACAAAAAGCAGTCTTCTTTTTCAAATAAAGACCCAATTTTCTTAAACTTAGCTTAACTACATCAATTATTAAGTTCAATCGCTATTATAAGGCATGAGAAACATTAGAACACCATAGGAGAGAGAGAGCGAGAGAACAAATTACACACAAAAGAGCTCAAGATTTAACATTAAAATATTTCACACAAACCATTAGCCATATCCAAGCTTCGACCAACCCAATAAAATACAATCACAATTACTCCATATAACCAATCAAATTGAATCACGATTACTTTATCAAATACCAATAGTTCAAAGAAAAAACAGAAACCCAGATGAGATCTCAATGATAAAACTGAATCACACCCACTTACCTCATTGGTACTGTCTCAGAGAAAGCCTGGAGAGAGAAAGAGAGAGATCAGAGACTGCAGGTTCAGAGAAGAGAAAGCACGGAAAAACAAGACGGGAGAAGTTGGGTTTCTGTTGTCCCTTTCAATGTTCTATAAGGATACCTTTTCTGGGAACTGTTTTGGGTCTTGATTTTGATGCGTCAATGTGGAATTGGAATCTTGTGCTTTTCCTTTCGTGCGCCTTAGTTCTCATAATATATGCAAAGACTTCACGGTTCGCAATCCTTTGGGTGCAGAGAATTTCGTTACAAAACGAAACATGTATTTGTCACGAGACGAAAATGCCCCTCATATTTTACTTGCCGCACATATTATGAATTAGCACTTTTCTTTGGAAAGTGCAATTTTTTTATTTTCTTGAACTGATTTGTTGGGAAAAAATTTCAGAAAAAAGAAAAAAAAAATCGTTGGGCAAGTATCTCTTCAATTCAAGTGGAGAATTGATGAGTTTTTTTCAAAAAATAAAAAATAAAAAAAAAATCATTGTTATTAAAAAATCATGTACATCTCACATGTTCAAATAATATGTCATTTTATAAATTGAGTTGGAGAAAATTCTTCCAACCCAGTTTAGAGGAAAACTTTATTCTTTAATAAACTAAGTTGAAAAGAGTACTTCTAACTCAGTTTAGAAAAAAAACTTTATTCATTTTATTTTGTTGTATTTAATAGTATATACATAATGTTATGTGTTGTATTTAATAGTATATACATAATGTTATGTGGTGTATATAACATTATGTATACTGTTAAATCTGTGAAATAAAATCTTAATCATAAAATACTTTTGATGTCATGTATAACATTTGACATGATTGTGAGAAAATACAAAGCATGTTGACAGGTCCACCACCATCGACCTTGTTTTGTGAGCCTTATGCTTGGAGCGAGGCTCGGTTTGATACTTTGATTTGCTGGATAGAGCAAACAATTTCAAAGAATGTTTGACATGCGAATACAAACTGACATTTGTCTATAATTGTCGCATCCGGTTTGAAAAAAAAAAAAACACTCTCATTTTCAAGCATAACCCAAGCTATTCATGAAAATTAGTATTCTTTAGAATCTTGAAACTTATTTCCCTTCGTTTAGGCAAACTTCTCTACATTCTTACAACTTTGTCGTGTCCCCGGGATATGTTGTCCCAATAAGAGAGTTACAAACAAGCTGAGTTGAGGTGATAAATCATATTCTTTAGTCTCTGGAACTCAAAGAATGGCACCAGTCATGAACCGATGATTGATTACAGCCTCTGCAATTGGTCTTTTTCTGAAGTCAGGACTCAGCATTGCCTACACCGAGAACAACAGTTTCTCAGAATACAATGGCAGTGACCAAGAAATATAAACGATCCTCGAGAAATAAAAAATATGTCAGGTTCTAACTTCTAACTTCTACAAGAAAATCACAAGAAAAGGGGAAAAAGAAGAGTATAGCAGAATTTCTAAACATTGGAAAGATGAAACTAGGGAGATAAAACATGTTAAGAGATGAAAATTACTCATACACTTTGTTCATTTTTTTCCCCTTGAGAGAGAGAGAGAGAGAGAGAGAGAGAGAAATGTGCAAGCCTTAGCACGAGCATTCATGCTGAGTTCTTCTTACATATCAAAAAGTATATTTGTAAAACTGACAAGGATGCTCTCCACTTTACTTGAAATGGAGATGAGTTATTTAATGGTTAGAATTTAATATTTTTGCATCTAATGGTGTAAATAATGTCACATCATTTAAATTTTTTGAATAGTATGCTAATATATTTATCACGTAGCATCATTTATACCGTTAAATACAATACATTAAATTCTAACCATGAAATGATTCTTTTCATTTCAAGTGAAATGAAAATAATCCTATTCTTATCCGAGAAATATGGTTCACCGACCAATGGTGAATTTATGAAGTGGGGTGAAGAAGTGGAATGTACAAGCAGACCTGTATGGGAGATACTAACCACACTGTAATTTCATAAGCAACTGAAATCATCCTTTTGAATGTTTGAAAGCAGTATATCATACACGTCTACTTTACCCATTCAACTTGCTCAGGATTGGGAAAACATGCCCTTCTAATCTAGCTTGCCAACAATCTAAAACAATCTAAACAAACTCCTACAGTTTCTTTGTTTTCTTTAAGTATGGTCTTCCTTTAATATTAAAGTTGTAACACCTTAGTGGGTGGTTATAAAGACATTCATAAAGTGTCAAGTTCCACATTAGTTCTTTACTAGGTGAGACTGGACTTTTTAAGTGATTTTAAGAAAGCTCTAAATTGATTAAGTCCTTTTGAAGTGATAGCACAAATATAACTAGCGATTTTCCTGAGTCGTTACATAAGTTGTGGACATTTCTGTAATCAACCTAATCTTTGTTGAACACGTTATCATCTTTTATAGATGTTCATGTATTAACTCATTATTATTAATGGCATGCAGACGTTTCATATGTACAAGTTTTCAGAATGTGGATAAAACAAAATTGATGGGTGCACCAGATACGCTCATCAGTCAGAAAATATAATTAAACCTGGAGTAACTCCCAACCGGCACCATCACCAACATCCAGGAATTTGACAGCATCTAGTAGTCGGTCATCTGCTAAACAATACCTGCCAAAATAAGAACAAAGAAATACGAAAAATAAGAACTAAAAAGCTGAAAAGAAATAAAAACAAACCTGCAAGAAAGATCTGTGAAAACAAGTTCGGGCTGATCCAATAATCATAATTCTTTACCACCAAATATTCATGTTAGTGTGGCAAATGGCAATGATTTTAGACAGTAATTTAACATGGTCATTTTTACCAAGGTACCAAGAAAAGACATGCTTTGTTATGATTCAACCCATTTATTATTGTCAATTCTGCAGCAGTGAAGCAGAATAGAAAAATGGGACAAAAATTAGATAGTCGAAAATTAGGGTTGCACTAGACTTCAAAACAGTTGGAATGAGGCCAAAACATGAATAGCTTGTTTTAGTTGTAATATTCAGTCTGTTTCTAACTGCTACTATGGTCAGAAACTGTCAAGTCTCACACTGCCAAAGAAAAACTATTCTAAAATGCATTTCAACTCAAGGCAATGCTACTAGAAAGTCATTTAGTTCTTGATCATTTTAGGAATATCCAGGTAGTTTGCAAGTTCTTGATTTATTAAAAGGAATAACAATTTCAGAGCATGACAAGGATCCCTAGACTCCTGAAGCAAAGAAAATAAAGCACAAAGCCCAAATTCAAAGAGAACCCAAGGAAGTTCTCTTAACACTAGATTCTGACCTTTCAAGTGTTCCCCAAACGGTGGGGGGGAGGGGGGAGTTTCAGGTTTTTATCCTCCATTTCACTATTAAAGAAACATATAATTATCCCCACAATAACTAGTAGTTGAAGTGTAAGATATAGAAGACATCTTACTCTCTTGTAGCTTCAAGATCAAGCTGGAAAGTGCTCTCCAAAAGCCTCTGCAAGTTCATGGAATAAACAATTAGGGTCTAGCAGACTTGCTTCTCTTTTATAAGTAATAATATTTCGTCGGAAGTAAAACATAATTATTACATGGTATGATTATAATGCATCCTCTCAACAAATTACAATTGAAAATTCAGGAGAGCAATCAAACCCAAAAAGGAATCACAACGTTTACTTCTCAAAGACACAGATTAGTCACAAATGAAGAACCTACATTAAATTACAATCTGCTACCCCCTCAACATCTCCTACAGCCGCCAACTCACTTTCACTCAAATCAACCTCAAAGAAAAAACTTCTGAATAAAGCAAAACAAGCAGAATAGCTTGTAGCTGTTTGATCTCTACCCCGTCATCTGCAAATAATAGATGAGATACCTCCTAAGTGTCACTATTACCCCCACCAACCAAAAACCTGAAACCCGACCACCATCCATAACCTTAGCGATCATTCTGTTAAGAGTTTCCATGAGGAAGAGGAAAGGAAGAGGTGATGACAGGCCCCTTTGCCTCAAACCTCTAGAACTATCATAAAAACCAGTTGGGCTACCATTAACTAACACCAAACATCTAATGGTAGAAACACAAAACCAAATCCATTTCATCCACTTCGTGGCAAAGCCAAACCTTCTCAACATATAAATTAGGCACTCCTATTGACATAATCATAAGCTTTTTTGGTATCCAATTTGCAAATAACCCCTGGGATTCCACTCCAAATTCTACTGTCCTAATACGCAAATTCCATGTCAATCTTTGTCTACATTCCGAAACAAACAAGAGACAGAGAATCAACCAATATCCATGTCAATCTTTTCCACAACCCTCCTATCCCACATGAAAAGAACTCCACCTGGAGTAATATTAGCAGCCAAAACAGCTCAACAAACAAAGGCCCACCAGAAGTACTCCCAACAAGCTCCTTAGTCATGCCCTAAGATTGCTAACATCACATTTGTAAAGAGAAGAATTTCTAGGGGAAAAAAAAAAAACACTGACAAACCCCAAGAAAAATTGAAGGTGTAGTTGTATTATAGCTTACTTGCAAGGAAAGGCTATCCATTATGCCTGCTTCACAAAATGGAACAAAAGCTAAGTACGCAAAAAGAAGACCTGCTTCATATCTGCGGGTGAACAATAAGAAATGTTAAATGGAATATGTAGCTGAACAAAACTACTAAGATGATCCCATGTTTCAAAAAATCTACATATCATCTGCTATTCCAAAGGCTCTCTTCTCCATTAATGTTAAGGCACCAGCAGCAGATGCTCGTCTCCAAAGTCCCTCTGAGAGTGTGCTAGGACCCTCTTCTAGACATGAATAGCTGGGAAAACATGTGATTAGAGATAAACTATTTGAAGTTATAAAATAACTGGAAATTTTAAAGCGATAATTCACAACTTCAATAAATAAAAAAAGAGAAAAAAAACAAAAAAAAAGGAAAGAAAAGAAAGAAAGATATTCCTGAAGCAGTTGTGATGTTTCTGCAAGAAATATAATTCCTTTAGTGGTTGCATTAATTCAGAATGGAAATTGACATCCCCTTATCCTCAACAAGGCCAAGTACCCAAAACATTGATTTTGTTGCTACAAAATGTTAAAAGAACAAATCCTACAGAAGCGGAAATGTAGTTCATGTACTGATTTTTTATATACACAAAATGTGGGTACTTTAGAGACCTCCAATGAATTTTCATGAATGTCATCCGATTAAGTTTCAAAAAGATCTATTGGTGTCACCTGAACATATCATAAGAAACAGAACATATTGGTTGCTTTCAACCATAACTGGGATTCACTAAACCTGGAAACATGGCTTGCTTTCTGAAAGGTGGCCCAACAGATTGCATTTAGAGGGGGGAAAACCCTCGTATGGGATGGGTATCCTTGCTATGTAGGATACACCTACAGTAAAAATATACAAAAGATTCCTCTCACGGAATGTATAAAATAGATACTTTTTGAGTTGAACATGTTGAAGCTTAAACTGAAAAAAAAAAAAAAAAAAAAAAGAAAGAAAGAAAGAAAGAAAGAAAGAAAGAAGAAAGAAAAAGAAAAGAAAAGAAAGAGAGCAATAAGACCCTTAACATACCTGATATCAACAGAAAAGGCTAGATCCCGAAGTCGAGGAACTAAGTAAGCAGCATCTCTTTCTATAATTGTGCTGCCATTGATAAGTCAAACTTTGAGTAAGATATAACTGAATTAATAGAACAACCATAACAGTCTCATACAAAAAGACCGGTACCTCGAACCAAATTGATTTTTTTTAAAAGACATACTTAAGAACAATAGAAGATGGTCCAAGACTCTGGTGCAATCTATCATGCTCATGCAAGAAAGATAGACCTCTCATGGCACCCTGAAGCAGCTTAATCACAAAATCTCTTCTGCGCTTGATTCTTTGCACTTGTTCAAATTGATTCCAGGACATCTGTTCCCCTAGTACAAGATTCTTTGATACTTTTTCACTCATAACTTTTGCATAGTCTGCGGCACTATATTTCCCATCATTACGGAAAGCAAGCCACTGGGTGCAGGATAATTATTTTACAAACAGCATCTACCAAAAGAAATACCCAAAAACTTTATATATGAATATAATTCATGTCATGCAACAAACCTGCTCCCCAGTTTTCGTTTCAAAACCACCAACAAGTATCAGAAGATTCTGACAAATACCTTTTGAACTGCTCTGAGAAAAATGTGCCAAAAAAAAAAATTAGGACTCCCTCAGTGCTGCTGAAAAATTGCAACTATGTACAGGCTTATACAGTTACTTAGAGAGCAAGTGAAAAAGCATCTCTTTTTTCTTTTTTTTTTTGATAAGTAACAAGTGAAAAAAGCATCTTATTTTACTTGAAGGAAAGAATGAGCATTCAACTCGTTTGCAGCCATCATATCAGCCTCCTTTCCACCAGCTCGTTGTCCAGGATAAACCTTCATAGTTAAAATTGCTATTCTCAATGAAATGTATCGTGTTTAAAGAACTGAACTAAACTGAGGTGCCAGAAAACCAGTAAAGATAACTGATTGTCCATAGCCTATAAGCAAGCATAAGGTAAATAGAGATCTTTCTAAAGGGAAAAAGACATATTAAATTGGGATAACAAGGAAAGGGGGTAAAGAAAGACATGATCAAACTACAAAGAGGAGGTTCATTTGTAATGCTTATTTTTATGTTTTATTTTATTTTAATGTACAAAGAAGAAGAAGATAATGATGGCCCTGATTTCTTTTTTGATGTGTTCAGTTACAGTAAAAGCATTTAGTGACTTCTTTAATCACATTTTACTCATTTATTTGCTCCAATTTGTGATAACTCGTTTGTTTCCTCTTAATGTTATACATTGGTTGCTTGCTTATCGATCTAATCATTTCTAGAATATTCTAGCTTAATAATAAAATGCAGTACTTGCAAAAAAACTAAGATACTCAACAATTAAATAATTTGCTCCGTTAACTAATAAAGGTACTTTTCTTGCTTAGTTAAAATTGCCTATAGTCCATTGTATTAAGAAGCTCTTCTTTTATGGTAGTTGAAGTTTTGGATTAGATGGAGAAGAAGTAATGTAGATTAATTTAAGTAGAGTATTCCATATATATATATAAAATATGTCCCTTGAATTGTCCATTCCATGCATATCTTTACTCCATCTATATCTTTACTTTCCTTGTATTAAGCCTTTTGACTATTTGTAATTCTCTATATAAGTAAATGAAATACATCTCTCTACTCACCTTGAGATAGAGTTTCTCAATTGTCTTTATGGTATCAGAGCCTCGGTGAGATAGAGATTTTTTTTATGATGAAGTAGGAAGAATAAGAACATTGTCATCAATAACAACAACAACAACATCACCTTAAAAATAACTGGCATCCCTCTAAGTGAACCCTGAGAAACTCTCCCTTCATAAAGCCTGCAAAAGAACTGCCATGTACAATATCAGCATCAAGAAGGATAACACTTTCTGCATTACACATTTACAGTATGAAAAGCCATGAATTATTCCTCATATACTTCAAAATTTACCTGATCTTTACAGTGCCTTCTCCCACATCTTGAACCCCCAATCGGCTCAAATCTCTTGATGAATATTCAATATCTGTCCCTGATTGGAACCCTGAATAGCTAGGGGAAGAATAAGAACCTTTTACCATTACATTGAAATAAAATTGACTTCAGAACAAGAAGTAACGAGAAGCCGAGAACAAAGAAAAGAAAATTTATTCAAACCACAGAACATAAGTGGAAGCATAAGCCTCATTTGGTTGCTAATAGAACAAAGGAAAGGATAGGAAGTAAAACATTAAAAAATTAAAATAAAATAAAATAAAAAAGAAGAAGCGATCTTTGATGTTTGACTATCTACGACCTAAGACAACAAAGAATTCCCACGCGTTAAAGCTAACATAACAATTTTCTTCAATTGAATTTTCATTTTTTTCTGAGGTACAAAAAGCAACTTTAGAGCGCAACTACTCAAAACTTTCAATTTTCTTCTTATTTTTTCTACATTTATTCGACATCTAGAAAATTGTATGTTCTTTCCTTTTCTTTCAATATCTCCACAAATAACAAAGGGAACGTAGCTTTATGGATTCAACACTCTCCAGTCAAATTTCGAAAAATAAAAACACTAACTGACTACTAGAAAGTATATTAACAAGAAACCAAATCAAGCAATTAAATAGATTCACATACACGTACATGAAATTTCACATAGAGACATGCATTCAAATATAAAATTTTCTTTCACTTTTTGCACAATACAAATACATTCAACTCAATCTTGTTGAGATATGTTAAATTGCCAATTATCCCAAATGCGATATGAAATGGTGAATTTAATCATTTAATTAATGCTGAATCTCACGTATGTCTCAAGATGAGATATAAAGACACATATATATATATACAAATAAATGCATTTCGTGTAAACCACGCGCGCGCGCGCACACTCAACTCAGCCTAATCCAGCTCTCTTCGAAATTTTCTTCTGTTTCCTTTTCTATTATTTCCTCAGCAACCAAACAGGAAGTAAGGCGAGAGTAGAGTTGGGGCGTGAGGAGGCAATACCTTGTGATATTCATGAACCCATAGCTCCCGAATAGCCTCCCCACCTCGAACGATTCAGAGTTGGTGATCAGAGTCGCTTTACAGAGCCGCCGACGCGTCCGAGTTCGGCTCACTGATTTCGAACGCGAGCCTCTGGGGAAGAGAAAAGTGGGTTTGTAACGGAGCGAAGTGAGACAATCAGGTGCGGCGAGGAGCATGTTTGGCTGGTTCTGCACTGCGTGTCCGCAGTCCGCTGCTCTTCTTCTCGCGATGGAAATGGCGCCAACGGATGGACACCGATGAAGTTAGGAAAAGAAGGGATAGGCCTTCCTAATACTGTCGGCGTGAAAAATTAGCATTCGTGTTTACCGTTGGCTCGTGTCCAAACATAAATCGAAGACTATTAAGCCAATTTTAATTTGCCTTATTTAATTAAATAATTAAGTTAAATCCATTATTTTGGGTTGAATTTGCAATTAATAATATTAAATGTCCCGTGTTAGATTTGGATTGTGTTGAGAGATAAATATAAGACTATAGGTTAACTATAGTCCAACCCATTTAATCAAATATGTCAAACCTTTTAATTCTAATCCAATAATTTCATATTGTATTTGTGTCAAGTTTGTGAACCGCGTCAAAAATTGTCGGCTCAAATTCACACACACACACACATATATATAATGATGTTAAACATACAACTAGCGTGAGTGAACAGTCACTCACGCCATGTAAATCATCACTCATATATATATATTAGAATAGTGAGTTTGGATGCAATTATTATTATTATTATTTTGACATGTCCACATAAGAGGAGGGAGAGAGATTCGAACTAATGACCTACACTTCATTAGGCGAGATCCTAACCGATTGAACTAGTCACATCAATATTATTGAATAGATGTTAATATGTTATTAGCATTGAAAAAACAACTACCATTTCATATACATAAATATTACTTTTGTTTTTGTGACAACTAATATTGATTTGCATGTCTTTTAAAGTGCTTTGGTATTTCAATTATTTAAATAAAAAAAAGTGCGATTTTAAATTAAATTATAAAAAATTATCACTTGAGTACAGTTTTTAAAAAATTTCATTCCGAAAACATATAAAAATTTACGTTTTAAAAGCTAAATTGTGATTTTAGCAAATGCTTGTCTATATTAATAAAAATCACATTTTAAAATAACTATTTTTAAAATGTTTTAAATTCAAAACCTCCAACTCAAACAACCTAGCTAGTTAGTTTTTAAGAACTGTACGTGAGGTTAATGCTACATATCCTCCTAAAATTGATGTTGATTTAAAAATTACTATTTAATCAAAATTTAATATTTATCCATCATAAATTCAATGATATTTAAAATCGAACGTGCTTAACATTACTCATAAGTTACACGACAGCGGTAATTTATTGTCAATGCTTGGAATATGAAGAGGAAGCTTTTCCAACTCTCACCATCAAAGTTCTTGACGGTTTCTTCATGACTATCATCGATTATACGGTTTATATGACAGAATTTTCGCTATTTTCTTGTTAATCCAAACAAATTAAACAATACTCTCACTAATTAAGGCTCACCTCTTGTGGCGTCCGTTTCACTGCACCCGTCTCATCTCATGCATGCACGTATAAACCGGACCACCTCCAAAGGAACACACGGACAGAACATCATCGGGGGAAAAAAAAAATGGCGTCTTGTCTCCCAAGCCGCCCTCTCGCTCTCGCTTTTTCCCTGCTCCTCATCCTCCCTCTTGCTCTCGGAACCAAGCCCGCAACCGCTCCGGTCCTGGCCTACCACGGCGGCGATCTCCTCACCGGAAAGATCGACCTCGCCCTCATGTGGTACGGCCGGTTTGGCAACTCTCAAAAGAAGGTGATCAGGAGCTTCATTAAGTCACTAAACTACGATGGTGGAGCAAACTTTGAGCCCCAGGTCTCGAGCTGGTGGCAAATAGTTGGGAGCTACCAGTCATTTGCCGGGAGCAAGTCCAAAAGAAGCCCCGGAAACGGAATCAAAGTGCAAGTTGTGAGTCAAGTGAGCGATCCTTCCTTCTCTCTGGGAAAGGTCGTGACCGTCGACTTCGTTAAGCTTCTGGTCCAGAAGGCCACTGCTGGAAAGCCTAACACTCTTGCTGTTATCTTCACGTCTAGGCAGGTTACAGCGTCTAATTTGTGCTTGGGAAAATGCTCTGAGCATGGAGTTATCGGTAACATAACTTTTCCTCTTTTTTTTTTTTTTTTTTTTTTTGCCATTTTTATAGTAAAAATAAATATTTTCGAAAATTTTTACTAAACATGCAAGTTTTTTGTTTGTGACACTTTTGTAGGCACTAAAATTAAGTGCTTTTTAAGCTCTCGAATGGCCTATTTGGGTGTGCATTTAAAGGGCTTAAAAGTACGTTTAACACTCATAAAAATCTATTTGAAGAAAAAAGTATCCGTTTAGTAAAAAAAATTAAAACGCTTTTAAGGGTTTAAAAAGACTAAAAATAACAAAAACACAGTTATGGCAAAAGCTTAAAAATATAGCTTTTGCCAACAAAACGTTCTTCTGACTTAAAAACTCTATTTTTTAAACACAATCTTAAACATACTCTTAACACAATTTCAAACAGGTTTTTGGATTCCTATTTGGACGTGGTTAATTATTATTCGAGATGAGATTCCATCATTTGTAAAACTCCAACATAAGTATTGATTATTCAGTGAAATTTAATTATCTTATGCAAAAACCTTTGTTGCTCTACTAACCCTGAATTGTTAACAATAAAATTAACTTGCAGGTACTCAGCCATACATTTTGGTAGGGAACCCAGAGTCTGAGTGCCCAGGAACGTGTGCGTGGCCATTCCACAAGTCCGATTACGGGCCCATAGGTGTGACATTGCAGCCACCAAATGGGAACATAGGGGTTGACTCTATGGTGGTTCATTTTGCCTCAGGCTTGGCTGGTGCAGTGACCAACCCATTCAAGACTGGGTTTTTCCAACTAGGAACCAAGAATGATCATGAGCTAGTTGAGGCTGCAACAGCTTGTCCGGGGGTGTTCGGGAGCGGGGCGCTCCCTGGCTACACCGGGAAGGTACGGGTCGACCCGACCAACGGTGGCGCCTTCAATGCCCGTGGGCTTAAGGGGAAGAAATTCTTGGTTCCTGCAATATGGAACCCAAGAACATCCTCATGCTGGACCCCTATGTAGCTTTTGGTTGTACAATTATAAGATTAATGTTTGTAGAGAGAAATGAAATGCAACTTTTCTTTGTTTCCAATTGGTGTATGATGAATCTTTTGGGAAAATGAAGGTGGTAAAATAATTGTGTTATTTAAGTGGAAAAATTTGATAATATCTATTGAGGAATAATTCTATATTGCTTGTGAACAAGATCTTGGGCGTATTTATAGGGAGTGGATAACTCTCTCTTATTGAATCAGTTTTACGAGATGAGTTAGAACTATGAATTTCTTCATGGTATTTGAACCTAGCTACCACAAGACGAATGGAGCCTGCACTACTTATCCTGTGACAAGTATAAAAAAAAATACTGGCATGCACGTGAGGGTGGGTGTTAAGAAATAATCTCACATTGCTTGTGGACAAGACCTAACTTGGGCATGTTTATAAAGAATTGGCAACCTTCTCTTGTAGAACAAAAAAAAAGAAAAAAATACTGACATGCACGTGAAAGAGGGTGTTGAAGAATAATCTCATATTACTTGTGAACAAGATCTTGGGCATGTTTATAAGGAGTGGATATCCCTCTCTTATTGAACCGATTTTATGAAATGAGTTAGGTCCACAAATTTTTTCAATATCTAAGGGATTAATTAAATTGATTGGCTCTATGATTTGAAATGATACCCATGATGCACGTGAGGGAAGGTGTTGAAGAATAATACCATATTACTTGTGAACAAGATTTTGGGCATGTTTATAAAGAGTGGACAACTTTCTCTTATTGAACCGGTTTTATTAAATAAGTTAGGTCTACAAATTTCTTCAATATCTAAGGGATTAATTAAATTGATTGGCTCTATGATTTGAAATGATACCCATGATTATAATGTGGTTGAGTGGGTACCTTTTCTCCTTATTCAATTATAAAATTAAAATAATAATAATAATAATAAAATTGATAAACTGAAGTTGGAGTACATGAAAAGCTTGAATTTGATTTCAAATGGACAAAATTCAGGCTTCCTATTTCTAAACCCTGAAAATTCAAGAGGTTTTTGTAGGCTAATGTTGTTTCCTGAAAATATTATGGAACTAATGATGCTTTTGATGTTGCCTAAATTTAAACTTATTTTGGTCTATCGGTAAAATTACAATTTGACTTTTAAAATCATTTTTTTTTTTTAATAAAAGAAATGCCCCTCTTTGCTTGGGTTTGAAAACATTCATTTTTTCACATTTTCAAATACATTCTAAAATGAGATACTTTTAGCAATTTTGTTTAGTGAAAAAAAAATGCTCCAAATTAAGGTCCATGATATGTAAACTTTTTATTAAATCACTCCATAATGATTGAATTTTGTCAATTTACTCCATTGGGTTTTAATTGTTATTAAATGGATTATTCTGTCTACTTTTTGTTAAATTTTTGGGTTAAATACTATTTTAGTACCTATGGTTTGCACCAAAATCAAATAGTCACCTGAGTTTTTAAAAATATCGCAAATGGTATCTTTTTTTTTTTTACATGTCCACATAAGAAGGGAAGGTGGGATTCGAACTAGTGACATCCGCTTCATGAGGCGTAGTCCCAACCGATTGAGCTACCTCTTGAGGACGGAAATGATATCTATGGTAAGCCAATGAACTCACTTTGTACCTCTGTCAAGATTCCGTTAAGCTTTTTAACGAAACGCCATGTCACCCTTACACGTAGGCGCCACGTGTGAGTGGTACTTGGGTTTTTGGGTGCCATGTCATTTATAAAAAAAAAATATCAAAAAACCAAAAACCAAAAAAGAAAAAGAAAAAAACCCATCAAAGAAAATCTATCTTGTTCTCTCCATTCTCCTCTCCCCCAACCCATATAGGTTTTTGCAAACCCAAATACCAACTTCGCCATCCCTCCCTCAATGCCGTCACCGTCCTTCTCTATAGGGATAATATAAGCCACTACTGTTATGTTCATTTTATGGTATAACTAGAATGGTAGGAACAAAAAGAAAGATAACATTCCTTCTCTAGCAACTCCAACAAATCGAACAGGCATCAAGTGATTTTCATATCACTGCAAATCATTAAGGATTTTGAGCTATATAATTTTATTTATCATCAATCCTTAGCCTATGTAGCAAGTCAAAAATCCCATTCCCATTCCCAAACTTGTGAAACTCGAATTCTAGAGTTTTAGCAATTTCCATTACTTCTGCAGTAGGCTCAGACCCATCCACATGAAAAGAACCCTGTTTTATGGGTTCAACAGGTTCACGCATCAAGGCTTGCTGCTTGATGTAGTTGTAAAGCTGTTGATGAAAGGGATGGTCGAAGGAAAAGCAATATTCATATCCATCTCCTGCATGTTGACGGCGTGTTGAGGAGTGGACGGCGACGGTGTTGAGAGGGATGGCGGTGGCAACGACGTTGAGGAAGGGATGGCGAAGATGGTATTTGGGTCTGCAAAAACCTAAAGGGTTGGGGCATTGGGGGAGAGGAGAATGGAGAAAAGATGGATTTTCTTTTGTTTTGTTTAGGCAGTGCACAAGTTTTTTTAATTTTTGTTTTGTTTTTTTTTAATAAAAATGACGTGACACTCAAAAATTCAAGTACCACCCCAAACGCCCACGTGTAAGGTGACATGTCGTTCCGTTAAAAAACTTAACAGAATCTTGACGAAGGTATTAAGTGAGTTTATTGACTTACCACATGTATTATTTGTGATATTTTTGAAAATCCAAGTGGCTATTATTTTTGGTGCAAACCACATGTGCTAAAATAGCATTTAACCCTAAATTTAAAACAGTGTTACGTTGTCATACTCAATCAAAAGGTGACATGTCTTCTCTTAAATAAAAAAAATATAAATACCTAAAAATAAATAAATGAAAATGAAAATATACCAATTTTCAACCTCATTTTCAACCCAAATTTGTCGTTTTCTCTAATATATACATATGTATAGGCCACCTGGATACGGACCGGGTTAAAAATTTCTTCGTTCTCCGAGGACCGAAGCGAAAGGAACAGAAAGGGGCTGGACTGGAGACACTAGGGCTCCATCTTTCTTCCCTCGCTTTCCATACCAAGGCGAGTGGGAGTACTTGAGTCGTTGGATTTTGGATCGGTGAGCTTTTCTTCACTTCAATGCGCTATTTGGTCTTCGATAACATGCTAATTGCTTGGTTTTCCTTTGTTTTCTCTCTGGTCGAATTTGTGCTTCGACTTTAGCTCTGTTAACAATGGAGCATAGGAATTAGGGCTTGGAATTCGAATGTATATTCTTTATGTTCTGTTTGGCTGCTGATGGGAAAAATTAAACTATTATCTGTATGTTTCCTTGGTCTTTTCAGCTGCCAGTGCATATATCCGTTCGGACTTGAGAATATTGGTTTCAATATACACCTTCAAAAAATTTGGTTTTGTTGGGCTATTTAATTGCGATCGTCGAGTTTGCAAGAACCATCTGAGCCGTTAAACTCCCTCCTTCATGCCTTCCAGCTATCGCTTCCTCTGCCCAAGAACCAGAGATTCAAACCCATAAATTTTCTAGGTTCCTGCGCGTCTGCTCCGCTTCCTCTGCCCCAAGAATCAGAGTCTCAGACCCCTCCTCCTCCAAATCTTTTCACTTTGTGCTGCTCCCTCCAACCCAAACGCCAATCTTTTAACGAGAATCAACGTCGTTTAGATTCCGCCACTGGCATAAGCAGTAATCATCCAAAGTTCCAACTTTTTTTTACGATCCTTGAATAATTAGTGAAAATTTGCATTAGCCCATGTTTGTAACTTTGTATCTGAGTGTTATTGTGTTTCTACAAAGTTTCCATTAAAGGGCTATAGCCTTTCATTGATGTTTTTGTATCTGAAAGAGTCTTGGGTGTTTCAGGGGAACCATCTGAGTTTATGGAGACAACACGTTTTATTCAGAAACCCCAAAAGAAGCAGAAACTGAATGAAGAACAGGACATTGATGGAATCCCAAATGCTTGGGAAACTTACCAGATGAGGTTCTTCGACACATCCTTTCCTTTCTTTCAACAACCGATGCTGTTAGGACAAGCATACTTTCTAGAAGGTGGGAGTACTTGTGGGCTTCTATTCCCGATCTGGATTTTGCGAGAAAGCCTGTAAAGAGAAGTCTTTTGATGGATTTTGTGGACAGGGCGCTTTGTCTTCGTGATTCATCACTTATGAAACGATTCTCCCTCTCTTGTGATGTGCTTGGAGATGCTTCTCGTGTTTATACGTGGATCTCTACCGCAATAAGGCGGCATAATCTTCAGGAGTTGTACATTAAGCTTGAAAAAATGGAGGGGTTTGTTCCACTTCCTTATTGCTTATTTATTTGTAAGACACTCACAAGCTTGCATCTTGATATGTTGTGTATCCTGAAGCTTCCCACTACAATATGTTTCTCAAGTCTAAAGATTTTGAAGATCCAAAGTGTTACATTTTCGAATGAATACTTGACCCGGAAGCTTTTTTCTGGTTTGCCAGTTCTTGAGGAGCTAGAATTAAGAAATTGCAGCTGGGGGAATCTCATGTTTATGAGTATTTCTGCTCCCAAGCTACATTCACTGTGCATATTTGAAAATTGGACGGCAGATAAATATTATGGGAGTCCTAGTGATTTTTGTCAGGTTATGATTGGTGGAGATTGTCTGAAAGAATTTTATTACAACGGTTGTTTGATCGGCGAATATTGCTTATATGAGTCATTCTCAATGGAAGAGGCTGAGGTTGTTACTATATGTGAGGATGTTTGTGAACAACTTGCTCTTCGCATGCTTAACCTTCTTATAGGTCTCTCCAACGTAGAACAAACTAACACTTGGCTCTAGTGTGATTGGGGTATGCCTGCCTTCTCTCTTTGTAAATTCAAAATTTACTTTAAATATCAACATATTGGTGGAAAATTAATTTAGTTGTAAAATTAGAAAGGGTGAAGCTAGTTACCATTCTAAGTTTTAATGCTATTTAAGTTTTTGACAGATGTTATATGAAAGTTCTTGTAATT
Source organism: Carpinus fangiana (assembly GCA_006937295.1). Lineage (NCBI taxonomy): Eukaryota > Viridiplantae > Streptophyta > Magnoliopsida > Fagales > Betulaceae > Carpinus > Carpinus fangiana. The sequence continues at coordinate 32,809,616 of CM017326.1, forward strand.
ATTTGCCAGCTTCAAAGAACTATTATGTTGCAGAATTTGGTTTCTCTTCAATTTCAAAGAAGGTTATAGTTTGTTGATTTAACCATTCATTTGCCTTGTTTGAGAATTCTTGTTTTTGTAATACAACCAAATGAGGGTATCTGTATATCATTTGGGAAACCATTCGATAAGTACCATTCTCATGTTCTTTTTTGAATGATGTTCCTACTTGTGTGTTATTGATATTAAACACAAAATCCTTTTGCCTATTAAAAAGAAGAAATAAAAAGAAATTTCTTTTTCTTTTGCTTGGTAAGACTTGAACTAGTATTTTAACTATTATGCATTTTTTTTATCCTATGCTTAGGTTCTGACGCATGCAGAAGGACACCTCTCTCAAATGCCTATGTTCAAGAACTTGATGAATTTGATAATTGTCGAAATGTGTGTTGACTTTCCAGTACTAGTTAAGATATTGCAAAATTTTCCTTGTCTTCAGACTTTGAATTTTTCTGGGGTAACCTCATCTGAACTATAATGTCTACTATCTTGTGTATGTTTCATCTTATTGCCTATTCCATGATGGATAAAATATTATGTTGCAATGATTATTTAGGGGCTTTGTTGGGCGCTGCCGGAATTGGATAATGATGATTGGACATTGGACATAGTGCCTCCATGTTTCTTGTCCCATCTCAAGTTGATTAAAGTCCCTAATTATGGAGATTATGAGGTTGAGCTTTTTGCAGTCAAGTTTCTGCTAAAAAATGCAGTTGTCTTGGAAGAACTAATTATAACAGTGGAGGACTATTATGTCGGGAATTTAGAAAAGGAGGTGAAGATTTATAAGGCGTTGTTAGAGCTCCCTAGAGGATCTCCAAATTGTAAAATCATTTTGGAATGAGCTTTTTTTGAGCAAGCAATCTAGAAAAAAAGCCATTAAATTTCTGCTTTTTTGTAAGATGTAAAATGTATGGCTTTGCTATGGAATCTTACGTTTGTTCTATTTGGTGTTAATAGTTTTGAATACTCAAACTTATCAAAAAAAAGGTTTTGAATACTCACACTTATGCATGTGTTCAATGTCAGTTGTGATGATGTCTTTATAAAATAGATTGCGTCTTCGATTCTTTTAATTAGTTGGTTTTTTTTTTTCGCTATCTTCTACATATTTCTTCTCAGTGCAAGTTAAGATTTTATTTTTGTTTAACTAATTGTATAGACAGTCGGATATAACTTTAAAGTAGAGGCATCCTCTCTATGATCTCGTTCGCATTGTGTAGAAGAGAAAATATAATTGAATTAATAATTTTTTTATTATCTATCTTTTTAAAATTTCTCATATATTGAAATACATTTTATAATCTACAAAAAACATGTAATTGTAAGTACTTGAAGATTTAGACATAAATTAATTATTTTAAAAATACTTTCTAGATTTTATGTTAGAATTATATCTTATCCCCCTCTAAATGACCAATGGATAACCATCTTTTTTTCATAGGAATTCACATTTTTGCAGGATTGAGGTTTTTGTGAGAATTTGGAAATGCTGGCCATCTAAATTCATATGGACTATTTGTGACGAAACAATGATAATCCCAAACGAGATTTGAACCTTTTTTTATGGCTTTATTATAATATTAGCTAATGGAATCTAGAACAAACTTCATTTGTTAATATGTTTTTGAAAGGTTTTGTTTGAAAAAAAAATTCTCTAATATGACAAATGAAACAAAATTTGCTTTGATGGAACTTTTTAACACTTTTAAACTTGATTGTTTGGCAAAGGTTTTAGACAAATTGAAGTTTTTTATTATAACAAGATTTCTTTCTAGTTATAAAATCATCTAGTTATAAAATCTGAAATAAGGCAATATCCGTATTATTCTATCAGTCACATTGATAAAAGGTAACCGTTAGGGGTAAAAAACGATTGCAATTAACGATTAGTAGTTAAAATCGTTAACCCCAACTGTCCATGCGACTAGTAAATTTAACTAACCGTTAACGTTAGGCGGTTAGTAAATTTATGGATCAAAATCGTAAATATACCAAATTCCAACTCCATTTTCAATCCAAATTTATCGTTCTCTCATATACATATATATATATATATATATATATATGTATATATAGGACACCTGGATACGGACCAGGTTAAAAATTTCTTCGTTCTCCGAGAACCGAAGCGAGAGGAACAGAAAGGGGCTGGACTGGACTGGAGACACTAGGGCACCATCTTTCTTCCCTCATTTTCCATATCAAGGCGAGTGGAAGCACTTGAGTCGTTGGATTTTGGATCGGTGAGCTTTTCTTCACTTCAATGCGCTATTTGGTCTTCGATAACATGCTAATTGCTTGGTTTTCCTTTGTTTTCTCTCTTCTCGAATTCGTGCTTCGACTTTAGCTCTGTTAACAATGGAGCATAGGAATTAGGGTTTGGAATTCGAGTATAAATTCTTTATGTTCTGTTTGGCTGCTGATGGGAAAAATTAAACTATTCTATATATGTTTCCTTGGTCTTTTCAGCAGCCAGTGTATATATCCGTTAGGACTTGAGTATATTAGTTTCAAAATACACCTTCAGAAAATTTGGATTTGTTGGGCTATTTAATTGCGATCGTCGAGTTTTCAAGAAATAACAGTTTGTAATCAGATTATTTTTTATACTACTGAATTTTACTTGGTCCTATACGTGTATGTGTTGTTGGTGGGTGGAGTGTGTGTGATTAATATTACATGCTGTACCAATTTCCTAGATTTTGAGGATTTTATAGATTGAGGTACTTGCATCATATTTAGCCTATTATGAATCAGGAGTTGTTAACAAAGGATGACATACTCTTCTTGTGAATTATCTTGCAATTTATCAACATAAAAGAAGAAGAAAATGATTAGATTATCCTGTGTGCTTGGTTGTATCCTATTCGGTGCTTTATATTAATTAAAGAGATAATTTTTAAATAGACAGAGAGAAAAATACATAGCACATTTAAGAAATTATAGTTACAATCATGTTTTCTGAAAATATGCATATTTTGTTAAATATGTTTTTGTTGCAGATTGTGACATGCATGGGTGTGTTTGAAAACCTGTAATGCAGGAAACTGAGTAGCAATAAACTGTTTAGATGTTAGTAAAAGGGAGGAAAGTCTCCGGTAGGGGAGAAGCGGTAACATCAAGCTATGCTTTTGGCCCAAATGAAGAGGACATAATAATAAAACACAGGCTTCTCACCCGTACCACAACCACAAGGGGTGAACCTCCATTGAAGAAACTTCAGAAGAAGTTCACTACTTTTGTCCTTGAGATCGAGAAGGATGCAGATCATTATGGTGACTCTGAGAAACTGGCCAAAGCTTTCTTACAAGAGTTGTCTACATTTGAAATTCCACTCCTCAAGAGCAAAGCGGTTGTTGATGCGAACATAAGAGAGAAGGAAAACTTCAATGAGTTGGAAGATGAGATAAACAGGCAGATCGTGCAGGCACAGACTGACATAGAAGATCTTAAGAAGCAGCTTGAAGAGAGTAAGATTGAGAGGCAGCACAAAGAGGAGTGTGAGGCAATCAGGAAATTGATTGCCACACAGCCACCTAGATCAGAGACACAGAAGACCATAACGGAACTGGAGAAAGAGATTGCAACTTTGGATGCAGAGAACACCGCTGGTTCGAGGTTGCTTGAGCTTCGCAAGAAACAGTTTGCCCTTTTACTGCATGTGGTATGTGACAGTTTGCTCATGATTCGTGTGGTTTTGCTCTGTTCCTGTTTTATATTTTTTCATTTTATTTTTAGATTTCTAAGTTTCATATGCACCCAATGAGTCTTGAACCCATGGCTTTACCTCCATGCCATTCTTGATAAGCGAGGAAGTTTTGTTTGAGCTAGATCTCATTAGCCTCTGTTCCCATTTTTTTTCTGATTAACTATGCACTTGGATCTGCTTTTTTGAAGTTTATGATTGTATATTACAGAGATATTATGTTTATCATCTGAGTTTAACTCCCTTGGCACCATTCTGGTGGATGTTTTAGAGAGTTTGAAGAAACAATTTCAGGGTGTTTTCATTGCCAGATTAAGGTTTATGGGACTTCAGTCCCTAATTTCAGCACTGTTCAATGTCTCACATTTCCTTCATCAATTAAATTTGTATTCCTCTTTAAATTACCTTAGGAATCTGAAAGTTGGAGCTTTGTTCAATTACAATGATAAGTCTCTTTTGATACACGGACAGGACCTCGTGGCATCTGTAAAGTCCTCAGTTTCCTATTTTGACTTATTATGTTGGTGCTTGGGGGTTTCTCCTGTATTTTGAAATATTGTGGTTTCTGGAGTTTGTAACCATCTTTGTAAAAGTTTCCTTGGGAACCTGTTAGAGTTGCCTTTAGTTTGTACGTTCTTTCTGTACTTTTGGTGGGTAGGGCATGACTTTCTGTTTTAAGCAGTGGAGAAGGAAGTTGGATTAATTCAAGGGAGAAAATAGATTGCTGGAAACCTTTCACATGAAATTAACTTTACATTCAAGGTCTTGCGGGGTGGGGAGTGGGGTATAGCGTGTGTAGGGAAGGGGTTGATGGTTTTGAAATTAACTTTACATTCATGGTCTTTGGTGAGGAGTCACAATAGAGACCATCGTATCACCTTCTCTTATGGCTGCTTCATTCGGTTGGTCTCTCTCCTGAACACCTTTAAATTTAAGCACTTTGTTGATTTTCTACGGGGGGTTTCCACTGTTTTTATAAGCTTATTCTCTGGAAACTAAATTGCATTCTAAAATTTCATTATGACATTTCTATTAATCCATTGTTGAGAGATGGCCTGTATCTCTATTTCGGTGCTATTATTAACATCAGAAAATAGAAATGTCGCCTCTTCATAGAATTCGAAAGATTTGTCTTAAACAGTTAGTTTAGTTAAGGGCTCCAATTTTTAGTTTCCTTGTTTAAGATCATGAGATTGTGATTTCTAAATCTAGGGTAAAACAAAATGGACCCATTAAAATTTTCATGTACATCCCTAATCCCCCTAATGCTCCTAATTTAACCGCTTGTTTAATCTGACCTTATGTTTCCTTTTGTTTCTGAAGCTTAAAAAAAATAAAAAAATAAAAAATAAACTCTGGCTAACAGTTTTTTCTGTCTTTTATTCTTCTTTCAAAATGATGGTTTCTACCCACATGTTTAATCTGACTGCATGTGTTCTGCTTGGTGGAAGAAAAAATTATGTACTTCTAGTTGTATGATTCAAATAATAATCTTTCTAATCCCATCTCATATCACTTTATGGTCCCATCTGCATTCTCCTTTTCCTTAAAGGTTTTTCTGCCCAACTATTTTCACATGTATCCTTCATTCTTACTGTTTATCATTTGATATGATAGGTCCACTCTATCTAAAGATCATGCAGTTAATGTTCCATGTTATTCGACCTTTCTGCAGGTGGATGAGTTGCAGAATACCATAGAAGAAGAGCAGAAAAGTTTGGTCGAGGAGATGAGACTTGCGACTGAAGAACAGAAGAATGGGATTGAGGACGCCAGTGGGGGCTCAGATGCCATGGCTGTTGATTAGTGACTACTCTGAAACTCAATATTACAGGTGTAAGATTGTAATCCCTTTTGATGTATTTCTGTTTATGCGTAGATTTTCTTGATATTGTAGAATTGAGAAATGTAATGGAATATCAAAACATTTCTCTCATGTTGTAGCGATAGTTAGTTAAACAAAGACATCTGTTATTATTTTGAAATTAGCTAATTCTCCTAAAATTTTTTTGCCAAGTGTCTTGATAATGTTTTTTTTTTTTTTTGACATGATCTTGATAATGTTGATTAAACTAGATTAGTGCACAGTTATTTTCGCATTGCATTACTATGAGATTTGTTTTGAAAGTTGGGAGATTGCAAAGAGGTGTTTTGAGGAAACACTTTGTAATGCATCTGATTGGCATCAAATATCATGCCAATCATAATGGCTGATTTCATTTTCATTCAAATCTAAACACCTAGGTTTTTTTTTTTTTTTTCTTTTTCTTTTCTTTTGTAATACCATGGCAGTCTTCCTTGCTTGCCTTAATGCAAATGTATTCTTGGCTCGAAATGTTTAAATTAATCTAACATAGACTGTAGTTAATCTGGTGGTAGTTTTCTTTCATTAGGAAGGAAAATGGTTTACAAACAAGCACTTTGTACGATTGACAAATACATACTCGATGAGGAAAGGACTATTTTAATAGTATTGGGACGACAATGATTACTTTGCTCTGAATGAAAGTTTAAAATTGATGCCATGTTATTTTACAGGTTGATAATGGATGTAGTTTCTGCATAGCTTACTCTAGTAAGTGATAATTTGGTCCGGCCTTGAAGACTCAGATATCGTGGGTGGTGATCTATCTTGCTTGCCTTAGTTCAAATGTAAAGAAGACTTGAAATGCTTGGTTTATCTTTCGGTCAGTCCATACTTCAACAAGTGAGGCACATTTAACTGATGAAACTCCAATATTTTTTCTCTTGTGATTACATTGGAATTTGTATTCAGTGAATCTGAAAGAAATTTTGATCTTCTATGTCAACCTCCAATCAATACAAAAGAATGAATATTGTACTTATTCATCTAGATTTTCTCATAGCGTTTTTGAAATTTTTTGAGTCGAGATTTGCCCCTAATGAATTGCTTTTGATTCTTGGTAACTCCTATTCATGGGGCTTAGGTCATTCAGCATTTGAAAATGCTGCAATGAAGTGCATAGCTTGGAGCATTTCCACCTAGGGTCTTGCTTAGCAAACTTCCAAATTTGTTATGAGTTGGGGCTTGCTATTGAGGGAAAAGTGATATATTGTTTTTTACTTTAAAATAGATAGATTCTTTTTGACTTATTAGCATTAGAAAATGCCATAAATTAAGTATCTGACTTAGGTTACTGTTCAATCAATGTTGTTTAATTTATGACTTAGGTTAGTGTTCAATCAATGTTGTAAGTCTAGATTGATGGCCATTTACCCTATATTAACAAGATCATCCTAGAAAGTAATTCTAAGCTCACAATGTGTTATGTGTATTGTAGTAGAACAAGAAGGTTTGATTTGTGTTAGGGTTTCGCTGATTATTTGGGCTTAGCTGCTGTAAAAAAATTATTAACACTTTTTATTTTTTAACGGTCCATATTTAAATTCACATACTCTCATTCTCATAAAGAAAACTCCCATATAAATGGTCTCTTTATTATAATTATTTCTAGGTTTCAATTACTTAATAAATAAATAAAAAATGATGAACACCACAAATCACCACAAATCTGTAATTTTATTTCAGAAGATGGTATTTTAGTGAGAGATCACAAATTTCATAGTTAATTTGCATCTTTTGCAGCTTTGTTTTTTATGAGATGAGTTTTGACAAGTTCTGCAACTTTTGCCAATGGCTCGATCGTGGCATACGAGACATTAGCAGCTGCCTCCTCTTTGACATCAAACTCAATTGTTGATTTGATAATGCATGAATCATTGCCCTTCTCAATGATTTCGAAGCGAAAACGATAAAGAGTAAACCCCAAATCAAGATATCCTCCTTCAATCACCTCTACTTCTTTCAAGCGTTTCTCATGATCAACCTTTGTGAACTTCTCTGAGTAGCTAGTAAAACCAGGTGTACCTAATTCATTGGGAAAAAAAAAATTTGAGTGAAGAGAAATGAATTGTTCAAATTGAAACTTCGAAACTCTTGAATTCTTCTAATTTCTATCACTCAATATTACCCAGTTTACAATTCTCACCACTCGTTTCAATTAAAATATTTCACATATTGTTTGGTCCAACACATGAGAGATAATGTTAAAACATTAATTAAATGATATAAATTTAATTTAATGCCTTTTGCAATAACTGATGGAATGCTTTTGTGGTAGGCTTAATGGAACTAGTGTCAATATTATTATACCAAGTAATGGCATATTGGGATCACTTATAATTAGTTGTCCGAATTGTGTACCCCACAAAGAGGGAATTGCTCAAATTGCATAGATTCTTATCTAATAAAAACAATAATATAGAATTTTTTTTCTTTCTTAAAAAATTACAGTAGAAACTTTAGGATAAGAATTTCAATAATTTTGATGCTCGAGAAATATGGGCAACAAATATGAGAGAGTTAATATAGGCTCTACTTGTCCAGACAAGTTTTGGGTTAGGGCTTCATAGGAATTCTCTTACACTTGCTGTCCCGATTGCTAGCAATCCGAACAACAAATTACAAGAGATCTAGATCTAGAAACTCCAAAAAGAACAAAAAGAAAAAAGAAAAAGGTTAAAACATTTACAAGCTTCTATTGGTCTGTGATACCTAGCGGAAATGTTAGCTTGAAAATAGTCCCAACCCCTCCATCACCTTGTATGGTCTCAGTTTTCTCAAGGAGAGTTGAAAGCTCTTCTTTGACAAGTTTTGCCAACCGAAGAGTGCCGTACAGCTCCCACGCTTCGCTAGCGGCCACGTTCACCTCCACCTCGTGCGAGAGTTGCCCAACCATCTTTCTTCTCTCAGGGATGTTTAATTAGGGCAGTTGCTTAATTTCTATGTGACATATGTCTATTTTCTCAAAGTCAAGGAGAAGGTAAGGACAAAGGTCTACATTTCTAATATTGTTTTTTTTTTTTTTTGGCAGAAATCACCATCCAAAGGTTCCCACACCGCTAGAATATTGGTTGGCGTATGAGCTAATCAACCATATTATATATTTGGAATATGCCATGAACACCTCGAAGGTTGTATCCAATTGTTTTAATGGTTGGTACTCCAACCCCTATAGTTTTTTTTTTTTTTTGGTAAAGATCACTCACAAATGACATCTTTCCAAGCCGGCAAACTTGTTTTTTTTGTGTGCAAATCATTGTTGTTCATACCTAAAAGTCAACTCCACTTGTTAATCGATGGTAGAATTGCTGAAAATGTCGTTTAATTCAGAAATGCAAACTCTAAAACATGATATAATGAAGTTGTTCCACGAGCCTTAACTCCCGATCGATCTCTTGCATTTTCTTCTCTTAGCAATTGAGTACGCTACTAGAGTGATGCCCACAAAATCCACGGTCTAAATATCTTTTCACACTAAAAAAATAGAAAATACTCACTCACCGTACAAATCACCCTCAGATAAAATAACAAATGAAAGTGGATTTGCACAATGCCTCAATCCATTGTTAGGGACGGCTTGCATGCGTACCTTGCATAGATAGAGTATTGACAGAATTTGTTTTTTGTTTTTGTTTCTCACCCCCCACCCATCCCCCGCTTTTTTTTTTTTTTTTTTTTTTTTAAGTTATTATTATACATACAAATAACCTTTTTATTATAATTTTTTTTTCTAGGTTTCATTTTCTTAATTATTTAAAAAAAAAAAAAATTGATGAACACTATAAGTTTGTAATTTTATTTCTGAAGATGTCATTTCAGTGACAGATTACAAATTTCATAGTTAATTTGCATCTTTAGCAGCTTTGCTTTTTATGAGATAATTTTTGGTGAGTTCTATGATTGTCACCAATGGCTCAATAGTGGCATACGAGGCATTAGCAGCTACCTCCTCCTTGACATCATACTCAATCGTGGCTTTGATTATGCATGAATCATCGCCCTTCTCAAATATTTCGAAGCGAATACGATAAAGAGTAAACCCCATATCTAGATATCCTTCCTCAATCACCTCTGTTTCTTTCAAGCGTTTCTCATGATCAACCTTTGTGAACTTAATTCTCTGAGTAGCTAGTAAAGCCAGGTGTACCTAATTCAATGGGAAACAAAAAGAAGGTTGAATGAAGAGAAATGAATGGCTCAAATTAAAACTTTGAAACTCTTGAATTCTTCTAGTTTCTATCGCTCAATATTTCCAGACACATGAGAAAGAGTATTAAAGACTTAAAATATTAATTAAATTATTAAACTAAATTTAATGCCTTCTGTTATAACTGATGGAATGCTTCTGTAGTAGGCTTAATGGATCTAGTGTCACTATTAGTATACCATGTAAAGGCATATCAGGAATATTCCCTATAATTAGCAGTTCGAATTGCATACCTCACAGAGGGGGACTGCTCAAATTGCATACAATCAAACATCCAAATTGCATGGACCCTGATATAGTAAAAGCAATTCTGCAAAACTTTTTTTATTTTTATTTTTTAACCTTAAGAATACTAGTAGAAACTCTAGGATAGAGATTCCTAGCAATTTTGCTACTCAAATCGCTAGCAATTTGAACAACAAATGCAATAGAACTAATATGGGTCCCATATGCACAAACAAGTTTGGGGCTGTCCAACCACCTATTTTGGCAGGTGGGCTTTATAAGGCTCGCTCACACTTGTCGTCCCGATTACTAGCAATCAGGACAACATATTGCTGTCCAGATCGAGATCTAAAAACTCCAAAAGAAAAAAAAGGTAAAAACATTCACCAACTTCTATTGTTTTGTGATACCTGCCGGAAACGTTAACTTGACAATAGTCCCAACCCCTCCACCACCCTCTATGGTCTCAATTTTGTCAAAGAGAGTTGAAAGCTCTTCTCCGACGAGTTTTGCCAACCGAAGTGTGCCGTAGAGCTCCCACGCTTCGCTAGCGGGCACCTTCACTTCCACCTCGTGCGAGAGTTGCCCAACCATCTTTCTTCTCTTAGGGTTGTTAGGGCATGGTTGCTTTCTATGAGAAATATATAAATATTCTCAAAGAGTAGGTAAAGACAAAGGTCTATATTCTAATATTTTTTGGCAGAGACATCATCATCCAAAGGTTCCCACACCGCTAGAATATTGGTTGCCGTATGAGCTAACAGGAAAACAACAACACTCAAAGAAATTATCTGGAATATGCTATGAATTGAACACTTGAAGGTTATATCCAATTGTTTTAATAGTTGGTATTCTTAACCCTATAGTTTGTAAAAGCGACATCGATCTCTCCAAGCCGGCAAACTCCGTTTTTTTGTGTGTACTTAAATCTTTGTTGGAGGGTGCTGCCATTGTTGGCTTTTATTACAAAGAACTCATCATTAATGAGGAGAACATAATACAATAAAGATGTGTTGGATTCCAAAAAATAAAAAAAAAACTCACCCACAATAAAAATCACCATTAAATATGTGTTGGATTTCAAAACTACTTTCGTCTTGATGTTATACAATGTGTTTGATATATAAATGAACATGAATGAGTTTGATGTATAAATGGTATTTCTAGGAGTGTGCACCCTAAGCAGCTTTTTTTCTTTTAATGAGATAAGTTTTGGCCAGTTGTGCAACTTTTGTCAGTGGCTCTATGGTGGCAAACGAGGCATTAGCAGCTGCCTCTTGCTTAATATATTACTCAATTGTTAATTTGATAATGCATGAATTATCACCGTTCTCAATAATTTCAAAGCAAACACGATAGAGAGTAAACCCTATATTTTAAATTGCTTTTGATTTTTTCAAGCGTTTTTCATTATCAACCTTTATGAACTTCTCTTTTAAGAAATTAACATCAGGTGTACCTAATTCGATGGAAAAAAAGGGTTAAATGAAGAAAATGAACAATTCAAATTGAAACTTTAAAAACTCTTTGAATTCTTCTAATTGCGTTCGCTCAATAAAACTAGCACAAAATATTTCACCTGATGTTTGGTCCTACACATTGTTAAAAATAAAAAATAAAAGAAATTGTAAATTTTGGGTGATCAACTACCCCCATATAATGGTATCAACTTAGTGAGTTAGTCTTAAATGAACTTTGGATACGTACATTGTAGGGTTCACTTGAATCACTTGTCTGCCTTGGAGTCATGGACCATACATTTTATTAAACCACACTAATACATATGGCATATAGGCCACACTTTTGCAACTTCTTACATACCAAACTCGAACCTATTACAAAGGCTTTTTATCATTCTTTTTTTTTTTCTCAATATTTTAATGACTTATTACAAAAGCCAAATATAACGAACACCAAGCTTGCTATTTTATTTTCGGAGATATATAAATGGTGTTTATAGAGGTGTGCACCTTAAGCAACTTTGTTTTTTATAAGAAGAGTTTTGGCAAATTCTGCAACTTTTGCCAATGGCTCAATAGTGACATACGAGGCACTAGCAGCTGCCTCCTCCTTGACATCAAACTCAATTGTTGATTTGATAATGCATGAATCATCACCCTTCTCAATGATTTCGAAGCGAACACGATAAAAAGTAAACCCAACATCAAGATATCCCCCTTCAATCACCTGTACTTCCTTCAAGCGTTTCTCATGATCAACCTTTGTGAACTTCTCTTTTAAGCTTGCAAAAGGTGCACCTAATTCAGTGAAAAAAATATAAAAGAAGGAAAAATGATCACTTCAGAAACTCTTGAATTCTTGTCATTGTTGTCACTCAATAATATACCTAACACGTAATACTTGGGCAATATTAGTTTAAATAATAGTTTCTTTGAGAAGTTTGAAAGGGAGACTTTGATGAAAGGATGAGATGCTACACAATACTAATGCCCGAGAGCTAGTGATCTAAGCTCTCGATCAATCAAACTAATCATCGAAGCTCTCAAGAATTGGTATCGTGTAGCATCTCATCCTTTAGATCGATCGAACCTTGCTTTTTGATAGATCAAACTTTTCCTCTCAAACTTCTCCATGAAATTATTGGCAAACTGGTCTACATCAGTCACTAGTATTATACAGGTAAAGACAACACTACTAGAAACTTTTTCCCCCACCCTACAAATTATAGCGCGCAGTAGAAACTCAAAAATAAAAAATAAATTAAAGTAAAGACATTCACGAGCTTCTATTGCTTTGTGATACCTGCAGTCCCAAATGTTAGCTTGAGAACAGTCCCAACCCCTCCATCACCTTCTATGACCTCAACTTTCTGGTTGAGACCTGAAAGAGCTTCTTCAACAACCTTTGGCAACCGAAGTGTCCCGTAGATCTCCCACGCTTCACTGGCAGCCACGTTTACCTCCACCTCGTTTGAGACTTGCCCAACCATCTTTCTTCTCTTAGCTAGAGAGAATGTTTGGGGCCTTAGCCTTCTATGTGATATATATATTCTCAAAGAGTAGGTCTACATGCATGCTAATAATTCATGGGTCTGCTATAATATTTAGAATATGCCATAAACACTTTAAGGTTCTATCTAATTATTCATAGGAGTTGGTACTGATCATCTAAACCCTAGAGTCTAGATTTATCAAAGTAATTGTATAAAATAATAAATTAAAAGTATCATTATCTTAAATGCTAGTAAAACGTATGCGCATACATCATGCCTAGAAAAGCTACACAAACTTCCAAATGTAGTGCTTTTCACGTGACAATTATAAAAATCATGACCACTAAATTCAAAATCCAATAAGATGATTAAATAAAGGAAAATTTCACTTTATCCTTTTGAAGTATGTACGGATTTGTATTTTTGTCTCTAAAATTTTAAATGTGATATTTTACCCTTCAAATTTTCAAATTGTGACAATTCGATCACTTTGACATTTTCTTTCCCAAAATGCCCCTATCACATATTTTATTTTATTTTTAAAAAAATCCAAAAACAAAAACAAAAACCAAAAAACCAAAAAAGAAAGAAAATAAATATGCTGGGGTGGTTTGGCCACCCCAGCATATTTCTTTTTTTTTTTTCAAAAAATTAAAAAAATAAAATATGTGATGAGGGCACGTTGGGAAAAAAATGTCAATATAGTCAAATTGCCATAATTTGAAAGTTTGGGGAATAAAAGTGTCACATTTGAAACTTTAGAGGCAAAAATACAAATCGGTGGATACTTCAGGGGGATAAAGTGTAATTTCCCCTTAAATAAATGTTAAATTATTATGTTGATATACAGTTTCCGATTGGTGACGTGGCACGCTTGTTGGATTCTTGGTTCAAGTGCTCCAAGTGTTAACTTGCCTGCACAATGAAGAAGAATTCCTGCAAATAATGTATTCCGTGATTCCAGATGCTCGTCATTTGAATTTAATGAATAAAATTATATCGCATGTCATTCAAATGAATTCAAATCCTTGATCCCTAAATTCTAGGGTCTCGGATGCAAGGGCCTCAAATTCAGAGGTCTCGAAGGCCTCGGAGGTCTCGAAGGCCTCGGAGGTCTCGAACTTTGAGATCTCGAAGGTCTCAGACTCTAAGATCTCAGAGGTCTCAGACTCTGAGATCTCGAAGGTCTCGATCTCTGAGATCTCGGAGGTCTCGGTCTCTGAGATCTCGGACTCAGATTCGAGTACTTGGTCTCGGATCCTTCTGTCTCGAATTCGAGACCTAGTCTCGGAAGCCTCGGACTCGGAAGTCTCAGAGGTCTCGAACTTTGAGATCTCGAACTCAGAAGTCTCAGAGGTCTCAGACTCTGAGATCTCGGACTCGGATTAGAGTCCTTGGTCTCAGATCCTTCTGTCTCAGATTCTTTCGTCTCAAATTCGAGACCTGGTCTCAGAGGCTCGAGGCCTGAGATGTTTGTGGGCTTTGACTTTCCTGAGCCTCAACTTGAGCAAGTGAACCATTGGGCCTGTTAAAGGTTGACCCATGACCCAACATATTGAATCGATGTTAAATGTTAAATGTACGTTTACTCTTTGGCATTGAATATTTTGAGAAGGTGATGTTGTTTTGGTAGTTTCTGCAATTTGTGCTAATGGGTCGATAGAGACGATCGAATGAAACATTGGCGCGCAGCATGTTCTTCCTTCAACTCATATACACTTGATTGTTGATTTGATGATGCATGAATTCTCATCCTTCTTTATGATTTCAAAGCGAAAACGGTACGCTGTAAATCCCACGTTCAAATATCCTCCTTCGCACACTTTTACTTCTTTGATGCGCTTCTCATGATCAATCTTTGTAAACCTGTCCTTGTAATATGTAATCTCCGGTGTGCCTAATTAATCATCTTATTAGAATACCATAATCCTATTATATATATATTATGTGTGAAAAGAAATATTAAAGAAATTTTGGTCATATATATATGGAAAATACTAGAGGTTCTCCTCGTAAGTTCTCCTGGCGTTCTCCCAGTCTTACGTAAAACATGATTTAAGAAAAAATAAAATTTTAGTGGCCTCCACCACCGATTTTTTTAGGTATTAGTACCAAATTTGTGAAGCATTAGCACCAAAATTGAGGTATTAACACCAAATTTAGGATGATCAAATCTATTTTGGGTGATACTATCCCTAAAGGATTAATCTTCCACCCTTAGGTTTTAGTTTTGAAACCAAAAACAAGTTTTAAAGCATTAAAACCTAACTATTAACTCATAAAATTAATCGGTTGACAAAAAAATGGTACTACAATTTTATTTTTCTTAAATCATGTTCTACGTAAAACTGAAAGAACGCCAGGAGAACATTACGGGGAGAACCCATAGCAAACCCCTATATATGTATATACCTGGTATAAATGTAAAGTAACTAAACCCAATTAGTTACCTTAAGCCTCTTTGAAACCTGATTGCCTCAAGTTGTTTGTATTTGCCCAGAAAAGGCGAAAAAAAAATAAAAAAAATCATGTTTTAGGGTAGGCCTTTAGTTGGTTTGGCTATCGTTGTATGAATCTTTCTATTCTGATTGCCGTACGTTCTTTGCTGTAATGTTTCAGCTCTGTTATTAAATATTTCATTTAAAAAGAAAAGAAAACCAAGGGCTCTGAGGCTAAATCTCTCCTTTCAATTAATCATATTTGGAAATACAGGTAGCATCAAGATGCAAATTTGCTTTTAAAAGTTCCTGCCAGGTTATTGGAGAGAAATTAGAGTATTATAACAATGTCCCTTGTTTGGAAAGGTCACCAGCTAGTTCAGATGTCATTGTTCTCTGAACATTGATTGCTACGAGGCAATCTTGCTTAATAAAGCATCACCAGGGTAGACTTGGTTTTAGTAGCAGAAAATTCTGTGAATTCAATGGATTTACAAGTTTTGCAACAAAGCTTAGAAATCATTCATCAGAAACTAGTGCTGTGGCCAATATACCTCATATTGACTGCATGCAGATGCAGTAAAGCTCTAATTTACAATGGGGAAGCACACCTGACTGACTCTAGAAATATATTATGGGAAATAACATGAAAGAAAAAGAGAGTGCAAGTAGAGAATTCCCTGCTTTAGCAAGCTATTACACAGATGATGTACCATTCATCTTACTGATAGATCTGCAGAAATAAGCCCCATTGTTTATTTCTTAATCTGTTCTTAGATGGCTAAGCATGGTGTTCATGGCTTCTTGATTCTGATTGAGCAGTGGCTTTCTTCTCTGTTAAATACCTCCCAACAACTTCTGCAATAGTTTCAAGTGGCTTAGTGGTGACAAGAGATGCATTCTCAGCAAACTTGTCATCTACATCATACTCTATTGTTGATCTGACAACACTTGATTCAGTGCCGTTCTCAACGATCTCAAGGCGAATCCGGTAAAGATGAAACCCCATGTCTTTATATCCTCCTTCAATAACCTCTGTTTCCTTTATACGCCTGTCATCATCAATTACTGTAAATCTTTCCTTCAAATAGCTTGCTCCAGGAGTTCCTAGCCACACAAAAGAGATATAACATTGTTGACCCTTTATCCTTAATTCACGCAATAATGCATAATTTTCCAATAATATTTCAAATGATCTATGAATGCGTTATGCGTGGAAACAAGAACAGAAGAACCATTGACCGGGTCTCCTCAACTTGTGTTTGACAAAAGTCTGAGAGAGAACTTCCAAACTTGCATTTCAATTCAAATTTGCTACATATATTTCTATCTTGGTTACGTATAACACCATGATCTAATCTAAGAACCAATGTATATGCTCATAACTTTGAATTGAAATACTATTTTTACAAGCATATATATATATATATATATACCTGGTGGAAAGGTAAGCTTGATGATTGTTCCAACACCGCCATCACCTTCCACAACTTCCACCCGGCCAATCACATCGGGCAGTAGCTCGTCGACGAGCTTCCCGACCTCAAGGCCACCGTAGACATCCCACGCCAAGCTTGCAGGCACCCCTATTTGTGTATCTTGTGAAAGTTGGCCGTGCATCTCTGCTAAAGCTTTAATTATGATCATTTTGTCCGGGCATTTGGGTGATGACTTTATAATCTTTAGAAATATCAAATCAATAATTCTATGGCCAGAATTGTTTGTTATCCATTGACATGAAGAGCATATGGCACGTGGCAGTGTATCTTTTTTTTTTAAAAAAAAAAATCATTTTTCTGATTTTTCGTTTTTTCTTCTAAATTGTTAGCTTTAAGAAGGCCTTTGCTTTTAGTATAGTGATAGAATTGGATAAATATTCGCCCTATGTTGGAAAATAAAGTTATCAACAACGAGTATACTACTTATTAACAAGGAAAGAGACCATAGTCATACTATAATTAAAAAAAAAAAACTTATATTTCCAACTTTGCAATAAAACAGTAATATGATCGAAGCAATTAAGTTGTGGATGCCATAATTCAAATGGGCTGCACTTCAGTCATTCGAAAGTGTTGAACTCTAGCATGTGGGCTTCTCTCTTAGGGCATGGGCTGCAAAATTTTGCCTGTAGCTGCTTAACAAAGGAGCTAATGTACGTACCATATCAAACCTCAATTTTTTGGGCTATGCAGGTGGGCTTAACATGGTGCGTAGCCTGAGAAGAGTTGTAGGGTTCATCTGTCCTGAGAACATGGGCTGTGTTTGGCAATGGATTGGACTTGAGGAAATGGACTGGTACTGTAGCAGATTTGATTAATGCGAAGAAAA
>CM017326.1:32830570-32980921 GCA_006937295.1 Carpinus fangiana
AGCAAGTCCCTGGTGGGTCCTGGGCAGCTGCCGGTCATGTCTCGGGCGGGTCCCATTAAAGTTTCAGATAGGTCCTGGTCAAGTCCCGACGAGTCCCGAGCAAGTCCCGGGACTTACCCGTAAATTTAAAGTTTAATATGATTTAATGAATATATATATAAATTTTGTGATTTTCCGTACGCGCGGTAAACACCGTAAAATGTTTTCGGCAGAAAACATTTTCAGGGAAAATGATTTCTCTGAAAATATTTTCCGATGGAAACTATTTTACGTCGAAGTAAACGGAGCCTAAGAGATTGCATCAGAAAAACTCCAAGCAATTAACACTAGAATCATGAGTATTCTTAAAAGAGTTGACTTCGAATCAAACTCGAAACAAAATCTACTAAAGAATACAACCAATATATATCTTTGCTTCTCCTCTAAAACAATGTAGCATTTCTCTCCACCATAGAACACCACTATAGCAACCACCACAATTCTAACCATTGTATCTTCTCCATTAGCTTTCTTTTTTTCAAAAAAAAAAAATATACATATATTCTTCTTTAGTATATAGCTTCCAAGTAACTTTTTGACAAATCTTCTAGCAATCACAACTGATTTTGAACGACCACTGAACTAAACTTCTTCGTTGGTAATTAATTAATGTCTTTTCATTGTAACTTAAACTATTTTTACTTACCAACTCTTGTAGCAGCTAGCTATGTTTAAAAAAATCATATTTCAAAACTAATCTCTTAGACAAATATGTTGAAGAGGGTTAAATATAATCATTTAAAAATCTTCTAACACTTAAATTAATAACCCCATTTTAAGTTTAGTTAATAAAACTAAAATAATCTATTTAAGGCAAAAACTTTGAAGTGGAGAAACCCAAGTAAAGGTGTTTGGCCAGTCCCATACAAGGAAATCAATTAAGAAAAGTTGAGTGGCAGATTATTTAAAATCTAGGGTTTGTTAAGAGATATATTTTATATATATATATATATATGAAGGAAACTTGTGAATATGGATAATGAGGTAAGATTAATTAGAAGGAAAACCCAAGGCCAAGGGAGCTCGATCTACTATCCTAACCCCCATATTGACTAGTGAACCAGCAATATTAATAATGTCATTGTGGGCTGTAAAGCAACACACATCTTGTGGCTGCCTGGGAGATTACTTGGTAGCCTTCGAACCACTACAATCAATTGCTGCTCCCTAGCTCCCACTTGCCTCTCTTTATTTTTTTTTTTTAAAAAAATAATAATTAATTAATTAAGTTAATCCTTAAATTTTCATACAGTTTCAGTTAAATTCTTAAGTTTTTTAAGTTAACAATTAATTAATCTTTAAGTTTTTTCTTTAATTTTAAATAGGTCTGATCTTTATCAACTTAATCAATTAATGCCATATATATGTAGCATTGCTTTGAGACGTCGTGTGCCAATTTTACATGTCATGTGACAATGTAGGCGTCGAGGAGACCACCTCTTTTTCTTTTCTTTTTTTTAATGATTTTAATTGTTTTAATTTTTTATATTTAGAGTATATTTATAATTTAAAGTAATTGTGTCCCGTAACACGTATAGTTGTGGTGCATGGCCTACGTGTCAAATGAGAGTCATTTGACATTAATTAATTTGTCTAACGTACATAGCATTTTGTTAATTAATTAATTAATTGGGCGGTAGTTAATTATGGAAGTCGGAACCATATGAAAATCTAGGAATCTAATTATTATCAAAATTGAAAACTTATGAATTAAATTGCATGAAAAATTTAAGGACTAAATTTAATTTTTTTCATTTTTTCTGAGCAAAAGTGAAAGTCATTAATTTGTTCCTATAGGAGATCTGGATAATAAGCCAACTCGCTCATTAATATCTTGAAACTCGATTCTCTTATAGCTTGTTTATATTTATTATCATAATTAATAAACAAATCTATCAAACTTTCTATTTTCTTCTAATCAATAAACAAATCTAACTTGAGTAAAGCAAATCTCAGCTCAATGAAGCTACCTTATCTTATATAAGCTAGGCCAGCAGTGAAACTGCAAATCAATGATATTATTTTAAGCTAAAAAATATGCTTAATTGATTTATTAATGAACTAGTTAGTTGTTTCTTCCATATATATATATGTGTGTGTGTGTGAAGGATGCAACGGGCATTTGAGAAGGTGAAAAATTTTAGACACGAAATGGGAAGACAATAATGATACGATGACGACCTAGAACAGATTCTCATTGACTGTTTTTCATATGACTTGAGTGTGGTCTCCCACCCTCTACTTACTGTCAATTCCTGTTTCGTAGACTTTAATTTGTTTTAAACTATTTGGCTGCTTACCCACAATCATTTACTTGCATCATTTACTTATTCTATTCCTCCAAATCATTTTCCACGTGGTTCTAGCTATTCTTTATAGTAATCGATATATATATATAGTACTTTATTTTGATATTATTTTTATACTTCTCCAAACATCGATCTTGTTACTTGTTAGATACGTACACACTCATTACAAATTGGAATTAATTAGTGAATAAAATTAAGATTTGTCGATCAAAAATTTAAAGTACGTACTATATATAAGAAATTAAGGTGGAAGTAAAAATGTTTAAAGATGACTAATTTTTTAAATTAATGATAACAATTAAGGTGGCTTTATTATTGATGCATGCATGCACGCATGAAACGCTTGAATAGTTTTTTTTTCCCGTATATATCATTTATATATTTGATTCAACATGCAGGCACTAAAACCTTGGTGGACCGGTCATACTTTTTTTAAAATAAATAAATAAATAAATTGTATAATGGGTCTCGTAATTATTATAAGATTTGTTTGGTGAGAGGGAGATGAACTGTGCAATGACGGCACTCAAGATTTGTTGAGATTGCTTTATTTCATGAATACAGTCTTAATATTATATTTATATATATATAATTAAAAGTGGTTCCCATTTTTATTTTTCAGGTATGAGATAATCACTGATCATATTAGATTTAGAGGTGGCAGTTTAGTCATTTAAAAGGAGAAGATATTAGAATTGGTTGTAGTTTATTTGGATTGTGATATCTTCTTCTTCTTCTTCTTCTACTTTTCTTTGTCTTATAGTATTTGTTTTGTGCACTCAAATTTTGGTCATTTATGTCATTACATACGCAAGCATCATCAATAGAGCAACCTAATGAGGTTGAATAAAAGGGTAATGGAGTATGCAGGAGCTAGCTCGGTCGTGGTTTTCAATTGGAGAACTTTGAATATATATATTATAAGAAAAAGTTTATAATATAGTCTAACTTTTCTTTTATGTGAAGATTAATATTAATTGTTAGTGACTAACTCAACAAATTTAGCATGTCAAAAAAAAAAAAAAAAAATCAACAATTTTAGACAATTTTATTTATTTATATTTGGTTAAAAAAAAGATAAATGAGTTTGATATTGGTGAAGAAATAAAAACTAACTCTTACAAATTAAATGTTTATTTATTCAGATGAAAGTGATGGTGATTCTTGTAACGAAATAGTATTGCCATTAATACAATTAGAAGATAAGACCTTATTATACCAGTTCAGAAAATGTAATAGATAATGGTGAATGGTGATCCTGATTTTTTTTTTTCTTTTTAAATTAGATAGAAAGTACGTGTAAGAAGTCCATAAGTGTTTTGACAAAATAAGAAAATATGAAAATGGATTTAGTTGACAAAATTGGTACCCGGAAGAGAATATTTATTAAAACTAAAAGCTACCATAAAACAAGAACCAACTATGTACTTCTTGATATACATATAATCTTTTGGAAATAATAAACAGATTGTAAAGGAAAAAAAAACAAAACCAACATCTATTCAAGACTTACAAGCAGAAATAAATTTAATAAAACAATAGAAGAAAAAAAAAAGAATTAAATCCCTCCAATATATAATTACAAGACTCAAATGAACACTAATCCAAAAAATTATTGTGGTCAAACTAAATAAAGAAATATATATATCTAAGACAACAGAAAAAGGACAATCCTCAAATAATTAGCAGAAGTCAAAACTAACTACAATGATTATTTGATTACATATATTGAGAATGATATATATATATATATATATATATATAATATGTAACGATCGATATGATCAGGCAAAATATTAAAATAAATTAACGCTATGCATGAAAAAAATAAAATACAAGTAACATTGACATGCCTTAAATGATAATTAAATTTTATTTAATTGTTTATTTATTTTGTTAGTTATATTCTTTAAAAATTTTAATAAATTTTTGTTCAATTCTATTTTTATTGATGCTCTTTTATATCCTTTTTTTTTTTTTTGGATTTTTTCAATAAATTCTTACTTATTTATAAATAAATAAGGGATAATTACATTTTCTCCCCATCATCTACAAAGCATTGTTACTTTGCCCCCATGAACTGACAAATTTACTACCCGACCCTATCAAACTACCATTTTGTGTCTAAAACTCCCCTTCTGTCAGTCAAACGCATTAACTCAGATGGTCAACCCGTCACTTTGTCCTATGAATTACAATGCATTGTCACTTTGATCGTCTGATCAGTTAACGTCTTTGACTGACGGAATGAGGGTTTTGGGCAGTGGCGGTTCCAGGATGCCCACTCATAAGGGGCATTTTTTAATTAATAAAAAAATAATATTAATTAAAAATATTAAAAATTTAATTAAATATAAAAAATTACAAGCTTCTATTTGTAGATATGCTAAGATAATACTCGCACATTTTTTTTTCTTAAGCAACAATGATTTTCTTATAGATTTGCTAAATCAACTTCAATACGAGGTCATTTAAAATTTGATTAGAGCTCAATAAAATCGTTGTTATTCACCATAATCTTGGATTTATTCAATTATATATTTATACAAGTTAAAATATGAAACAAAAACTATATAATTTTATTTTATTTTTTTAAAAAAAACTATGGTAAAAAAAAGATGGACATACATCCATAGATTCATATCTTTTTGTGCATCAGCGTACGTCATGACGTTGACGTTTTTTACTCTCAATGGGTGCTTGGTTGGGGCTCATTTGGACCTTGACAATGCGGCCCTTCGAGTAGTGCTGGCGAAGATTATTGGGTAGGCTAAAAAACCAAGACCTGGGGTCTTGATGAGGGGCAAGATAAGAGACGAAAATGAAGAGGAATGTGATGAGGGCGACTAAGAGGGTAAAGTAGAACCAGAAAGTAAAGGGGTTTGGAGATGGGGATTTGGAGGTGGGTTGTGAAATGGGTTTGTCAACTTTGGGCAGTTGAGTTTAGGAGTGCAATTGCTTGGGAGATTGAGGCTGGTCTTCCTCTTTGGTTATGATCGCCATTGATGGAGTTTTGGAGCTTCAATAGCAATTACCAGGATTAGATGGCAGTCGTGGCCGTTGCCGATTGGAGGAGGCTAGTGATACAGTGGTCTTGAGCTACTGGCAGTGGGCAAGACTTCTTGTTCGATGCCACAAATTACCCAAATGAAACCCAGCTCGTGCGCTGATTTCAGGCTACCCCCCTCAAATTCTTATCATGGCATAGGAAAAATTTTTAGGAGTTGAGGGTGGACATATGTCCACTCTCAACCCCCTTGATTCATCCCTGATTTTGGACATAAAATGATAGTTTGATGGAGTCGAGCAGTAAGATTGTTAGTTTGTGAGAATAAAGTGACAATGCACTTTAATTCATAGGAGTAAAAAATAATTGCGCCAATAAATAAATAAAATCTAGTTAATCACAAGAGTATAGAGGTACGTATAGAAGCAGCATACATGATAATGACTCGGATACCTTACTTAAAACACTCGTTAATTAGACGTATGTCGACATGGTGTGGTGGCCCACACAAAGACTGAATAGTTTTACTTTTGCGTGTGTGATTTGCTTATAGCCGACATTAATTTATGAAGCTAGGGCTATGGTTAGGTTTCTTGTCATTGTGCTCCAAGGAAAATTCAGCTTTTTGACCCTCTAATAGCTTGCCACGTGTAAAACTACCCTCAGTATTGGTGTGAGTTCGTGGCTGACGTGTTCTCTCTAGGTTCTTGGCGTGAATTGTACAGAAGGTGGCAAAGACCAAAGGCCACGTATATACAACCCATCGTTTGCCCCGTTGAACAAGTCAAGGTCATTTTTTTAGGTTGAAAATCGGGTACGTACGTACTACGCACTATTACCAATCTACCCCTTATTTATGCTAAGCCTATATATATATATATTTTAGGGTAAAGTCCACATACCTAGGGTTGAGTATCGGTCATATCGGTCCGATTAATAAGGTTATCGGTTATTGACCGATAAGCTATCGGTTAACCGATTCTTGACCGATTACCGACTGATAAGCTATCGGTTAATCGGTCATATCGGTAATCGGTTAAACCAGTATTTGTTAACTTTTTATTGAGTTTTTTACTAGTTGCTAATTGGGCCAAAAATTAGTTATTTTGAGAGCTCAAATACTTTTTGTTGGGTTAAAGCCTAAAATAACTTATTAAAAATTAATTGTTTTGGCCTTTTTGGGAGCCTAAATATATATATGGCTAAAATAATTTGTTGAATCTTTTTTTATATTGATCCACTACATCTTTTTTATATTATAAAATAAAATTCAAAAGAGTAAAAAGTATAAAATTTAAAAAAATTTAAAAATTAAAAATAATTATCGGTCATATCGGTTAACCGATAATAAATTTTTGACCGACTGATTACCGACCGTTAAGCTTATCGGTATAAATTTTTTAACCGATTACTGATCGATAACTATCGGTTACGGTTATATCAGTTCGGTTAATATCAGTAATCGGTTAATTTGCCCACCCCTACACATACCTCTCTCAAATTACCACCCAATTGACAATATACCCCCCAAACTTTCAATTGTGACAATGTCCCCCCTAATGCTATCAAAAAGATAAAAATGCTCATATGTATTTCTTAATAAGACAAATATACCCCTATAAATCCAAAAAACAAAATTATTTTTTTATTAAAATAAATGAAAGTTTTGTCACCCTTTTGATTTTTTTTATTATTATTTTTTATTTTTTGGTTTTTTCTAGAAGTTTTAATATTTTTTGTTTTTATTTTACTAAGGGTAGTTTCGTCATTGGGGGGAACATTGACAATTTTTGGTAGTTTGGAGAAGAAATTGTCACAATTAAAAGTTTGGGGGGAACATTGTCAATTGGGTGGTAGTTTGAGGGGGATATGTAAACTTTTCCCTATTTTTTAAGAGCAAGAAGTGCCCTAACTAGGCACAAGTTCCTTCCCACTAACAAGAGGGACAGAAAGAAGGGAATTAAAAGGAGGAAAAATGAGAATGCTATTAGAAAATGATTTGAGAGTAGTCCAATAAGTCACATAATGGGGCACAGAAATTAAAACTTCTATTGACTTGTTTTTCGAGAAGAAGAGGCAATAATATATAGAGTTAAGAATATTAGAGACCACTAAAAAGTTTGCCTATATATGTTTAATAAGATAGCCTCAAATTATCTGCATGTAAATAGGATAAAGCTTCATCTAACTAGTTGCACGTCATCAAAGATTTAGAGCTTGTCATTGGGTAGCAATTCATGTTTATGTGTCGAATTAGAGTCATTTTCAAGTATGAGTATATAAGACTATATAAGTCAATTTTAATCCGATCCATTTAATTAAATATGTCAAACTCTTCGATTCTAATTCACTTATTACATATAGGGTTTATGTTGGGTTCACAGGTAATATCAAATATTATTAATCCTTGCATGTTAATTTCAGATTGTATCGGAATATGAATATAATATAAAAGCAAATTTGTCTTGGACACCTCTCTCATATATAATTGTTTTCCTAGGCCATGACCATGAAAAATAAGGACAAAATCGGAACTTTCAATATATGATATAAATTACATGTCATACTGTCGTCTCATGTAGAAGAAGGCTTAGCTTGTACCTTACACTACGATAAACTAATGTTTTCTGCAAACGTCCACACACTATATATAACTAGCTCTTCTTCTCCTACACTTTCCAAAACTAATCACTCAAAAAAACAATCCAAGGTTTTAATTTCTTTTGCTCTTTTGTTCTTTTGTTTAATTGGTATCGTAACTCCAATACAAGCAAAGGAGAAAATTAACTATTCATCCTGATCATGAATTTGTTTTTATTTTTCTGCAGAGATGATGGGGAGATCTCCATGCTGCGATGAAAATGGCTTAAAGAAGGGCCCATGGACAACAGAGGAGGATCAAAAGCTTGTCGATTACATTCAGAAACATGGCCATGGGAGTTGGAGAGCACTTCCAAAGCTTGCAGGACTGAACAGATGTGGAAAGAGTTGCAGGCTTAGGTGGACTAATTATCTCAGGCCTGATATCAAAAGGGGAAAGTTTTCTGGCGAAGAAGAACAATCCATCATCAACCTACATGCAGTTCTTGGAAATAAGTAATTAATATTTAATGCTTCTCATTAAATTATTCACATGATTTTCCAAACATACTTGGACTATTTTTGAACGACAACATATTATATGAAGTGATCGACCATAAACATTGCTTGATGGTTTTATTAATTCTAGGTGGTCGGCCATAGCTAGCCATCTTCCTGGACGTACGGACAACGAAATTAAGAATTTTTGGAACACCCATTTGAAGAAAAAGCTTCTCCAAATGGGGATAGATCCAGTCACCCACAGGCCAAGAACAGACCTCAATATTCTTTCCAATCTGCCACAGTTGCTTGCTGCTGCCAATTTTTCCAATTTTTCCAATCCTTGGGAAAATGTTTTCAGACTACAATCAGATGCCGCACAGCTTGCAAAGATCCAGGTGCTCCATAATATAATCCAAGTCCTGAGCACCACTACTCCTACTACTTCAAATATTGAAGCAATATTCAATCATTTTGGGTCGTCTTCGTCAAATATTCCTGACAATTATCTTGAAGGACTTCTCAATGGCGGCTCAATCGGTTTTCCTTCACAAATCCCTTCTCAAATGCAGTCAAATATCCCAAACTTTGAAGCTCCCCAGCTGCCTCAAGTCAGTGATATTGTAAATGATTTGAAAATTTGTGATTATGACCAACTTGGTACCTCGTATTCTAATGTTCCACCTTCAAATGATGCACTTCCCAAGTTGGTTTCCACCTCATCTGAGTGTTCCATTGTCAACCAAATTGAAAATAAGATCACCTTGAATGATTTATCTAATCCTTCATCCACTTCAACCACCTTTGAACCTTTGGGAGATATTATGGACGAGGAAGCAAGTGACTCTTATTGGAACGATTTTCTAGAGTAAGTTTTTCTCTTTAATTATTAATTAATAAATGCTTAGGTTTTCATGTTTTATTTCTGGTAGACATGTTTATCAACTAATTAATTAGTTTTTACTGCTTTTTATAAAAGCTTTCTCACAAAAGGGTAATTGTTTAGTCATCTTTAATTTCTCTATTAAATTAACACTCATTCCAAAATGATAAGTTGATAGGGATATTTTAATTTAAATGGATATAATTGTGAGAGTCAAGATTTGAACTCACGTCATTAAGAGGTAGTTTAATTGGTTGTGAACCACACCTTATGAAACAGAGGTCATTAATTTTAATCTCCCATACTTCCTTTATGTGGACATATAAAAAAAAAAGAAAAAAAGAAAAAGAAATTGAACTCACAATATTTACTCTCATAGAAATAGTTGAATTTAAATGACTTAATTTATACTTTGTGTCATCAAATCTAAATTTTTAAAATAAATGGTGATTAAAAATACTTTGGCATTCTCGATCTTCTTTCTTTGTTTGTTTTTCTTTTTCCTTTTTCTTGTTTAATCAACTTTCTTATTTATGAACTTCTATACTCGAGCAGACAAGCAGCTTTGCAGCCATGGCAAAACTCGTAGATCGAAGAACGCGAACATCATTGTGTGAAGCTTTCCCTTTATATTACAAGATTTAGATTCATTTTGTAAACTAAATACATGTTCATTACATATATGAGAGCTGGATTTCCTAGATTTCTACAAATTATATATGGCCTCCCATTGTATGAAGGGCCCCGTACCTCATTCATGTAATTAAGCCTTAATTTTCTTAGACATGAGTGTGTATACATATGTTGCAACAATATCAACTTTGCAGTGATGATCTTTATATTACTTTTTTCCCCCTTTTCGTTTGTTCAGTTTGCATCGTACGGCCACAGATGGTTCAACACATGCATGCAGTCATCATGATGAACGGTTGGCATTTATTTGTGAGCCGCCATGGGACCCGCTTGAATGTTTGAAAATCTAAACATCTGGATCACGTGTAATCTGCCATTTTTCCATAAACACTCGTAGATTCTCATCTTCAATTAATGAGAGGAAGAGAAAGAGAGAGAGAGAGCTGAATATAATCCAACAGTAGGTGAATATAAAAAAAGTTAGTTGTAGAGAGTTTGGGACACGAAACTAACAGATATGTGAAAAAGACCAGCCATCCTCTTGAAGTAGAGGGGAGGGTTTGACCTTTGTTAAGGGACAAATTATATGTCAAACATTTCTATTGTAGATGTATATATATATATTATATATGGTCACAAACCCTAAGACAAAAATGCACAGAGCCACCTTTCTTTCTATTGTTCCTTGGCTTTTTGTCTCTCTCCAAAGAGGATCTTAGAAAGTAGCCACACATAAAAATGGATTATAATATAACAAAAAGTGAAATTAAAATATGATTATTCTTTAACTAATTGATCATTATATTTGTCCTTTGGTGAAAAGCCTAGACTTTTTGTTACGTATTAGGCTATTAGGTGAGAATTATTTCCTTATGATTTAAGCCATTGATGCACAATTTCAAGCAAGCCATTCACAAACCTAACAATCGCTTCCCCCTCCATCTCTCTTTGTAGAATATAATCATAAAGTTAGATCGGATTCTAGAAAAGATCGAGCAGCTAGCTCGCATGATTTGAATTAGTGATTGAAGGAGTGCTACACGTGCTTCCAAGTGTTTATTCTCAAATGCTCACTCACACACTTGGCAATGAAATCTAATTACCATGTCTGAGAGTGAAACTTGAAAGTTGGGAGTATGTACATATAATTCTTAGTGATTGTTTGGCCGAAAAAATAAGTGAGCGCGCCCTAGTACATAAACTATTTAATTGAAAGAAAGGTGAATAATAGAGACAATATTCAACTCAAGACCTTAATTTGCTTTGATACGATGTTAAATCATCACTTATCTCAAAAAGTTTACGCTAATAAGAAATGATGAATTTAATTATTCAATTAATTTATAGTTAAACAAAAAAGAGTAGCAAAATTATCTATATATTTTTAGAAAGAAATCTGCCTTCTGTTATTCCAGAAAAGAAAGTATGGTGTCTTGAGATAGAACTTAGAGGAGGCACTTTTAAAATATTTTGGGTTTTAAGAAAGATAAGCCTATGAGAAATCCCGAGTTACAAGCTAACCTTATCCGACAAGGGACTTCATTATATAAGTAGGTATCCATTTTGACCTTTAAATAACAACTAACCCACCTACCTTTGCCAAATACTCTTTAATCTAGAAGTAAGATTTCTCTTTCAAAAAAAGAAGAAGTAAGATTTCATATATATATATATATATATATAAACATATATGTTTATGATTGTATGATGTAATTGTATTTAGTCTCCTTCTCTTCTATATCTCTTATTTTATCGAATATGTGAAACCCACATGTGAAAATGTTGGTAAAAAGAAACAAAAAATTTTAATTAGGTGCAACACTTTGCTGCCCATATCGACCTATTGTAGGCAATAAATGTATAATAAGGTAAATTAGCATATAAAAAATAGGTTTGAACCATAAAGAATGATATTAAAGTCCAACTTACAGAAACATGATACCGGGGGGCGGGGGGGGGGGGGGGAGTTACCATTTACTGATCGACCACCACCGAATCATTACCAATAGCCTACCAATTTCCAACGGTTGGTAAGTCGAGAAAAAAAAATTGTTTCGATGTTAGTTCAGTTCGATTGGCGGTAGAATTTTTATTTTGACAGTTAATCGAACTGAACCGTCTTTGGCCCTTAATAGTTTTTGCATTACTTATTTAGCCCAAAAACATGTTCAATGAACACTTGTTTAGCCCAAAAAACAACCATTTGGACAAAAAAAGCAATCAATTTTGGCTCATAAAAATAGGTTTGGCCCAATATAAAAAATCCATGACTAATTGACTTAACCGACAGACTTATAACCGAGTTATCAGAATTAACCTACTTAACTAAAATAGTAAAAATTTAGTCTTGTCAGTACGAAGTCGGTTAATTAACCAACTTAACTGATTTTTTTCAGTTCGAGGGACGAAAATACACCTACCATCACCGATTTATATTGGGTTGGAGCTTACTTACCTAAATAAATTTTAAACTGTCTAGCGACTCCAACCATCTACCTAAATATATGGGTTCCATGTATAGGATCGATCTCTCGTAACAATTTGAATAACAAATTACTAGAAATCTTTATCCTTTTATCATGTTGGGAGTGTTAAGTTAAGGAATGTAAAATAAATGTTCTCTAAGAAATTGGTCTAAATAAGTAAGAGTTAAATGCTAGCTTTACAATATGATGGAGAATGAGATACATTAACTGATTCCTAGCTATAACTACCAAAAGTAATGTAATTAAGACCAACAATTACAAATTATCCGTCTACTGGAGTATTAGATTTATAATGCTGGATATATAGCCTACCAATTTGGACGGAAGTTGAGAATATGAATGTATTCCCTTTTATTATAGTGAGTTCTCAATAAATATGTATATCACATGAACTTATTGAGAACTCACTATAATTAATGCATCCAAAATCTAAACCGAATCATTAGTCATGTCAAATCTAATAATATAATGACATGTGTCACCCACATGAACAGAGGCCTATATTTGCTTTTACTGTTTACTAGAATGAGTTTTCATCAAATTTTTGTACTGCCAAGAGTTTATTATATAAATAATTACAAGCACACTGATTTTACATTTTTTTCATTATATTAACTCGCCTAAGCTACACCCTACTTGGTGAACCTCATGGATTGGATGCATTAATTAATTAGTTGTTGAAGTGACATTAAAATGTGGACTGTTTACCTACGAATTGAGATGCATTTAAGCACATTGCCACTTGACAGTTAAGAACAAACGTCTAGGATTCGAGCTGCCGGGTCACTTTTGTGGACGGCGGCGAGGTGAAAAGTCGAAAACGACTTGAAATGGATAGAGATTCATAACAATTAGTTGTTATGCTGGTTAGAAAGTGGGCAATTAATATAAAAAACTCTATATGAAATTTATCTATTCAAATAAATTTTAAATTGTCCAACTAGTTATCTTCATGGGTAAGTAGCTGATTGTTGTAATCCGATGGTAAAGGATAATACTTGTCTTATTGTGAGGAGTCATTTCATGGTCATAATTTATTTACTGTATGGGACATGTAGATAACGCTACGTAACAAATATGTTGAAATGTCATTAAAAAATTTAAATGATGTGGCATTATTTATACTATTAAATACAATAATATTAAATTTTGACCATAAATTAACTTACTTTTATTTTAAATAAAATGGAGACGATCATTTTTTTTAAAGGGAATTTTTCATTATTCATTGAAAAAAGATCAAGAGCATAAAGCTCTGACATCAGAGAGTATAAAGCAATGATAAATCATAACCAAAGTTAAGAGGTTACAACGTCATAGAGACAAGTATAAAAATCTTACAATTAAGTTCTATCAATGACTTCAACATCCACTAACCTATGTCCAAACTTAAGTTATAAAATAAATTTGCTCTAGATAGAGTCAATCTAATACATAGATAGCCCATATTCCCAACTTTTATTTTTTTGGCCACATGGACAAAACCCTCATTCTCTGTTACCATAAAAACATTTACCAAAAATAAAAAATAAAAAATTGCATAAGTACTTTCATTTTGAGGATTTTCCCTCAAGCCCTGAGGAGTCCGCGGGAAGAGTTGGGCCTTCACGTCCAAGTCTGCCTTTTTATTGGACTCTTAGTTCAGGAGACTGTTGTCGGTCTCGAGCCCACAACATTCTATTTTTGCTGCTTTGATGATGTGTGGTCTATTAAAGTCCACTAAGGTTCTCCAACTCTTGTCAATAAGCTTATAAATCTAGTGACACTTACTATTCCTTTCAAACAAGTTTGGAACCCAATTCATATATGTTAGATGCAAGGAACATTTACAATGACTTTTGATCTCTTTTGGGGAAGGCTCCGCTTGCAAAAGGAGTAGACAGTCGTCAAAAGGCTCATTAGTCTCAAAATCGAAAGCATTTTGACGTCCAAGTCAGTAAACCCTAACCGAGAGAGGGTAGAGTTAGTAAAAAATAAGTAAGAAAGTCACTTTATGTTCATGATAGTGCATGAAAGATATATAAGGGAGTGTTTGAAATCCTAAGTCAGAGCAAAGATCGCCTGTGGAGAAGGGGTTGCAACTGGTATTGATCTTGGGCCTGGCATGGGCTTAACTATATATGCATTTTTTAAAGGGCTATTGGTAATTTGGTATGTAATGCGGTTTTCTTTATATAATTCAAAAATGTGACGTGGATTTTAATATATATATATAAAATAATAAAAAAAAAAGAAAAAAAAAGCGAGCCACCCCGCCAAGCTCTTGCATGCCATCGGTGGCATTATCATGGCACATTTCTTCAAACATCTGGACGGTGGTTTCCACATCCTGATCCTCTTCTTCATTAGACCAGTTCCCAAACATACGCAGAGAGCGCAGAGGTTTGACTGTCTTGCCCATGGAGCCAGAGTCAGGAATTCCGGTTTGGCCTCTCTCTCTCAATCGAAATTCCTAGTCTTACCTTTGTGTTTCTATTTGCATCTTGGAGTTGTTGTTGTTGTTTGAATGTTTGATCTCATTTATAGATTGCTTTCCTCATTTATCCGTCGTTCGTTTGATTTTCATTCTCGTATTTGTTTGGTCTGTTTTCTGGCTTCTTCTTACATATGAACTCTTTGAAGAAATCCATACGTAATATGTTCGTTGTTGTTTGAGCTAGAATTAAGTTCGGTTCAACTGGTTTATTTAGTCTTACACACACACACACACACAAAGAAGACAGGATTGTCTGCGTTTTTGTATAGAACAATACGCGCTTCAGTAAGTGATAACTGAAAATTTGAGATTCTGGTGAATTTTCCTGTAAGATATAGAATTTCTTCTAGGGGTGAAATTTAAAACCGCCTAACCGCATCCGCTAACCGCACTAACCGCTAACNACATATGAACTCTTTGAAGAAATCCATACGTAATATGTTCGTTGTTGTTTGAGCTAGAATTATGTTCGGTTCAACTGGTTTATTTAGTCTTACACACACACACACACACAAAGAAGACAGGATTGTCTGCGTTTTTGTATAGAACAATACGCGCTTCAGTAAGTGATAACTGAAAATTTGAGATTCTGGTGAATTTTCCTGTAAGATATAGAATTTCTTCCACCTTTTTTAACGCCAACTCGGTTAAGTTCCATTATTTTTTCTTTTAATCATTTTTTATGATGGGTGTTTTTGTCATCGAGAGACATTGACAAATTTTGGTAGTGTGGGAGGATATTGAATCAATCAATAGTTTGAGGAGACCTTGACAATGGTTTGATAGTTTGGGGGTATGTCGACTTTTCCCCCTTATCATATACTCTTTAACAGTTTTAAAGAGAAGCATGGGGGAGGAGCTCCCATTACATCATTAGTTAAAAGCCTGCCTTCTTGATTGGAGTCTGATTCCTTCAACTAGCAACGAAGACTTGATAAATCTTGCCACAGTTCCTGCTGAAACTCTTGTTGTATGGTTTTATTAATTGATTCTTTTATACTGCTTCAGAGTGTCAAATTCTCTGCTTCTGGCGTTTTTCATTTCACTTGCGAATAATGATTTCCTGGATGCTTGGGAAAGTATGATCCACATTTAACATTATCCTCTTGCCAACATATGATACTTAAGTTTATGTGCTTGTTGGAACTGAAAATAAGAAATAAAAGAAACCCAAAAATTCCTTGTTAGGGTTTTGTTGGTTATAAGGATAAGCCCGGTTTAATCAATCAAGGAATTTCAAAGCTAGTTATCACTGGATGAAAACCTGACAATTAACATTGCATTTTTTTCATCCTAATCGTGGATGAACTAAAAATGTAAACAAATGCTCATTTAAATGCCTCAGTTGTCAAATTTGTATATATATAAAATGTACTCATTTAATTTTCACGCGACATCCAAAACTCCANTATGATACTTAAGTTTATGTGCTTGTTGGAACTGAAAATAAGAAATAAAAGAAACCCAAAAATTCCTTGTTAGGGTTTTGTTGGTTATAAGGATAAGCCCGGTTTAATCAATCAAGGAATTTCAAAGCTAGTTATCACTGGATGAAAACCTGACAATTAACATTGCATTTTTTTCATCCTAATCGTGGATGAACTAAAAATGTAAACAAATGCTCATTTAAATGCCTTAGTTGTCAAATTCGTATATATATAAAATGTACTCATTTAATTTTCACGCGACATTCAAAACTCCATTACTAATTAAATGATCCAACTCTTATTGTTCATTACTAAAAAAAAAAAAAAGGTTAGGAATTCCTCGTCTATGGAAGCTGTAAAGTAGTATTCAGGAGGAAAAAAAAAAAGGATGCCTGAAAATCAGATCCTTACATTGAACTATAGAGAAAAGGACATGGGGGTGCAGAAACTTCAAGAATGCCTTCTAGCATGTTACTGATTTCCCTCATGGAAGGCCTCAATAATGGCAAATCCTGAACACACCAAATTGCCACCGTCACCAACTTCTCCACCTTCTTTAGATCACTTAAAGCCTCCCCATCATTTTCTACCAATCTTTCAACTTTACCTTTACTATAACATTCATACGCCCATTCAGTTAGTATTGCAGCCCTCTCCATCTCACTTTCTACACACTTCCTGCAGCAAATGATCTCCAACAGCATGACCCCAAAGCTATAAACATCCACCTTTATTGTGACTGGTGTGTACTTGAACCACTCTGGTGCAACGTATCCTTTAGTCCCCCTGATGCCAGTGAGAGTCTGCGTCTGGTGGTTCATCAAAAGCTTTGCCAGTCCAAAGTCAGAAATTTTGGCCGTAAAAGAATCATCCAAGAGTATGTTTTGAGGCTTTATGTCGCAATGAATGATTTGCGTGCTGCATTCTTCATGCAAGTACACGAGTCCTCTAGCAATTCCTGATGCAATTTGGATTCTTTGTTGCCAGCTTGGTCTTATCACTCCAAAGAGGAAACTCGACAAGGAGCCGTTGTACATAAACTCGTACACCAAAAGTCGGTGCTCACCCTCGTCACAGTAGCCAAGCAACCAGACCAGATTCTTATGGTGAGTTTGGCCGATCACAGTCATTTCGGCTTTGAATTCCCTCTCACCTTCCCTCACCAACTTGTCTAGCCTCTTTACAGCAACATGTTTGCTACAACCTGATACTATTAGTACCCCTTTATAAACTGTGCCAAAAGAACCCCTACCCAATTCTTCTTTGAATCCATTAGTGGCTTCTTCAAGATCTTTGTATGCAAAGGAATGTAGATTTATCTCTGGATCTCTAATATTTAAGGTTCTATAGAAGGTTGGTAGTCTTCCTTGCCACAAACAGAAGACAACCAGAGAAATCGAAGCGAGAGAAAAGAAGATAAAAAGTACTGAAGTACCTAGGAGGACTGCAAGGATCACTATTACTTGATTCTGCTGTCTTCCACCCTGGTTTGGATTCATTGGAATCTGGGAATAGCTGTTCGGTTCCAATTTCAATATCTTGAATAGAGCTTTTCTATCAACGGAACTCCTGTTGAACCTCCCATTAGAAAGTGGCAATTTCTTCTTCCAACATCTTCCTATGCCATTAGTATACTTTGGGTCCTGAAAAATGGCAACTGCACAGTAACAATCACGCAAGCAAGATTTCCTGCATTCAAATTCTGTTGTAGGCTGCAGCATTTCATAGGCAGATAAAGGCCAATCTGCAAACTCCATCTCAAAGAACTCAAATTGATCCTCTGCCATCACAGATCCCTTCTTATTGCATTCATACATATAGCTGACATCGTCTTGTTTGCAGCCACCATACCTGTTGCTTACATCCAGGAGAGAAAAGCCAGGGGCGCATTGGCAATCTGGCTTACCAAATGGGCCGAGTGCACATATGCTGTTATACCCACAAGGGCCACCTCCGAAAGTGTCATAAATACTTAGGCAGATGTTATCAGGAACATACCAGATGGCAGACCAGCTGTCGTTTCCAGTGAAATTCTTTGGGTGGGCATAGAGTCTGAAGATTCCATCAAAATCAAGGGTTGCCCTGTAGTAGGAGTGTGCCCCAGTGACCACACCCTTTGATGTAAGGTTTGATGTGTTTTGGCTTCGTGAGCTCCTGATTTGAAGGTAGCCTGACTTGTCCAACATTAGCTCAGAAACGTCCAGGCTGGTATAGTAAGCTCCGTAAGGATTTCTGGTGTAGACATCTATTTGGTTAAGTGTCAGATTGTAAGAGACATATGACATATTTCCATCATTCACATCTCTAGTAGCGAAATGGAGCAGAAATTTGCCCTGCTTGTAATTGTTTTCAGACATACTAGAAAAGAGGTTGTTCCCAACACTCAATACTTGGGTTGGTAAGATGGTGTCGGTTGGTTCGTTGAAGCTGTTCCATATGATGCTTGAATCTCTGCTTGTAATCACGAAGTTCCCAGTGTCTAGCATGGCCCCATGCGACACTCCAGGATTCTCGGTGTTGTTGGACATCCACAACTCCATGCCACTTGGAGCCCAGAGAACTAGATGTCCAGTTGTTGTTAGCTCCACTTTTGATTCTCTCTCCGCCGGGTAATCCCTGTTGGCAGACCAAACAATAGTTTGTTCAGGTAGCTTAGCGTACCAGATAGCCAGGAGGAACTGATCTGCTTCACCAGGAAGGCGGCGGAATCCAAAAGCAAAATCACCAGATTGCGAAGTCCATGTGGAGTTATCATCGGTGGCAAAGAGAGCTAAACCCATAGTCACGTTGTCGTAAGCTTGAGGTATTGCAGCAAGCTGGAGGACGATAACAAGGACAAGGAAATGGCTGTGAATATAAGCAAGTACTCCGGAATCCATTGGAGAAAGAAAAAGATCTAATGGCAAGTTTATGGAATGGACAAACGATGAAGTTTGTCTAATCACCAGATGGTGGCATGGACAAACGATGAAGTTTATGGAAGGAGGTGAGATATATATATATATATATATATATACCATGAGGAGAGCGACATGATACGCAGGGACAAAATAAGAGTAGTTATCCTTTTGACTTTTCTTCCATGTTAATGCCGCCATTTGGTTTGATCATTCGTCACTTGAATCAAATATCTTTTGTCCAATAAATTTTTTTACATTTCCTCCGGAGTTTCTCTTGAGAAAATACTGTTTGTGTGAAACTGTATACATTTTTCTTGCAACTCTCTGTTTCCCTTTTCTTTTTGGGTTAAATGCATTTTCAGTACCTGTGCTATAAGCCAAAATCAAATAGGCACCTTGGTTTTCAAAAATATCACAAATGATACTTGTAGTTATCAAATAAACCCATTTGGTACTTCTGTCAGAATTTCGTTAGTTTTTTTAACGGAATGCCACGTCACCCTTACACATGGCGTGGTACCTGTAGTTTCAAGGTGCCACGTGGCGTGGTACCTGAGTTTTTGGATGCCACGTTAGATTAAATAATATTAAAATTATGTAAAAAAAAATTAAAAAAACAAAATCAATCGTCCTCTCCATTCTTCTCTCCCCCAACCACTTAGGTTTTTGCAGACCCAAATGCCATCTTTGTCATCCCTCCCTCAATGATGATTCAGAGGAACTCTCATAGCAGACTATTAACAGTAGTCGACATACGCACAATCAGAAAGCAAACACTAAATTAAATAAAAATTCAAGCACAAGGGTTCCAATTACAAACTTTGTTGCAAACCCTAGCGATTCTGAGGAAGATCTTCCTAAACAAGGTTCCATCGGTAATGCTCGTCCAATTACCGGATTGTCTCGACGGACAAAAGCCTCTTCTCCAAATGCCAGTAGGAGTTCTTATTTGAAGGCTAAAGGTACGTCTGAGGCATCATCGACTTCGAACTATGGAGCAGAAAGGAAATCCTCTTCAATCGAAGCTCTACGAAAGCCCTCGTCTCAAACCCAAATACCACGTCACCCTTCCTCAGAGAAAATATTTTCCCCCATTACCCTTCATTTGAGGTAAGTCTGTTTCCCACTGTTTTTACAATTTGTTTTGATAAGGTTCATTTGCAAAAATAAATTTGGGTCTGCAAAAACCTAAGTGGTTGGGAGAGAGGAGAATGGAGAGGACGACGGATTTTTTTTTTTTTTTTAAGGAAGTACACATGTTCTTTTAATTTTTTTTTTTTACATAATTTTAATATTATTTAATTTGACGTGGCATCCAAAAAATCAGGTACCACGCCACGTTGCACCTTGAAACCACAGGTACCACACCATGTGTAAGGGTGACGTGGCACTCCGTTAAAAAAACTAACAGAATCTTGACAGAAGTACTAAGTGGGTTTATTTGATAACCACATGTACCATTTGTGATATTTTTGAAAACCAAGGTGGCTATTTGATTTTGGCTCAAAGCACAGGTACTGGAAATGCATTTAACCCTTTCTTTTTAAAATATTGCTCATCTTTAGATTATTTGAAGTTTTGTAAACAATTTGCTTCATTTATAGATCCATCCTAAAGCTTCATTAAACTATTAACGAGTTAGTCCAGTCTATTTGATTTTGTAAAACAAATTAATTTCAAGGACTTTTTCAGTACCATATATATTCAGTTGATATGAACATAAAAATATATATATATTTTTAAATGTAGATATGAATGATGGCACTTTTGATATATACAGTTTTCCTCAAAAGACCAAAAGATTCAAAATGGGTATTCAAAATTACATATCATAGGAAAATGACAAATTAATATCGCATATTTGCCTTTTGGGCTCCTTCATCTTTTTGTGGGCAACATTCAATTTCAATCTGCTTACGGCATTGAAAAAGTGTAAACCTAACAAATTAGGAGACCCTCGCATGAGAACCCCTTCATAGACTCTATCCCAAGAAAGAAAAAATTAGGTTTTCAATTGATTGTCATCGCCTCATCACCTTATGCTTTTATTTACTAAAATAATACATCACATATATATAATAATGACACATCATTTTAGAACAAAATTTTTAAACTTAATATATATATATACCTAGAGATCACCGAATATAAGAATTCTGCTCAAAGGGGGTAGGCAGCCAAAGGCCTGCCAAGGCCACCAAATATAATGCTTCTTAAAAAATATTGAAGAATAAATTAAATCTCTTAAGAAAGACATTAAAAAAAAAAATCTAAAAACCCATAAATACCTTAAATGCCTTGATTATTTTGCTTTTCATGAGATGTAAATAAAGGAAGGGCAATAATGTAATTTAGAAAAAAACTGAAATTAAATTAAGATTAAGAAAATTATTTGTAGAAGATAGAGAGGGAGGATCTTTGTCGAAAAAAGAAAAAGTAGAGTAAAATTGAAAGAATGTAAAAGATATCTTTGTCAAGTGAGATGAAACGTTAAAATACAAATTAATTACTGAAGGCAATGTGTGACAGAGAATTTCAAAGGTAACTTTTATTTATAACGGTTTTTTATTTAAATTTTTTAAACTTGTATTTCCTAACTAAAATGAAATCGGAAATCCCCTAAAATTTGTTTTAAATTTAAGATTATTAAATTCATAAATCTCAATCATTCATTTCATCTAAGCGTCTAAAATGAACCGAAGAAATTATTAAAACTACTTTTCTTTGAAGGTAGCTTTCACATTAAATTATAAAACATAACTTATTTTAAACACTTAAAAAAGATAGATGACTGAAATTTATAAATTTAAAAATCTCAAATTCAAGGAGAATTCCAGGGATATCAATCATGTTTTTCCTCCTATTTCTTTCACAGCTTTCTCTCTTTTATTCTATCAATATCAATATTTATGTTTGTTCCTTTCGCACTTTATCTTTTTCCACAAAAATTATATATATATAATTATCGTTCAAAGTAACTATATATTATAAAAACAACAAGAATGATTTTTAAATAAAATCTAAATGTATGATATTATTTTATTAAATTAAAAATACTTAATTTAAACTTTCCGCCTTGGATCTAATTTTTATTGGGCCGGCACCTTTGGCCTTGCCAATTTGCATACGACATTGACGACGAGGTAAGAGTCATGAGAGAGACAGAGAAAAGCGAACCTTGTCAGATATTTATCAATTTCATTCCTTTTTAATTCTCTTCGACAAATATCAAGCAATCATAGGAGACTTAGGAGTAGTCGGCCTTTTAAAAAAATAAAAATAAAATAAAAGGCAAGCGAGAGAAACTATTTATAATTATTTTATCCGCATGTGATAAATTAATGTGAAAAATAGCATTATTCCTAATTAATGTTATTATTTGAAACATAAAAATGATTATTTTTCATGAAAGAAGAACACCAAAGCTTGATGCTCCACCACCCCTAGCTAGTGGTTAGAATTGAGCTCTGGTTGCTGCACCGCCTGCACGCAGCAATGAACAAGGTTATCGATCTAATTCCTCACCAGGATTGATTGAGAATCACATGCAAATGCATATGTTGGGAATCTGTCTAGGCCTGTTCGTTTTTCCCTTTTATTTATGGGAAACTATGAGTTGCACTTGCAATGAGCAGCGCAAGACCAACCAACAAGACTGAAAGCTACAAAAAACTGGGCTCTAGGCTCTAGCTGTTAACATCGGCTGTTAAGAATGGTTTTTCAGTTGCTGCTTATATGGTTCTTAGCGACTCTAATGGTAATATTTTTCATGCTGCTGTTGGCGAAGCCCAAACAGTGAGCTCTACTTGCCACTCGATGCTTTTAATTTACTAATGGGATTAACTCTTTGTTGATTGAAGGCGATGCAATCAATATAATCCTTGAATTCAAAAGTCATTCCTTTTATCATTCCTGATATTCAATTTCGGTTGCCCTATTTTCATAGTTGGAAGGTTTGTAAAGTGTTTAGTATTACAAATTATTGTGCACATTTTTTAGTTAGATCGGCTACTTCTAACTTTGTGCTTGGAAGTATTTTTAATTTGTCTTTCATTCTCTCTTCTATTCATAATCAAGAATGGAAAAGACCCATTATGTTTTACAAGTTCAAAATGCTGTATCAGAAAAAAATAATAATAACAAATAAAAATTAGGAATCCATTTTCTGTAAATAGAATTCTAGAAGTAAAACATTATATGGAAGCTGTAAAGTACATAGTACTAAGAAATTCCTTGACACTACATCTGTATTAGTTGAAAGTCCCTTTTAGGATGACCGAAAATCAGATCCAGACACTGAACTGTAGAGGAAAGGACATGGGGGTGCAGAAACCTCAAGAATGCCTTCTATCATGTTACAGACTTTCCTCATGGGAGGCCTCAATAATGGCAGATCCTGAACACACCAAATTGCCACAGTCACCAACTTCTCCACCTTCTTCAGATCACTTAAAGCCTCCTCATCATTTTCCACCAATCTTTCAACTTTACCTTTACTATAACATTCATACGCCCATTCAATTAGTATTGCCGCCCTCTCCATCTCAATTTCTACACACCTCCTGCAGCAAATGATCTCTAACAGCATGACCCCAAAGCTATAAACATCCACCTTTATTGTGACTGGTATGCTTCTGAACCATTCTGGTGCAACGTACCCTTTAGTTCCCCTGATGCCAGTGAGAGTCCGTGTCTGCTGGCTCATCAAAAGATTTGCCAGTCCAAAGTCAGAAATTTTGGCCGTAAAATAATCATCCAAGAGTATGTTTTGAGGCTTTATGTCGCAATGAATGATTTGCGTGTCGCATTCTTCATGCAAGTACATGAGTCCTCTAGCAATTCCTGATGCAATTTTCATTCTTTGTTGCCAGCTTGGTTTGATCAATCCAAAGAGGAAACTCGACAAGGAGCCGTTGTACATAAACTCATACACCAAAAGTCGGTGCTCTCCCTCGTCGCAGTAGCCAAGTAACCGGACCAGATTCTTATGGTGAGTTAGGCCGATCACAGTCATTTCGGTTTTGAATTCCCTCTCACCTTCCCTCCCCAACTTGTCTAGCCTCTTGACAGCAACATGTTTGCTATAACCTGATACCATTACTACCCCTTTATAAACTGTGCCAAAAGAACCCCTACCCAATTCTTCTTTGAATCCATTAGTGGCTTCTTCAAGATCTTTGTATGCAAAGGAATGTAGATTTATCTCTGGATCTCTAATATTTAAGGTTCTATAGAAGTTTGGTAGTTTTCCTCGCCACAAACAGAAGACAACCAGAGAAATTGAAGCGAGAGAAAAGAAGTTAAAAAGTACTGAAGTACCTAGGAGGACTGCGAGGATCACTATTGCTTGATTCTGCTGTCTTCCACCCGGGTTTGGATTCATCGGATTCTGGGAAGAGCTGTTCGGTCCCAATTTCACTTTCTTGAATAGAGCTTTTCTATCAATGGAAGTCCGGTTGAGCCTCCCATTAGAAAGTGGCAATTTCTTCTTCCAGCATGTTCCTATGCCATCATTATACTTTGGGTCCTGGAAAATGGCAACTGCACAGTAACAATCACGTGAGCAAGATTTCTTGCATTCAAATATTGTTGTAGGCTGCAGCATTTCATAGTCAGCTAAAGGCCAATCAGCAAACTCCATCTCAATGAAATCAAATCGATCCTCTGCAATCACAGATCCCTTCTCATTGCATTCATGCATATAGTTGACATCATCTTGTTTGCAGCCACCATACCTGTCGCTTACATCCAGGAGAGAAAAGCCAGGGGCACATTGGCAATCTGGCTTACCAAATGGACCAAGTGCACATATGCTGTTATACCCACAAGGGCCACTTCCTACAATGTCGAAAATACTCAGGCAGATGTTATCAGGAACATACCAGATGGCAGACCAGCTGTCGTTTCTAGTGAAATTCTTTGGGTGGGCATAGACCCTGAGGATTCCATCAAAATCAAGCGTTGCCTTGTAGTAGTTGGAGTCTGCCCTGATGACATGACCCTTTGACATTGTAAGGTTTGATGTGTTTTGGCTGAGTGAGTTCCTGATTTGAAGGTAGCCTGACTTGTCCAACATTAGCTCAGAAACGGCAGGACTGGTATAGTAAGCTCCGTAAGGATGTCCGGTGTAGACATCTATCTGGTTAAGTATCAGATTATTCTCAGTGAAACGTAGCTGAAATTTACCCCGCTGGTAATTGTCTTCAGACAAACTAGAAAAAAGGTTGTTCCCAAATCCCAATACTTGGGTTGGTAAGATTGTGTCGGTTGGTTCGTTGAAGCTGTCCCACATGATGCTTGAATCTGTGCTTGTAATCACGAAGTTCCCAGCGTCAAGCATGGCCCCATGCGACAGCACTCCAGCGTTCTTAGTGTTGTCGGACCACCACAACTCCAAGCCTCCTGGAGCGCTGAGAATTAGCTGCCCGGCGGTTGTTAGCCCCACTTTTGATTCTCTCTCCACCAGGACCAGGTAATTATCCCTTTTGGCAGACCAAACAATTGTTTTTTCTGGTAGCTTGGCGAACCAGATAGCCAGGAAGAACTGGTCTTGTTTGCCGAGAAGGCAGCGGAATCCGAAAGCAAAGTCGCCGGATGGTGAAGTCCATGTGGAGTTATCATCTGTGGCAAAGAGAGGTGAACTCACAGTCACGTTCTGGTAAGCTTGCGGTATTGCAGCAAGCTGGAGGACGATAATAAGGACAAGGAAATGGCTCTGAATATAAGCAAGTAGTCCGGAATCCATTGGAGAAAGAAAAATATCTAATGGCAAGTGGTAGATGGTGGAATGGACAAACGATGAAGTTTTATAGAAGGAGATGAGATACCATATTGAGGAGAGCGACATGATATGCAGGGACAAAATGAGAGTAGTCATTTTGACTATTCTTCCATGTTAATGCCGCCATGTGGTTTGATCATTCGTCACTTGAATTTCATTTATCCAATAAATTTTCTTACATTTCCTCCAGAGTTTCTCTTGAGAAAATACTGTTTGTATGAAACTGTATACATTTTTCTTGGAACTCTCTGTTTCTCCTATATATACTTTTTAAAATATTGCTCATGTTTAGATTATTTAAATTTTTCTAAACAAATTGCTTCATTTGTAGATTCATCCTAAAGCTTCATTAAACTATGAACTGGTTAGTCCAGTCTATTTGATTTTGTAAAACTAATTTCAAGGACTTCTTCAGTACCATATATATTCAGTTGATATGAACAGAAAAAGAAAAAGAAAAAGAAAAAAAAGATATGAATGATGGCACTGCTGATATATACAGCTTTCCTCAAGAGGCCAAAAGAATCAAAATGGGTATTCAAAATTACATATCATAGAAAAATGTGATAATATCGCATATTTGCCTTTTGGGT
The DNA here is from genome assembly GCA_006937295.1 of Carpinus fangiana. NCBI lineage: Eukaryota > Viridiplantae > Streptophyta > Magnoliopsida > Fagales > Betulaceae > Carpinus > Carpinus fangiana. The sequence continues at coordinate 32,857,186 of CM017326.1, forward strand.
TCCTTCGTCTTTTTGTGGGCTATATTCAATTTCAGTCTGCTTACAGCATTGAAAAAATGTAAACCTAAGAATCAGGAGAACCCCTTCATAGACTATCCAAATTAAGAAAGGTTTTCAAGTGACGTGTTCTCATCTTATCACCTTATGCCTTCATTCACTAAAATAATAGATCACGCAAAAATAATAAAATGATGACACATCATTTTAGAATCAAATTAATTTTTTTTTTTTTTTTATTATAAGAAAACTTAACAATTCTCCCAAATAAAAAAAAAGGGGGGATCGGAGTGACAAAAAAACCCTCAATTATCTGTGATTCTGACCTATAGATCACCGCACACCACATATTAGAATTCTGCTCAAAGGGGTAGGCAGCCAAAGGATTGCCAAGGCCACCAAATATAATGCCCCTTAAAAAATATTGAAGAATAAAATCGCTTAAGAAAGACATCAGAAGAAAAGTAAAACCAAAAAAACAAAAAAACAAAAACCCATAAATACCTTAAATGCCTTTTTGCTTTTCAGGATATGTAAATAGAGAAAGAACAATAATAAATTTAGAAAAAAACTGAAATTAAATTAAGATTAAGAAAATTATTTGTAGAAGATAGAGAGGGAGGATCTTTGTCTAAAAAAATTATAAGTAAAATTGAAAGAATGTAAAAGACATCTTTGTCAAGTGAGATAAAACGATAAAATGCAAATTAATATTTATGTTTGTTCCTTTCACATTTTATCTTTTCTCGCAAAAACTATATATATATATATATATAATTATCGTTCAAAGTAACAATATATTATAAAAACAACAAGAATGATTTTTAAGTAAAATCAAAATGTATGATATTATTTTATTTTATTTAAATCAAGAATGATTTTTATCGAGCGGCCACCTGCGAACCACTCCAGCACTCCTTGCTAATTTGCATATGATGATACGATCGAGTACGAGTAACGACATTGACGAGGAAAGAGTCGTGAGACAGAGAATTAAAAGCGAAAGTTGTCAAATATTTGTCAATTTCATGCCTTTAATTCTGTTAAGTCTATTCTTCTACAAAATATCAAGCAATCATAGGACTAGTCAAACCCTTTTTTTTTCTTGATTAAAAAGATAAGCGGGAGAGACTATTTATAATTATTTTATATGAACGTAATGTGTGACACAGAATGTCAAAGTTAACTTTTATTATTATTATTTTTTACCATTTTTTCTGTTCAATAATAATACTCATATTGTTAGAGTATACCATGGAGTTCAAGAATAATAGTTACAGTATAAGACTATTACTGACTTACACTTGAAGACTATCACTGAGTTTCAGTTAAATAGTTAAAGACTATCACCTAGCTAACCAAACTAGAGTAGAAGTCTATTTGTATTCAACATGATTTTCTTATAAATAAGAGCATGTTATATTGTAAATATTACTCAGAGAAATAAGAGTTTAATGCAGCCTTAGGGCTTGATCTTGTGGATGTAGGTTATAGACCGAACCACGTATATCTCTGTGTCATCTTTATCTTATTATTCCGCTTTATTATTTTCGCATTATGAATTCTTATATGGTATTAGAGCAAATAGGCTAACGCCAATTGTTAGATCCTGAATTGCAATTTTCTATTATGTTTCTTATCATTTGTTTCGATTGATTTCACTTTCATGAAACCCTTTCATCTATAATGTTTTATTTTTGTTGGAAAAAAAAAATTGTCGTCAGTTAGATCCATGCAGAGCCAACCCACTTCCTTCGGCCGACCCTTCCATGACCATCACCGGTGTCGTTCTCAACACCAGTGTCATTCTCAGCCCCTCAGTCTCGGTGTCATTCAATAATGTTGCTATCACTAGCCACTCACGGGTTAATCACTGGCAGCTGGTGTATAAATTTAATTATACTCGCTAATTGCACGAGTCGTTTGTAATAGAGTAGATGTGCAAGTGCGAGTGTCGAACCCATAGAGAATCGGTTTTGCTAAGAATTAATTCTAATGCCTAAACTAATAATATCTTAACCTAGTCCAAATATCAAACACTAGGCGTGCAGAAAATATAAACTAAATTAAATGCATAAAACAAAAAGATAAAAACAACTAAAATCCCTAATCCACCTCACAACAATTTAATCTACACATAATCATGCTAGTTAATATTTATTAAACGATTATACTACTAGGCATATTCTGAATGTTAACACATTGTTCATATTTCCGTCTATCGATGAAGCTCATATGCATATCCTATTGTCATCACAAATCTTGTCGAACTACTCGAGGCAAACACTGTTTTAAGAGGTTACAACAGATATTGGTTCGAAGACGAATCATTCGATGTATCTCCGGTTGAAACTAGTGTTGACGTTTGGCGATTTGTAAAAAACAATCAACACATTTTTGTCACTCAAATGTATTGAAACGAATAAACATAAATCTAAACGACAGAAAATACGAACTAAACATGAATATATATAAACAAATCCATAGTGAAGGAATAAGAGACTAAAATAAAATAACTAAAAGCATTAAATGATAAAATGACGTTTAGAGGGTTTTACAGTGATGAACAGGGAGGATTTAGGCCACAAGGGGCGCCTCCAAGCGTTTCCAAACGTAAAATGAAATGAAAACATAAAGGTCCTATTTATAGACAATTTTAATGTGCTGTCTGCCGCGTGTCTGCGCTCGATCGCAGAGAGTACGATCGATCGCATACCCGCATGCGTTCGATCATATGCTCTACGTTCGGTCCCAGCTCCGTGTTAACTCCGTGTACGTTCGATCTTGGGCATTGCGTTTGATCGCACAGTGTGCGATCGATCGCAAATAACCGCTCTAAATTCCCACGGCGCAAGCGAGTTAGCGATGGCGGCTAGGGCGACGCGGACTTCACGGGCTAACATGGGTTGCGATTGATCGTGGCTTTTGCGTTCGATCGCAAGGGGTGCGCTCGATCGCACTTGCAGAGGATAATCTTCCATCTTCCTTAATTCCGCCATTTTTAGCCACAATTTGCACCAATGACCTACAACACATTAAAACACTAAAACAACACAAAATATTAGATATTAACAAAACTAAGAGCCTAACAAACATAAGTTAAGGGGGGTCCAATATACAATATATGACACCGATCAGCAGCCCGCACAGCTCTCCATTCGACAACCCACAAGTGCACCACACCGAAAATCTTCCCCTTCACCAGACCGTGAACCTCAATGCCGCCCAGAATGTGTTGCCTAGCCGCGCCGTTCGCCTCCACCAGTTGTCCACGGTAGCATCGCAGCGCCACTGCACAACACCAACACAAAACCGGCGTTGCCACCACTTGTCCACGGCTTGCCTCCCGAATTTCAACACCCAGTCGCAGCACTGGTCTCTGCCTCACCATTCACAGCACTGCTCCGTCCGGTTCAAACACATCAGATATTTCACGCCAGATTTTTGGGGGCTGTTTTGTGGAGAAGAAGAAGAATGTTTGGTAAAGGGTTTTATTTACTCTTATTTAAGTATGCAGATATTCCTATTCTAGTTTAGGAATATTGTATCCTGATTTAGTTGCTATAGGAATTCTGTTTGGTTACAGGATTAAGGCAATCCTTATCGCAGTTTCTGTAATCTGTGAACAGGATTTAAAAAAAAAAAAAAAAAATCGAAAAAGGCCAAGTTGCCTAACCAAAAAAGGCCAAAGTTGCCTACCAAAAGAGGTCCAAGTTGCCCATTTTTCTTTCATATTTGGCCATTGGCCATTATTTATAATTTGGCATTTGTGGTATTACCCATGCCAATTTTGGCATTTGTGGTATTGTTTAAAACCCAGGTGAGGCCTTTGTGGTATTGTTTAAAACCCAAGCCCATTTCAGCTCACAGTTGGCTCATATAGTAGCCGATGTCGGCCACAGTTGCTGAAGTTCAAGTTCAAGAGTAGCCGATGTTTCAAATCCGACGCCATCAACTCCACTCAACTACCTCGGCCGCCACCAACTCCAACAAGTTTCCGATCACCATCTCGGCCTCCATTACCAACCAAAGAACAAACTTAATCTTTCACGAGTTTACACCTTGAGTTTGAGGGAGAATGTTAGAGTATACCATGGAGTTCAAGAATAATAGTCACAATATAAGACTATTACTGACTTACACTTAAAGACTATCACTGAGTTTCAGTTAAATAGTTAAAGACTATCACCTAGCTAACCAAGCTAAAGTAGAAGTCTATTTGTATTCAACATGATTCTTTTATAAATAAGAGCATGTTATATTGTAAATATTACTCAGAGAAATAAGAGCTTAATGCAGCCTTAGGGCTTGATCTTGTGGATGTAGGTTATAGACCGAACCACGTATATCTCTGTGTCATCTTTATCTTATTATTCCGCTTTATTATTTTCGCATTATGAATTCTTATACATATATCATATATATATATATATAAACCGAATCACTCTCAGAAGTACTTTAATATTGCGACATATGGCGTGAACCCTTTTTATTGTAATGTTAAACCGGTTTTTTAAGGCACAATTTGTGAACCGGTTTTTTAAGAGTGAACAGTTAAAAAATCGGTCATTAATTGACGTCATTAATTGCATTAATTATATTTCAAGAGTTTTCCATATATAAATTATTTAATAAATTAAGTATTATTAATGTCCGAATCAAATAAGGAAACAAAAAATATAAATCAAATTATAATGTATTAGTATATTTAGTCAATTTAATGTATATTAATATGGTTAGGATTTTTAAAAAAAAAAAAAAAGCGGTTATATATATAACCGGTTTTTTCTTAAAAAATATGTCATTAATTGCGTTAATTATATTTCAATATAATCCACATGTCATTAATTAACATCATTAAATGCGTTAACTATATTATAATTCATATATTATTCTTACTAATTTTTTTCATTATACTATTCATTTTAAATCATATATACTTATAGGAACAAATATTTAATTTTTTTATTTAAAGAGTTCCTTTTAACTTATAATGAAAATTATGTGTTTAAAATTTAAAATTAAAGTAAAAATCAATCATTAAATTAGCGTAATTAATGACGTTTAATTATATTTCAAGAGTTTTTCATATATAAATTATTTCATAAATTAAGCATTATCAATGTCCAAATCAAATAAGAAAACAAATAATACACATCAAATCATATATATCATATGTAATAGCCGAAACCTTCTTTTGAAATGTCTACAAATTGCGATATGTGATGTAAAACTTTTTTTTTAAAAAAAAAACAACCAATTTTTTAACTCATTATTTTAAAAACCGAACATTTAAAAATTAACCTGTTCATATTTTTTGTTCTCTCTCTATCTCTCATTTATTCTCTCTCTCAACGTCTTTTTTTTTTCTTTTCTTTTCTATGCCATTCACTCTCATAACCGGCACTACGCACGTGATTCTTCATTCACTATATTTGTATGATTTACACGAATTTATATGTTGAGTAATATATTGGTGTATAACTTTTATAGAGGAAAGGACATAGGAGTGCAGAAGCCTCAAGAATGCCTTCTAGCATGTTACTGACTTCCCTCATGGAAGGCCTCAGTGATGGCAGATCCTGAACACACCAAATTGCCAGAGTCACCAACTTCTCCACCTTCTTCAGATCACTTAAAGCCTCCTCATCATTTTCCACCAATCTTTCAACTTTACCTTTACTATAACATTCATATGCCCATTCAATTAGTATTGCAGCCCTCTCCATCTCAATTTCCACACACCTCCTGCAGCAAATGATCTCCAATAGCATGACCCCAAAGTTATAAACATCCACCTTTATTGTGACTGCAATATTCCTGAACCACTCTGGTGCAATGTACCCTTTAGTCCCCCTGATGCCAGTGAGAGTCCGTGTTTGCTGGGTCATCAAAAGCTTTGCCAGTCCAAAGTCAAAAATTTTAGCCGTAAAAGAATCATCCAAGAGTATATTTTGAGGCTTTATGTCACAATGAATGATTTGCGTGCTGCATTCTTCATGCAGGTACATGAGTCCTCTAGCAATTCCTGATGCAATTTTCATTCTTTGTTGCCAGCTTGGTTTGATCAATCCAAAGAGGAAACTCGACAAGGAACCATTGTACATAAACTCGTACACCAAAAGTCGGTGCTCTCCCTCGTCGCAGTAGCCAAGTAACCGGACCAGATTCTTATGGTGAGTTTGGCCGATCACAGTCATTTCGGTTTTGAATTCCCTCTCACCTTCCCTCACCAACTTGTCTAGCCTCTTGACAGCAACACGTTTGCTATAACCTGATATTATTACTACCCCTTTATAAACTGTGCCAAAAGAACCCCTACCCAATTCTTCTTTAAACCCATTAGTGGCTTCTTCAAGATCTTTGTATGTAAAGGAATGTAGATTTATCTCTGGATCTCTCGTATCTAAGGTTTTATAGAAGTTTGGTAGTTTTCCTCGCCACAAACAGAAGACGACCAAAGAAATTGAAGCGAGAGAAAAGAAGTTAAAAAGTACTGAAGTACCTAGGAGGACTGCTCGGATCACTATTGCCTGATTCTGCTGTCCTCCACCCGGGTTTGGATTCATCGGATTCTGGGAAGAGCTGTTCGGTCCCAATTTCACTTTCTTGAATAGAGCTTTTCTATCAATGGAAGTCCGGTTGAGCCTCCCATTAGAAAGTGGCAATTTCTTCTTCCAGCATGTTCCTATGCCATCATTATACTTTGGGTCCTGGAAAATGGCAACTGCACAGTAACAATCACGCAAGCAAGATTTCTTGCATTCAAATATTGTTGTAGGCTGCAGCATTTCATAGTCAGCTAAAGGCCAATCAGCAAACTCCATCTCAATGAAATCAAATCGATCCTCTGCAATCACAGATCCCTTCTCATTGCATTCATGCATATAGCTGACATCATCTTGTTTGCAGCCACCATACCTGTCGCTTACATCCAGGAGAGAATAGCCAGGGGCACATTGGCAATCTGGCTTACCAAATGGACCAAGTGCACATATGCTGTCATACCCACAAGGGCCACTTCCTACAATGTCGAAAATACTCAGGCAGATGTTATCAGGAACATACCAGATGGCAGACCAGCTGTCGTTTCTAGTGAAATTCTTTGGGTGGGCATAGACCCTGAGGATTCCATCAAAATCAAGCGTTGCCTTGTAGTAGTTGGAGTCTGCCCTGATTACATGACCCTTTGACATTGTAAGGTTTGATGTGTTTTGGCTGAGTGAGTTCCTGATTTGAAGGTAGCCTGGCTTGTCCAACATTAGCTCAGAAACGGCAGGACTGGTATAGTAAGCTCCGTAAGGATGTCCGGTGTAGACATCTATTTGGTTAAGTATCAGATTATTCTCAGTGAAACGGAGCTGAAATTTGCCCCGCTGGTAATTGTCTTCGGACAAACTAGAAAAAAGGTTGTTCCCAAATCCCAATACTTGGGTTGGTAAGATTGTGTCGGTTGGTTCGTTGAAGCTGTCCCATATGATGCTTGAATCTCTGCTTGTAATAACGAAGTTCCCGGCGTCTATCATGGCCACATGTGACACTCCAGGATTCTCAGTGTAGTTCGACCTCCAATACTCCATGCCACTTGGAGAGCTGAAAACTAGCTGCCCGGCGGTTGTTAGCTCCACTTTTGATTTTGTTAGCTCCACTTTTGATTCTCTCTCCGCCGGGTAATCTCTATTGGCAAACGAAACAATAGTTTCTTTTGGTAGCTTGGCAAACCAGATAGACAGGAGGAACTGCTCTTGTTTGCCGGGAAGGCGGCGGAATCCGAAAGCAAAGTCGCCGGATGGTGAAGTCCATGTGGAGTTGTCATCTGTGGCAAAGAGAGCTGAACCCACAGTCACGTTGGTGTAAGCTTGAAGTGTTGCAGGAAGCTGGTGGGCGATAACAAGGAGAAGAATATGAGCAAGTACTCGTGAATCCATTGGAGAAGAAAAGAGCTTTACAGCAATTGGAAGATGGTGGACAAATGATGAAGTTTATAGAGAGGAGATAACATGAGGAGAGCGACATGATAACGCAGCACGCAGGGACAAAATAAGACTCATAGGAGTAGTTGTCCTTTTGGCCATTTGTCACTTGAATCAAATTTCATTTGTCAAATTCTTTGACAAAAATTTTATTTTATAGTCCACATTCCTAACCTAATGAGAATCTTATGAGACTTATTGTTCAAACAAGTAGCTGAGTGGTTCGAAATTTACTTCGGTAGATGGCTCTAATTGTTTTTTTCTAATATCTAGCAATTCGAGTATTAAAACTGTTGGAGATCTCTAGGTAGGTATTTCTCCCTCTAGATCTTTCTCTACTTTTTGCAATAATATTTTTGTTTTTTTATCGAATCTCTCTTTTTCTCTCTCCACATTTGGAGAGCAAAAAAAAAATCAATAAAAAACAAGGCTCAAAGAGTGTTATTGAGTACCGTAGCATTTTGCTAAAAGCCTCTTGAAATTGAATGTAAAAAGCTTTTTGGTGATTTTCTACTACATAATAAGTAGCTAAATTAGCTAAAATGGTAATTTGACCAATAGGATGGGAATGCTCTTAATAATTAAAGCTCGTGTATATATATAACTCAGGTGCTTCAAACAGAAAGTTTAAACATAAAATAATAATCTCCTTTTACAATCTGAATTCATTAAGCTTGTGGGCCAAAAACAAATTTTAAAAAATGCAACTTTCAAGCAAGCCCAACTTGACTCTAATACTAGGTGGATAAAATATAATATCTTCTTTAATAAATAATGGGAGGATAAATAGGTATACCTCCTCCATTGTTTAGTTACAGCATAGGACAGAAAGAAGGGTAAGGTTTTACTTTGAAAATTAAGAGATATAATAAAAAATATACACACTTTGACATAATCTAATTTCAAGGACTTTCTCAGTAGCATATTCAGTTGATATGAATGATGCCATTGCTGAAATACATAATAAACTGCAGGCGGCAATAAATGGGAAGTAGACCTTATATGCCCGCGGCTAGAATTCAAGCAAGCAAGGCTTAGCATCATGTGCGCATTGGACCCAAGTTATTTGTTCTTCTCCCATCCAACTTTTTTAAAAATTAACTATTGAATTTGTGGAATCTACACCTTCACCCAAGTAGATCATACAGCTCGATCAAATAGTTGGTTTCTGAAAAAATTGAATGAAAGAAGAACAAGAGAAGAACGTTTAGATTTTTCTCTTACATACATGACCTTATGCGTGCTACACAAACAGCAACTCACCAAAGAAGGCGGAACACAACTCATTCATGCTAACATGGCAATGGATTTTTCATCACCTATTTATTCAAGCAAACCAGAACAACCGAAGCAAATATACAGAACAAAACTAATGAAGCAATTCAGTTGAATAAGTAGAAAAAGGTATCAATTCTAGATTAATGGTGATGCACCAACACGACTAATCCATTCCAATGCAAGAAAAAGTAGCAGTGAGTGTGCAAAGTATCCAAACCTATTTGGCAAACCACATTCCTTGAATTCCTACGTAAATGGCGCAAAATACCATAATCCGAGCAAACCCATTGGACAGCAGGCATGTATTGCCCACAAGCTCTTCGATCTCTTCAATGTTACCTACCCACCACCTCTCACCTCTTGATGTTCTTCCTCCAACCCACTAGTCTTGTTCCTCCTCTCGTCCACAACATGTTTGAAAAAATCCACCAAAACCGACTCATAGGAGGGCATTTTGGCGTACCCGGGAAAGTAATTGATGTCAATCACAAGGTACCTACCATTCTTGTCTCTACTATCTCTGATCAAATCGAAGTTGAAAAGCCGAAGCCCCATGGCCTCCCTCAACCCCCTTGCCAACTCCACCACCAACTCAAACGGCGGCGTTTCTGCCTTCTCCGTACCAGACCCAGAACACCAATCATCTTCCTCTTCCTCGTTTCTCGCGGAATTCGATATCTGCGAGAACGACAACAACCCCTCCGTCGTATTATCATTCAGCTTCTCTTCGGGTACATCGGGCAACGACCTGCGCTTCACGCACTTGACGTGGTCTCCCACCACGTACACCTTGAAGACCACCCCGCCGTGGTTCACGAACTCTTGCACCACAATCGGCGTTTCCAGCTTGCTCAGCCCGTTGAGGTTTAACACCAAACACATCTCGTGCGACCTCGCGCCGCCGTCGGCCGATACTTGCTTCGCTATCACTGGGAGCCTCAGGCCCAGCTCCCGAATCGCGTCCGCACCCCTCAGAATCTCCGGGTCGTACACCACTCTCTGGTTTGGAACCCAGAAGGTCTCGTTCCTCAACTGGGTCACCACCTCGAGCATGGAGACCCGGTTGTGGAGCCGCTCGATGGCCTCAGGGGGGTCGACTACGACGACGTTTGGGTGGTTCAGTGACAGTTGGTGGAGCTGGTGGGTCCAGTCGGGTTTGTAGAGTTTGTGGACGATGCAATCGAAGGGCCCCTGTTGAGTCAAGGGCTTGGCGGGATCGATTCGGATGAGATCAACGCATTGCTGGTTGGCGTGGGTAATGAGAGAGCTCGTAATGAAGGATTGCTCCTTCTTGGGGGACAGAGCATAGCCTATGCGGTACCTTGGAGATGGAGATAGATTGGACATTTCTGTTTGGGAAGTGAGAAAAAGAAGAGGGAAAAAACATTAACACAATTTCTGCGACAAGAAAGCCATGTTGGGTAACGTATCCTCGAGAGACGAAGATACTGATGAGAGAGCTCGTAATGGATGCTTTCTCCTAACGCCATGTTTCCTACGGGAATTGGTCAAGTGAAAATTACTCGTTTTCACTGTTAACTGTTAAGGTTAATATATATTTTTCTCTTCATTAATGAAAATAAAATCTCCTTTTTTTTAAGATTTTTTTTTTTTAAAAAAAATTTTGTTTAGATAGTTCAATCGACTGTGCTTCAAACAGAAGATATTAGTTCAAATTTTTCCTCTTCTTCCGTTGTGTGGATGCAAAAAAAAAAGTTGAAAGAAAAATAAGTGACCATGTGTCACCCTTAGCAAAGAGGAAATAGGATCCACGCAAGCATGAAAAATAATCATTTATTTGTATTTTTTGAAAATAAACAGATATACTCTCAAGAAAAAATAAAACAGCTCTTTTTGCAAAGATATATAATTTATCTTTTCAACAGTAATTATAAGATTTCAGACCCCGTTCGTTATGGAGGAACTCTAATATTATAATGTAAATCCAAGAGTTGCTTCTTTATTTTGGGTGATATTCCAGAGTTACAATAATAATTAAGAAATGAACAAATCATACAACAACAAAAATAGAAAAGGGAAGCAGGCATAGATTTAAAACAAGTAGAGAAGTTTATCTCATAAAAACAGGGGAAAAATAACAAAATAAAATAAATCCGTCACGGTTTTGCAGCGCATAAAAAACTCAAAATAAGCATTGCCCTGGGCATCAGAATTCAGTAAATAATGTTTTCTGATTCTCTGAGTGTCGAGGGTTTCATATATTAATGATAAAGAAAGGGGTTGATTAAGGTTAAACAAGACAAAAAGAAGAATGAAAGGCACATATTTTACAAATTGGCTTGGAACATTGCATTTTTGTGCAAACACTAGTAGTGAAGGAATCTAAGACCAAAGACGCTTGCCTAATCAAAATTTGAATAAATACAACAGGGTGAAAGCGTCTGAGATGTGTCATGCCGGCTATGAAATAGCTTCAACCTTCGTGTATGCCACACTCTTAGCTTTCTTGCTTGAACTGTCTTTAGATTTCTTTGATTTCCGTTTTTTCGACGACGCCTTCAGATCTTCGGAAGTATTTTTTGGCTCTGCATCAGCATTTTCCGTGGAAAGCACCCCATCCGCATTCTTGACATCAGAATGCATCAAAGACTCAACGTTCCTCTCTTTTGCATCAATTTCTGGTTCAATAACTGACATTTCTGTCAGAACATAGTTGGCCAAAAATGTGTCTCTTACATTCCTGTCTGTCCTGCCGAAATGCCTTTGAGAAAATGGGGCAAGACCTTCAAGGAGTAAGTCTATTCCTTTTATCTGAAAATTCACGGCATCAAAAAGTAAAATACAACGCAGAATATAAGGATGGTACACTTTGCATGAACTTTTATTCATCTTATTTTTCACAGAAAAAGTAAAATAACAAACTGCCACAACTCTGCCACTGTGCCATCCCCTAGTGGGTGAAGGACAGACAAAGAGACAGAGAGTAGATCCTCTAATGTCTTCAGCGCAAGAACTTAACACATTATTTTATGAACAATTTGGTGTTATAGCACTCAAAAACAAAAGTTCCAGGAGCTGCAGGTCCTATTGAAACAACACGTAGCAATATCCACAAAAACTAGTGTTTTTTTTTCCTGAGCAAATACAACCAACAAAACAAAGGAGAACAAGAAAAACCAAGAAAGAGAGGACAATAAAAGGGGGAGCCTACGGCAGAGAATTTGTCATATGAATGATAGACATCCCAGGCCTGCTGGTGACTAACTTCCTTCAAGATTTTGTATTAAAGATTTTTTGATACCAGAAATGGGTGTCCCTCAAACCCTGCTGGTGCCTGAAACCCTAGATTAACAAATTTCTAAACTTATTTCGATGGTACCTCAATTTATTGAGCCATTATCTTATGAAATTCTTTCGTCATTAACTTTTGAAGAGCCAGAACAGGAATACTTAGTAAGACAAACCACCTTAGTAATCTCTGTTGGAGGAAGGATGTTGAAAACTCTGAAAAGCACGACATGTGCAACTTGACAGAGCTTTGTTTTTGTATTCCACTCTCGAACATATTCAAACAGTAGATCAAACTCTTTTGTGCCAAGAGCATTAAGGAATTTATCTATATGTGCTTCAGCCTCTCCCTTCCTGCAGAGGACTCAGATAAGAAATCTAAAGACAAAAGAGAGAAAGGAAAGAAAGAGAAAAATAAAAAAAAGAAAGACGTCCCCAACCTGCAAAGTTCAGCAAACAACTCAAAAAGTTTGTGAGGCCTGCGAAGTTCAAATGCAATTTGGATTGCTTTAGTGTAGTCAGCATCTGATACAGCATTTTCTAAATCTTGACCTTTCAGAACCCCTTCTTCCTGCATAAACATCAAAGTATAAGCCACAAGTTCTATGACAATGATATAAGATTTGGTCGAAATGCATGAATATATATAATAATAACGATCCAAATTGTAACACTTTGGTCCCATATTGGGAAGTTGAGTAGCCCACATAGAGTGAGTGGTTTATAAAGATAATCATGAGTGCTAAATGCCATATTTTCTAGTTACTAGGTAAAACTGAGCTTTATAATAAATTCTAAAAAACTTCAAATTGATTAGGCCTTTTGGGGTAATAGCACAAATATGACTATCATTTTTCCCTTGGTCATTACAAATGGTATCAGAGCTACTTATTAACACCAGGCTATGTTGTATTAGAACACTGCATAACGTTTCCCTGACAATGACGCCAAGAGTTTAAGAAGAGAAATTTGTAATACCTCGATCCCATATTAGGAAGATGAGGAGAAGCGTACATCGAGTAGGTGGTTTATAAAAATAGTTTTGAGTACTACGTCTTACATTGCCTAGTTACTATGTGAAAATGGACTTTATAAGGAATTCTAAAAAAGTTCCAAATTGACTAAGCCTTTTAAAATGATAGCGTAGATGTGACTAGCGTTTTTCCTTTGAGTCGTTATACTAGCGTTTTTCTCTAAGTCGTTATACAAATACCCATCATTATACACTTAATCAGCTAAACTTGATACACCACCATCCTAAATTCTACAAGTTTCCTAGACCACACTTCACATAAATGTTCATACTGCTACACTTGAAACAGGTTCAAGTTTGATTTAGGATAGAAAATGCATTGCCTATGCCAGTCATCTAGATACTATTCAATGTACTGAGCAATCAGCAACAGCAAGAATTTAGCATACTTCTCTTGACAGTAGCAATTAAAAAGATTGACACGTTAACATCAGGAGACAATGATAGTTAGAGAGTCCAAACAAAAATCAAAGACTAGCTAATCTATTATTTTACGCACATTTCTATATATTAACCAAAGACTACTGACAACTGTTGCCCAACTACTGAAGAACAATGTACAGAGAAACATGAAACAAGTCTCAATAGAGAATAGAAATACAGCTTATTCACAATCCTAAGTGGAACCCTTTGAAACAGGAAATATAAGCAAAGGCAACTTCAAATTTTGCTGAATGGTTTGGGTCAGGTATCAAAAATAGCAGGTGAGATAACTCACTTCTTTACGGAACAGCTCCTCTTTATCATCGGCAGTACAATCATACCACAAATTGAGAACAGCATCCCTGCCACCAGTAGCAAGCATTTCTGACTTCTTCCCAATAGCCAAGGCCCAAACCTGCAGGGTAAAACCTGTAAGCAAAAGAAAAGGGCAACCAAAATCTGAATGGACACAGAGATTTGTAGCAGGGTCAGCTACTCCCTTCCACCCACAAACCTGCAGGGTAAATCCTGTAAGCAAAAGAAAAGGGCAACCAAAATCTGAATGGACACAGAGATTTGTAGCAGGGTCAGCCACTTCTAAACTTTATTATACTACAGATAAATTGACATTTAACTAGAGCCCCACAAACGCTTAAGGCCCTCAAACTAATGGACAGAACCTTGTACCGTTTTCTTATATGCTGGGCTCTTTAAAGAATCATGGAAATGAAACAACTCTTTTCCAAGAGCTCCATTCTCTCTATGGATGTTTCTCATCGATGTGAGATCACTTTTTTATTTACCTTGACATTCTGGTTCGACATATAGAAGCTGACCTAACTTGCGTTTCCATCAGACAACTATAACTATAAGTAACTGACAGGTGTGCTTTCTTATAAACTAGACACTAAGGTGACTAACCCAGAGGACCAGAAATGAGACAGATTGAGACTAAGAAAACAGATGCTACTTTCCCCCTTTGTAGACAACTCAAGTGTAGCCACTCACCTGGGAAAAATCCCAGCTAAAATCTCAATCCTAGGCTTCAATGTGCACCAAAAGATATATTATCCAAGTCAACCAATTATGATATATGCAGAAGAGTGACAATCAGCAATAAAATGGTCAAACATACAAAATAGCAGAAGACAAGACTTCAGCTTCCTTCTCACTTATGTGCAGCTACTTAACCACGTAACATGTTTGGTGAGACACATTTTGCATGATACATAGATCTACAGAATGAGATGACCTATAAGATCCAATATAGTCTACATAATCTAGAGGAGATAACTGAGAAGAAAGTTTGTTAGAAAGAGTGACAATTATTTATAGATGGATCAGCACCTTGTCCACATGCTTATCATATGTAGCAATGCACTCCTCGGTTTTTACAGTCCATAGCTTTACCACACCATCAGCATCTGAAGACAAATATTTAGCTGATTATACATGTCATCTGACCAGTAGATAAAGCCAAATAGATAACTTTCAGCCAAATTACCGCAAGAAACACACTGGGTCCCACGAGTAAGAAAGGATGCTCTTAATACACTTGATACATGCCCCGTAAATATTTTCAAGCATGAACCATCAGAAATAGCCCATATCCTCATTGTTTTATCACCAGATGCTGTTATGACACATTGATCAACAGGAGAAAACTCTACCGACCAAATCCCCTTTTTATGCCCTTTAAGCACAACTACTGATACCAGATCTGGAAGCCTCCAAACATGAGCAGTTTTATCCTAGTCAAAAAGAAAAAGAAAAATATTCAGCAAATAAACTTAATGAAGCAATCTTATCCACAAATACACAATAACTTCAGGAAGGCAATGCCTTAAATGCGTATAGCATTTCTGCTTTCTCAGCAATAAAAAAATATGTAAAAAATAAAACAGAAGGCAAAAGAGCTGTGCCTCAAAAATTACATACCTGAGAACCACTGCAGACTAAACTATCATTTGGTGCAATAGCTAGAGAATTGATATCCTTATCATGAGCTTTTACAAGTGCTTTTGCTTTCAAATTAAGAGGCTGTACCACCTCATCTAACAGACTCTCCAAACTCCACACTTTAAGAGTAAGATCACTAACAAAACAAAAATATAGGTTATGAAGAGCGACAAAATAGTACCAAGTAGGAGAAATAACAAACAGGAATAGGAGAACAGATAGGAATAAGATCAACTTTAGCAAAACACAAGATTCAGGATCTATACATATTTATTCAAGTGTTAAATAAAACAACCATAGATGCATTCAATTGCAATGATGAAGATAGTGAAGCTCATAATTGAAAGATAGTGAAGGACAATCGAAATTTTGAGGACCAAGACAAAACTTTGGAGGAGCTTAATTCCCTTTTTTATTCATTTTATACTTGGATGGCTGATTTTCAGCTCCATTGTTGATTAGTTTTAAAGATTTTATAGTTCTTTTTCTACTTCAAGATAGGCATTTCTCTAGTATGCTTCTTGTGTACCAGGGTTGCACTTTCCGCTCTTAATGATATTTTTATTACTTATAAAAATTTTTTTAAAAAAAATCATATACTAAATATATTTTTTAAGGGAATACTCTCATCAAACTACTACCCCATTATTAATGTCCCCCCAACCTACCAATTGTGTTAATGTCCCCCCTAAATTACCAAAACAATTTCAATATCCCCCGTATGACAAAAAATCCTTTATAATATTTTTTAAAAAAATCTTAAAATTATAACAAAAAACTATAAATAAAAATAAATATATATTTTTTTTTAAAAAAAAAAGGGACAAAAAAAAAAAAGAAATATCAAGGGGGTCATTTAATTTTTTTAAACAATTATTTTTTGTTTTTAATTTTTTAATTATTTGTTTTTGTTTTAATTCATAAGGATGTTTTGTCTTACTGAAATTTTTTTAAGATCACTTTTGTCTTTTTGCTAGCCTTGGGAGGACATCCACATTGTTTTTGTAGTTTATGGGGGCATTGGCAGAATTGGTAGTTTGGGAGTAACATTGACAATGGGGTGGTAGTTCGAGGGGAGTGCGTGTACTTTCCCATTTTTTAATTTATGTAAAGCATGTTTTTGTATACAAATTTGAAGATTAAATCATAAATCAATTATTAGAAAATATTATTTTATATTGTATTTTGCAATTACACTTGGCCCCCTCTAATAAATATCCTAGTTCTGTCCTTGACCCCTAGAGTAATGACTTATGTAATAGAAAGCATCAACATGAGAACCAAATCAAGAGCACTCAAGGTAAATATGAATAAATGGTCAAATGGATTTTCTTGGTAAAAGGATTTTTGTGTAAGCACTCACCGACTACCACTAACAAAGAAGTCTTTCTGCTTCTTTGAGAAAGCAATGGCTCCAACAGCTTTCTTATGACCTACACCAACTCCAATGCAACATCCGCTTCCTGCTTCCCACAGCCTAACCTATATTGAGAATGGAATTAGAGATCCAAAAACATTACATATAACATATAAATCTCTTTGAGTAAGGGTGTATGTCTAGTCTGTTTGTGTGTATGAGAGAGAGAGAGAGAGAGAGGGCAAGAGAGTATCACATAACAGTTATATTATACGGAGACGCCTTTTTAGGGTGGTAGCTTCTCTTGTATACTTTTTGAATCGCTTAGATCTGGTAAACTTTTTCGATTTCAAACACCTTTAGGGTGATAGTCTCTCTTGTATACTTTTCATGTACAAAGGATTTGCTTTTTCCTTAAACTATTCATATATATATATATATTATGAAGAGACAAAATAATTGATTTTCCCCATAACAGCCACATTTCAAATTTACGATTTAACTTCTTCTTTTTCTCCTTTTGATTGGTAAGTTATGCACCCAATTGGTCCTAAACCTAGCACTTCCTCCATCCAGCTCTTACAAGGAGAGGACGAGCCATTTAAGCTGAGCTGATGGCTTCCATTTTAGTTTCACTAGCAAACTACACAAGTAGAGGAAATCAAAGCAAGTCTACCACAGCTGCCTTGAGGGCAGAAGAAGAAAATAGAACTTACACTGTTGTCCTTACTTCCTGTTACAATTAAAGTTCTTCCAGAAGTTGATACACAGGTGTCAAGGCATAGAACAGTTTCAGAATGACCAGCCAATACATAAGAACATGACCTGGCTTCTAGGTCATACACTCGTACCTGAATGTGTCCAAATTAAGATACATATTAGGAAGCAAATTTCAAAACTGAAATCACATTTCTTCAGTAACACAGATAGATTCCTAAGTATCTAGATGATTATGCCCAGCATAGATGATATTGTGACCACATCTGAGCTCTCTGGCCCAGCTTATGCATTGAGGAGATCATGAATACATTTTCCATTCAATCAATGCTCATACGGTAGCTTATGCTTTTATTTGTACACTACATTCATCCAAATATAAATGTAAATTTTCATGAATAACAAAATATTTCAACACAAACATATGAAAATGAAAGGTAACCGAAGATGGTAAAAAAGACTCTTGTTACAAATCTCATAAAGAGGTATAAACATGCACAATAATAACTCCTTACAATTAGTGAAACCTGTTTGCAGAATTTGCAAATGCTCTAGGACCTCATAGTAGAAGAATGGTCATCCAGGACATATGGATACATGCTGTACAGAGTGGCTGCACTAACACAAATAAACCTCCCATGGGAGGCTGGAGATATTCGCCGCCAGAGTTATTAAAGATCAAAGTATTTTAGGATTATATGATTCAAATGCTACTGGAAAAACATTAAAAAAAACAAAAAACAAAAAAACAATGATAAGATCGAATGATCATAAATTAGATGATCATGTCAACTTTTTCAGCTATTACTAGCATTTAGATCCTCAACAGCAAGCTACCAGTACATATAATTTTGAAAATGATAAGAATCTACTGCAAATTACCTGTTCAAGGTTTGTAGCAACAGCAAGAAACTGTTCCTCTTCACCTAAAAACCTCAGATCCACAATCTCTTCATTGTATCCTACAAGTCTTCTGCTTAGGGTAAGTTTAAATATCTCCTCAGAGTGCTCTACAGGGGCATAGAAAAGAAACTGCTGATCGGCAGTCACACAAAGCAATCCTTGATCTGAAGGTAACATAACTGCAGATGTGAAACCCCTACGCATGTCTGAGTTGACAGTAACATCAGATGACTTTTGCTCAAACAAGCAAGCTGCACTGTTCAAATAAAAGTAACATAAATCGACTGGTTAGCTATGATGATTTCCTTGTACGTTTTTCCCTTTCTAGTTAGGCGTTCCTTATTGTATACTCCATGTGTACTTTGGGGCGTCTTATGCTTTTAATAAGACTGGTTATTACTTATCAAGAAAAAAAAATCAACTCAAACTGCAGTTCATTCTAAATATAACCAAGGATGAAAAATAGAGGGGCCCATTGGCCTCCCAACCATTTAACAAAGCGTACAAAATACTAGGAAACACCATCATGTTGTCTCACCTTTCAGAGTTCCATATTCTTACAATCCCACGTTCACCAACTGTGATAAAATGAATTGCTGATGACCCACTTGTTTTCTTCCCACTTTGCTCATAAAATGAAGCCACGCAGGAAGCAAAAAGACTCCCAGAACGAATTACACACACAGCCTCAAGTACCTCATATGCAAGTACAGTCTTTTTGAAACCATAATCATGAAGGTCCCACAAGTGTACAACCTGCAATAATCCTATACATCAATTTTCAGCTAAAATTATATGGTTGGCCAACTATACTGAATTAGAAGCAACCCTTAAATGCATATAATATTCTAACACAGAATATACCAAAGCACATTTCAGCATCTTGACATAAACATATTCAAATTTGCCTGTGACATAAACTACAACAATCTAGTCATAAAACAAAATGCCTATGCTGTAAGAAACAACCATCACACATCAAGAAGACATTGATATAGTTAGAAAATCTGAATAAACCCTATACCGTAGGAAACAATCATTAGGTATCACAAGTATTGATTTCATTGGAAATACATTGAAGAATATGGAAAGGGATAAAAAGAAAAGATTACCACTCTTTTCCACGAATTAAAGAAATTAGTGTCTAATAAACTGGTGGGGGAAGGACCAAGAATTCAGCACTTTTTCAGTTAGAAGACACTACAAAGAGGCCTGAAACCTAGACACAATTGGCCATCTTAGATAATGTATTTCTCGCTCTTTCTTCCTTTTGTGTGTGTGTGTCCCCAAAAAATTAGAAGTTGCATGGCCACATAAGATCTGCATTAACTGTGTGGACACAATCGATATGCCAAGGGGAGCAATGTCGCTCCATTCCCTCAACAACATTTTTTAGCATTTGTCATGTAAACTTATCAACACGGACAAAGGCACTCCTTTTTCAAAGATAAAAAAAAAAGAAGAGAGGAAACAGGTCGTAAATACATTATACATTTAACACTACATACCAATCCTCTCCACAATCCTCTGTTCATGACTTTGATTACAGTACTATGAGTTCAATTCCCTCATGAGCATCTTTTCCACATAAAGCATGGATGAAAACTAGGGGCAACTTGGCCTGGTCTGGTCCAATATCAAAATTAAACCCCTCGTCATGCATAGAATTGGCCAGATACTCAGGAATCTCCAATCAATGTTAAAATTAGCAAAAGTGAGTTCTGACCTGAATCAGTACAGATGATAGCTTAAACAATTCAACCTGCCTGAGAAATCACACAATAAATGCATTTTATGGAAGAAAGAATATGAACAGGAAGAGAGGGATTAATCTAATATAAAGCATCAGAAGAGGGGGTAATTATCCTTAACCATGACTTCCAAACCTCTACCAAAACAATTCTATGAGACCCTTCTAAGAACACTATTTTCACGTAAGTTGGCTAATTTTGGTCGGATTTTGTTGCCTCCTATGCCAGTGACTTGAAATAGATAAAAGGGCCACATGAATTAATTAAAGGGAAAGCAAATGCACAAAATTGAAGCAAAGCTAATGCATTTGCATATCATTCAATAAGAGTAGAAGTATATTAAGATAATCACATCTCTAAGCAAAAATCAGAGAAGGTTGATCCCTACCTTATCTCTTCCAGCAGTGAGCAAAATCCGTCCATCTTCAGATATAGCCATAGAAGTTACTGCTGAATCATGTTTTTTAAATGTTGCAACACACTTCTTGTGTAAAATATCCCAGACACGTATTGTTGCATCATCACTTCCGGAGAAAAGCTATAAACACCAGTCAGAATGATAAGTTGAAAATGCAACTAAAAAATGCAATTGAGAAGAATAAATTATTGAAAGGAATAGAAGGAAGTAAAAATAAGCGGGTTTGTTTGACAATGATCTTTGGGTGGTGCTTTTTTGCTTTTTAGTTGAAAAGGTATTCTAATGTGACATAAGATGAAAGTAGTTTTAAATGTTTCGTGAGTATTTTGTGTTTGAAGTCGTTCATTAATGCTTTTGCTTTTTTACTAAAAAGCAAAATGCAAACCTAAAGATCATTAACAAATGAACCCAGCATTTGCCTTGAATCGAAGTAGATCAAGAAGCTATGAATCAATCATGGTTGTTTCTTGTAGAATGATGCTTGTTTAAATCCTTAACATTTTTGATAAGTAATAGGCCTCAATAAGAGGGGGAATGGGAGATTCAAACTAGTAACATCTAATTTGTTTAAATCCTTAACATAACTACTGTTTTGTCCATTTTGTTCAGTGCAATGCACAGAAACTGCACATCTGCATAACTTGCACAGAACAAAGGGCATATCCATCACACAGGCTGCTTGCACACACTCGAACATTAGGAAATACATAAATCCCTTAAAATGTAGATGCTTTAAAAGTCTTTTGACTACATATAATGCCTGTAGAAAGACTAATCCCAGCCTCCCACTAAGGGAAGAGAACTCACTTCAAGAGCGAGGCTTTCAATCCAGGTATCCTTTACCTCTTCCTGCCCAGGCTTGGCTTTGTATAAATGTAGATGATACAAATACCATAAAAATTTGAGATGAAAGCCTATCTCATCTTTAATGTAAATAAGGCACAAACCACCTTTCGAGACTCCATACAAAAATTAAGAGAGTATTATTTTAATTCATATAGAAATCCAAAAGGCATGCCCCACTTATTCAAATCAGTTAACTACATATTAAAATTTCTGTACAAGAACAAAATTAAGCTTCCTGAAACTATTGGTTTAATTGGAAGGACCTAAGTGCGCCATAAGCAATACCATGACACAGTGTCACATCAGCTTCATTCCAGAATCAAGACTGGCGAAGTCCACACCAATAAGAAATCATCCAGTTTCTAGATATCACATCTGTAGAGTACAAAGACAAATCTACCCCATAAGAGCATTCTCAGCCTGAAAATGCTATAATAGTTGGGCAGGGCTTTACAAGTGATGTTTCCAGGAATATTTCTCAGGTTTGTCCAATAAGGAAGAGCTCTAGATCACAAAAAGGATTTTCAGTTTCCAAATATCTTCCTTCTAGCATTTGAGAAAATGAGATCCAAGGCACCACTAACAACTTAAAAGATACTTTTTGCAATGCTTTAAAGACCCTGCAAAGAGAAAAATAAGGGGACTTTGAAGAGCCACAGCTGGAGATTCCAGCTGTGAAGAACACAATTGTGTATGTTGTTTTATGGTCCTAACATTGTCAATTTTATTTTACAAATTCCAAGACTTTAACATAAAGATGCCAACATTGGAAACCCTAGTACTTGTAAATTTATGGTGTCTAATTCCACCAAAAAATAACATGCCTTTAATATTCTATCCAATTGTTCAATTAGGGTATAGTTTAAACATAAGCACAGACCTAAGAAGCTTGAAGCAAGCAATATAATATTGAAGTGTAATGTGCGAAACAAAGATGCCACAAATAATCAACAAATATCACCTCAAAAACATTGTTGACCCGTAAAATAAGAGTGTAATTGCATTTTAAGTTGGAACTTACAAGTGATCTATTTGGATCAGGATGGAACATAATACAGGAAACAACCCCTGCGTGGCCCTTGAAGAAATGAGTGCAAAAGCCACCATCAACATCCCAAACAAGGACTTTCCGATCAGCTCCTGTAGTTGCAAGCAATCCTCCAGACAAGTGGCATGCCATAGCCTTCACTGGACTTTCATGGCCCTACCCATGCCGAAAAAAAACATCAGTCATAACCCAGAAAAACAGATACATACAACTATATGTAAGATGCTGAGAAACCAGCCGCAGATACTTTTCATTTCTCATAAACTCAGAAGAAAATCATTGCTAAAAGCTAAATAATCTTCATTCAGTTCCCAACAAGCAGAAGAGCCCTAATTCCACTTTTGTTTTCTCCAAAACCAAAAAAATCACAGTTCAATTAACTATACCTAGTCAAGGAAAATTTTCCTTTGTTAACAAGACCAATACATTACTACTCCTCAACCTTCCTCCTTTTCTTTTAACCAAAACAAATTGCACCATTTTCTCAGCAAGGAAACCAACCCTATTTCACTAACTTTTTTCCCCTCAAAAGCCAGACAGCACAATTCGGACTGGTTCATCCCTAACAATAGATTTAATTTTCTATGTTACTTCAAAATATTTATTCATTTACTCCGCAACACCAGATTTGTCCATTTCATCCATTAAATTTGGCCCAAAGAATCCATTTTTAGCTCGAGTAAAAAACCCGAATTTCTCTCGCTTTTCTTAGCAACCAAACAGAACCCACATTAAATTTTCAATCAAACTACCTTCCAAGACAAAAGCATAATATATATCACTCACAAAAGCATTTTCTCTTTACAGTTAAAGTACACATTCACTTTCTTTCTCTTCTATTTGTTCGCAGCAAACCGAAGAGAGCCCAAATTCAAAAGCATTTACCTTCCAAGAACGCACGCACTTGAGGGTGGACAAGTCCCAGACCCTAATCTGGAGACTTTTACCGGCGGAGAAGAGAAACTTGTCGTCGGGGCTAAGCGCCAAGGCCGAGGGAGCGTCCGAGTCGGTTTCAATCGTGGACCGTATCGAGGCGTCGGACGAATCGACGACCCTGATCGACTCGTCGCACGCGCACGCGATGAACGAGCCATCCGATGCCACCGCGAAGGGCCCGCCCGTGTAGAACTGTTGCAGCGCCGGCACGCAGCGGTAGTTTTTCTTCAACGGTAGGGGAGCCATGAGAGAGAGATAGAGAGAGATATTAGGGTTTAAGGGTATATAGCCTAGGAAGTCAGGGTTTAAGAGGAGTCTACTGTCTACTGTCTACCGTCTACGGGTGAACCACAAACCATATTTTTTAATAAGGGTGTGTTTGGAATTATGATTTTATAAGAATAATTTGCGTTTTTAAAAGATATTGTAAAATATAAGGTGTTTGGCATTATAATTTAAAAAGCACTTAATTTAAAATTTTNGCACTTGAGGGTGGACAAGTCCCAGACCCTAATCTGGAGACTTTTACCGGCGGAGAAGAGAAACTTGTCGTCGGGGCTAAGCGCCAAGGCCGAGGGAGCGTCCGAGTCGGTTTCAATCGTGGACCGTATCGAGGCGTCGGACGAATCGACGACCCTGATCGACTCGTCGCACGCGCACGCGATGAACGAGCCATCCGATGCCACCGCGAAGGGCCCGCCCGTGTAGAACTGTTGCAGCGCCGGCACGCAGCGGTAGTTTTTCTTCAACGGTAGGGGAGCCATGAGAGAGAGATAGAGAGAGATATTAGGGTTTAAGGGTATATAGCCGAGGAAGTCAGGGTTTAAGAGGAGTCTACTGTCTACTGTCTACTGTCTACTGTCTACCGTCTACGGGTGAACCACAAACCATATTTTTTAATAAGGGTGTGTTTGAAATTATGATTTTGTAAGAATAATTTGTGTTTTTAAAAAATATTGTAAAATATAAGGTGTTTGGCATTGTAATTTAAAAAGCACTTAATTTAAAATTTTAAAAAAATTGTCTCGAATAGTAGTTCAATCGGCTGGGATAACGCCTAATGAAGTAAAGGTCTCTTGTTCAAATCTCTTTCTTTCCTCTTACGCTGACATGTCAAAAAAAAAAAAATTGAAAAAAATATGCCCTTTCTATAAGCAAGCTATGAGTGCTTATTTGAAAAGGCGCTAATATAAATCAAAATTATAATTTCTCATAACAAATAATTAATAAAAAAATACTTTTTAACATGTTTTACTAAATCTTTTTGCAATTTTTAAAAGTAATGATTTTAAAAAACACAACTTTTAAAAATGCAATTTTTAAATCGCACTTACTAAAATTGCAATCTCAAATAAACCCTAAACAAATTAGGATTTAAGGGTTGGACGAACAACTCAACTTAACGGGTTATTTTTTCAAGTAAAGCTTTATATCATGCCCTATTTCGTCACTATTCTCTTTCACTTGATTTATTCATTTAATTGATGATGTGGCAATATTTATCTCTTTCACTTTATCTATTCATTTAATTGATGAGTCGGACGATACTTATTCGACAAAACTTTCTTCTAAACTTGAGTTAAAGGAAAACTCTGTCCATATTTATTATTATTATTTTATTTTTATTTTTTACAATAACAAATTAGTCAATGCCACATCAAATTAAAATAATAATTTGTTTACTTTATTAGAAAAGAAGATTTGTAAAATCTATATTAAGGAAAGAAAAAAAGAAAGTTGGCTACCCCAACATCCACAAAGAGGGATGGCCAGAGTGAACCTGTCTTGTTGCATAATTGATAATACCCACCCTCCTCGTACGCATAAAAAACTCAAACCCAAATTGGGCGAGCCCATTTAAAATAAACCAATAAATGATTTGAGTTACAATCACGAGTTTAGTGATTGTAGACCATAACAACATCTTCCAACTGGTCGTACTTGGAGTACATGTTGATGAAGCTGGTGACGTATAGCGGGGAGTTGATTGAAGAATTTATTTTATACTTACCCTTTTTTTGTAAATATTTTTATATAATATGATTTTTTGAAATTCAAGGCTTATTATTGAATTTAGTTAGTAATATTTATTAAATTGAAAATACAAATAAATATGACAAATATTGATGTGACAAAATTGTAACCGTTTATTTTGAAGTCAATAATTGATATTTAAGGAAATTTGGGCAATAGAATACCCCAAAAAAGTTTATAGATATAACTTTAATATAGAATAATGCTATATACTACATCTCTATTCCAATGAGTTGATGTGTATCAGTCCGTATTGAAGAGAAAAATTCCAAAACAAATTATCACTGCCACATCATTTCAGAGGAATTTACTCTTCAATATAACATGCTCTCCAAGGTAGGGGGAGCACTCCATGAATGGAGAATTCCATGGAACCAGTTCTAATTAATGTCAGTTCATCCTCATCCAGAAAGTGTATTAAGTTTCTCTAGTTGCAACAGTGTGACTTTCAAGTGTCGTTTATGTTTCCGAATTTCAACCAAAATGATCATATCCTTGAATAAAAGTCCAGAAAGTCCTTTCACTAAACTTGGGAAAAGAAGGAACCAATGCAAGTCAGAAGATATACAACAGGATAAATTTATTTCAGCTTCTGGTACTCGACACCAGACACTATGTGAGGAAGCAAAAATCATACATATGATTAGAGGTATAGCTTCATGAAAAGGAGCTTACTTTAGTGACCTGGGGACAAAAACAAGCGATACAAAGACAAAAGGATTTCACCTTCTCAGAATGAAAATTCCTCAGGTAGCTCTTGAAATTTTCCTGATAAAAAGCTCTTGTACTTTTCTTGAAGATCTCCACCTTCAAAAGATATTATAAGTCAATCCACCAAGTAAAACTTCCTTGACAATTAAAAAGCTGGGAACAAATTAATAATCAAAGAGTTACCTTTTGCTTGAAATGTAGGGCTGTTCTTGGACAGAGTTGATTCCACCAACTTTACGAGATCCTTGCCTGAAAATTCGGTAAACAATACCACATTGTGAAAGATCTCTATGCATTACCAGAGAGTTGACTCAGTTGGAAAACAAAAGAGGATAAGAGGCAATGACTTTATTTGTTTTACAGTAACGATGTCATTATGTACTTATATGTATTAGAAGGGCAAGAGAATCATGATATGTCCAACGTAATGAAGTGCTGGATAAAGCTTTCAGAAGCCATATTCCCAGGGTGGGGTGTATCTCTTTATGTTCCATCTGTTTCAGTGAGGGGCTGTACAACAACCACATAAGGGAACAGACTGCATATATAGACCTTTAAACCCACAAAAAATGTATAATCCCCTGGGGAAGTCTTACGACAATCAAAAGATGACAAGTTAGACTCTAACACAATTTCTAAAGCACTGCACATAACTATAATTTAACCAAATATTATATCCTTCCCCTCCCACAATAAGAAGATTCAGATTCAGCTGTACTTTGGCCACAAAGGAGGCAGCCGAGGAAAAGAAAACTGGAAAACTAAACCACTTAACAATCAATTCTCATATTTAGAGAGGACAGAGAAAAGAAAGAAAAAAAAAGGACTGTCACTTACAGAATTGATCAGATAGCTAATACAAAATAAAAAACTATATTAAAAGGGTGGCTCCTATCCATGAGATAGTTCAACTCATCCTGCTTCTTTTACTTACCAGTTATGTTCTTTTCTCCCTCGTTGACATTAATGAGGAAGGATGAGATTTGGTTCTCTTGCAACTGTAGCAACAATGTAAAAGACAAATTAGTCCTTATCAACATAACCAAAATAACGATAATTAATCTAAATTGGACAATATAATGTCTGCACTATATGAGAAAGTTTAAGATGTGACCTTGGACAGAAAAGCCTTTGCAAGTTCCAACGGGTCAGTAGATGAAGGGCAGTTGCTGTATGCAGGTGTGAACTTCCCATTTTGATAGCCTGCTAGGAAATGATAAGCTGCTTGGCCAGGAGAGAGCCTTGAGACAGAAGGGATAACTCCGGAACTGCTTCAACAGAAAGGAGCATGTTACACAGGCCAATTTATAATAGGAAAAAGAAATAACATGAAAGAAAGTAACACATGAATTGTAATATATATGAACTTCATATCCACTTAGTCCTAAATATTTTGCAAAATGTTTAAGAGGATTTTTTCTAAAGAAAAAATAAGTCTAACATACAAGATATAAAGACAGAATAATCACCAAATGACATGACCATAAACTGCTTCCCCAACTCCTTTATTCTGGCTAAAAAAATGAAGAAAGAGGATAGAACAAAGCCTTTAAAATCAAATATTCGTCCCTCCAAATGGATAAAGGGTTAGACCTATTTATCTGTCTTATCCCTCACTTAACTCAAACCTTTGACAGACAAGGTCACCATCGTCCATCTCCAATTAGCCATGCATTTCTTTTCTCTTTCCCCCTCTTTTTGGCATTACCAAATAAGGGTAACCCCCACTACGCCATCCTTGATGTAATTAGAATGATTATCTTTATGACTAAAGGTGGGTCAACTTACTTCTCAAGCAATTTTTTTTTTTTTAATAAGTAATACAAATATCATTCAAAGTGCAAAGTACAGCTCAGGTACTCAGGAAGTATACAGGAGAAGTGCCTAAATAGGAGGAGAAAATTACAAAAAAATAATAAAATGAATCACCAAGGGAGTCAAGCAATAATTCCAATCCCTTACTTCAGGTTACCAAGTTGAAGCTAGGTATTTTAAGATCATTTATTCTGAAGTGATTAGATCAATGATGAAAACAGGCTTTCTGAGATACAGAATGAGCTCATCGTCTCAACCCATCATAGGTGTTTGGAATTGTGGGGTTTAGGTAACTATCATTTGGTCAGAAGGCAACATAACATCCTTTTACAGAGAATTTCCATGTCATCAGCATTTTAAAATTGTACCAGAGAAGAAAATGTTACGAAATAAAAATGCTCGAAGCTTCTCTAGATGGTTGCATAAGAGATCTGGGATTGAATCACAGCCTTTTCAGCAGTGTTGGCCTTTAACGGGTATGTAGGAGGGCTATGTCCCTGTGCATAGCTCATTTTCACTCTAGCTATAAAATATAATGTGAAATAGAAATGAAAAAGAGAAAAATAAATAAATAAATAAAAATAAAAATGAAGAGATCACAGATAGTGTGCCATTTCACCATAATTATCCAAGAAGTTATTGAGAAATTCTCAAATAAAGTTTTTTATTTTATTCAGTATAAACGCATGCTTGCTTTTTGGCTCATAATAAATTTCTTGCAAAATGATTCTTGGAAAACAACAAAATTCAAGTGCACATTAAAAACAATCTAACCGTCCAATCAACAGCACACTACCTAGGTATCTATGCATGAGGCAAGAATCACTTGGGACAAAAGAGCCACAGATAAGGCCATATGTTTATCCAAATCATTGAGTAAAGGGACCAAACAACCTTTACATGGTTTTGTTACCTATCAGAAGATGCAAGGACAACAGCAGCTGGCAATTTGAATAAATTCAAGCCACCAACTTTTCCACTCTGAAAATATGGTGCAACACCTTGAGAAGAAAGAATTACACCTGCATCTGCAGAAACCAAGGAATCTGCACAGCTCTGAATGGTTTCTTCAGGAGCAAATAAAAGAATCACAGAATCACCCGACACTAGGAGCCTGAAATTTGCAACTCCAGATGTAAATAAAAAATTGAATACGAACTAGAATTATAACAATGTGTAAAGATTGGAGAGCATTACCTAGCAGGTAGAGGAAGGCCTCCCCGTGAAGATATGATAGGTCCAGACAAGGCCGCTAGTGCTTCTTTAATTCCATTTGTATCCGAGAACGCTTTACCACATAAAATGAGAGATGATCGCTCAATATCAGCAGCTACGAATCCCTTGTTGCCTTTAGATCCAATATTCTTCCCCACCCCTGAACTGCATGGTCAAAAGTCAAAATTGGAATAACAGAATTGGGCAAGTGTTTTTGATAAGTTAACAAGGATCATTTCCAAGAAATCCACAAAAGCCGAGTGGTCAAAAACCAAAATTGGGTAACACAAAGACATCTGACCTGCACTTAAAAAGTACAAAGTTTATATTAATTTTACCATTTTTCCAGATATTAAATTCAAATGTGTCTTTATATTATGTTTTTTGTAAGGCCCACGCGAGGCTTAACCTGACATATCAGCATTTTAAGGACATGTATGCGGAAAAAAAAAAGTTTACTACATCAGCAATGTCATTCAATGATGATAGGTAAGGTAAGGGTGATATTGAGACATTTTTAAAACTTTTTTTTTATCAGTAAAAGAGAAGGATAATACCTAAAAACTTCAAAAACTTAATTGAAAAAAACGATTGTTCAGGGATGAAATTAAAAACAGACACATAGTTCAGGGAGCAAAATCATATTTTGATCAATTTATAACTAGGAAAAAAAAAACCTTCTATGTTGAAAAAAAATAATAATTCCCATAAAAACCAACTTATAGAAAAAGAAGCACAATAAAAATAAAATATTGGAAGCATTAGTAATACAAAAGTAAGCATAAAATATGAAATCAAAACCTGACAAATTTCTTACAATGGCAGAGTTCGAACAAAGGTGGTTTTTCAGAATTAAGTTTTTTTACCAAAGGGACCCATATATGCTTGGCACAACTTTTTATGTACTAAAAACATTTTTTAAGCTCCTTAACCGCAATCCAAAATAGGCTCTCAATCATTAGCCTACCAACCTCACAAGCATCAAGCATTTCTTCAACAAATAAGTGAGTTGAGGCAAGCACCCAAATTACTTAGGAACACTTAAATCAATAAAATTTATATCCCCACTAGCTCTAGTTACATAAGTTAGCCTAGGCACACCCAAGCACTCACGAAGCAAGATCAGACATTTTGCATTACAAAACCAAGTGCTGAGAGCGAGTATAGCAAAATGAATTATGAATAAAAACTGGCAAAGAGTACCTTATAGAGGTAGCAACATAAACGGTCAAAGGACAAGAATCATGTGAAACTGCACGAGTTGGCGTCTTCCAAAGAACATTTGAAAGTGATAATACAGCAGAAGGACAATCACTTATTACACGAACTTTTGCATCACATTTTGGCGATGAACCAATGGCCCCATCATGAACAAAAACATTTGAGATGGATGATATTTTACTTGTAACCTAATAAAACCATGTAATATTCGATAAATAAAATAAACATCGAGCACTGTTGTAAGAAGTATCAAGATATTAAAAAGAAAACAAGTTTCTACGCATGGTCAACCCAGACAAGTATAACCCAGGATGGTGAAAGTGGTGCTAAATTGCATATATTAAAATAGAAAGTACCAAAATATATTTCTTTCAAATAGAGAAACAAAACTTAGGAAGAACCATGGTACCTCTATGGCTAAGCCACTAGTACCTCACAAGATAGGAGTAAAAAATAGAAACTTTCTACAAGGAAATTGTGCTTTGTGGTGCTTTAGTGGTAAAGGATGATCATATATAAATGAACCCAACTCATTGTTGTATATAAAACAACACAAACACCTTGCAAAAAATTTGCATAATATGCATCAGGTAAAACTGGGAAGAAAAAAAAAATCTCACATTCTATCAAATTTATATAAGTTCTTGATATTCTTCAAATTTATGTCCATTTCATATAAATAGAACAGTATAAACTCAATAATAGAGAGAGCCAATAAAGAAGAGGATATCAAATCCAGAAGCTAAAACATGCCTGTTTCAAAAGTTTGTCAAATTGTCCCTTGGAAAGTTCTGAAGCTCCTTTAACAATACTTCCTCTAACATGAACTGGAAGTCCTGACAAGGACTCTAACAAGAAAAAAAAAATATCGGGGTAAATCAGAGTTGTCAATAGGTAGGAAAAAAATAAATAATATTAGAAATGAATATGATCAACTCTACCTGCAATGGTTGCACCCTTTTGTTTTAGTTCAGAAGGTTCCAAGTTTTGAAAAGCTTTGTCCTTCACAATAACACCTTTGCCAGCTAAAGCCCAGTTAAGACCATAGGAAAATCCGGGGCCCTCCCTGCATTTAAGAAGGCTTGAGCAACATATAACAAGGATACAATTCCCACCACTTTCAAAGCACATCTGAAGGTGTTTACATCATATACAGTTCGCTACCTTACAATTTATGTGTACTACATGCAAATGAAATCTCATAGCCAAGAGTCTAACACATGCCCCAAACTAAGAGGCCAACGATATACATGTCAACAAAGTCAGAATCTTTTAGATATTGTTTCCTTTTCAGATTTTAGATGCTTGTAGAGTGTTTGCCTCTCCTGTATACTTTTTATGCATGAGGGCTTAGCCTTTTTCTTTCAATAAATTATTTATTCAGTAAAAAAAAACGAATATTAAGAATTAGTAAGAATATTCTATTATGACCTCCTCAAGATTCTTCACTTACAAAGATTCAAATATCTTCCAAACACTAGTATTAGTGTCACAGTAGTCAGAGTGATACATGATCAAACATCTTTACTTTCCTTTAAGCACCTAAAGAGGGGAACAATCTTGTTCTACAGCGTTTCTGATTATTAATCTTTCTTCCATACACAATGGTTCTAATTTATTTTTGGATCTTCAATTTTTTGCATTTATAATTGATATGGTAACAGATATTCTCAAAGGTTCTTCATAAAACAATTGCACATTCCAATATATACCAACTTGGGAAGCTTTTGCTGCCAAACCTTACAAGTTACAATACCTAACCAAACCAAACTGATGTTATCTGAAGGATGGAATCTCTGGCATTAGCAACACATTAAGGAGTACGGTCAAGCCTCCAAAAACTCAATTATATTAGCAAAAATTGATCTACCATAGCAGAATTCCATCTTAGCCAGCTTGAAGCTTGCATAAGCTCGTCATAATGTAAAAGATGAGGATTCGATGACAGTTGCACGAGAAATTATATTAAATTAGGTTTGTCCATCAACCAGTATAGTCATAAATGATCGGTTTATTACACATGGGTGTACGCATGCACACAGCAAATCCCCCTCGTCAAAAACTAAGAATGGAGCTAATTTCAGCAAAGTATCAATGATATTTTTAAGTCATCAGGTAATGCATCACCTTGGAAATACTACTGCTTTAGACTTAGCTTCAACCTCCCAAATAGGTCGGTAAAGAACCGCATACTGCAAAACTCCAACAATAGTGATAATGTCAGATGAAGTCTACTCGATTTATGTTTGGTTAACACAAAGAAAATGAAAGACATCAATCAAACATGTACGACACAACACTTATGCTGATGTCTAGCAGTACTGCCATATTACTAGATCTAATCTTCTCCACATTAAAGATATATCAAACACACCCACATTTTGCAGAAGCAAATTCCCAAGAAATTTATGCCCAATATCATCTTAAAATGCGAAAATAGAAACTCATGATGACACATGGCTCAGAAGGTAACAAGAGGAGAAACCATCATAATATGGACATAATACAGCAGAAAACATATTTGACAACAGCTTAACAATCTGGATAATTGGATGAAGGATTGAAAATTAAAAAATCATTTGAGCGTTCTAATAAAAATAGATGTACTTACTTATGTTTTTTTTGGGGTTATAAATAAAAATTAAGTAAGACATCTGCAAGCTTTTGCATTCTGTTTGTTCTAATTACTTGATAATATGGTTCGAAACCTTTGGCAATGATGAATATATAACCCAATACCTCCTGGTAATAATCGAGAAATATATAAGTTTCCATGTCAACAATGATGTCTCAGCCAAGATATCAGCCCTTTAATAGTCAATTTTCATCTTCCAATTTAGCTAACACTAAGACATATCGTTATTACTCTATCAAAAACTCAGCTAGATATGAAAGTATCTGATATGAGTAGAAAAATACTAGATATTGAATGTTAATTGTTACTGGCGGGAATATATGCATATGAGACGTGAATTTCACAGACCACAGTCCTCAAAAGGATTGGCCACCATGGAAAGCAAAATCCACCAGAAACAAAAACCCTACCATTGCTTGAGCATGCAATGGGGGAAAAAAATCCTGTCAATAAAGCGTAACACTCTTTTCCTTTTCCCTGGCCAGTGGTCACCCTAAGAGGACAAGTCTACTCAAATAATGTCACAACCAACTTCAACTCCAGAAGAATGGGATTCCAATGCATATCTTTGCATCCACAGAAACTATTCACCACCAACCCATTCTTCACTTCAACAATCTAGGGAAGAAAATACAATGGAACCCTCACACAAAACATTGGGTTGAAAAGTCAACCATCTCCAGTTCCACATATAAGAACCTATCCAACTTCCTTAAAGCCTTCCAAAACATTTATGCTCTCTTTTTTTCCTGAAACCCACTCCAAGAGACCCTTTAACCTCCTCTGTCCTCCTCCTTAGGTGTCCAAGCCTAATCTCTACAGCCACTTGGCTACACAGTCCCCCTTCATTACTCATAATGTATTCTGAAAAATTGTAATTCCTCAGTTTCCTTCTCCATGCCAATATTAAAAAATCGCTCACATTAATCCAATCAAAGAATGATAATCCGAATTTCGGTCCAAATTACAACACCCTAAACTCACATTTCCAAAAATGTCACTCGCATCATCCAACTGAAGTTTATAATTGTTAAATACAGCTCAGTCTGCCACACCCACAATCTAAAAACCAAAGATAATCATCCAAATCATAAAAAGAATCACCAAACATGTACAGTTTCAGCTCCCCAGATGAAATCTTGAACAAAAACCAAAAAATAAATAAATAAAAATTGTCAACGAGAAGAACAAGGAAAAACAACATTTCCGGCATCAAATGAAAAGAAAAAAGTTCATCTAACGCATCCATACATAAACATTCGAAAACATATATATACATGGAGAGAATGACAGAGAGAAAGAGACTGACACATCGGGAGGAGAGGAGGAAAGGGTTGGATCTTGAGGAGGGAGAGCGAGTGAAAGAACTGGAGCTTTGGAGGAGTCGCTTGAGGACTATGTTCCTCATCATCCTTCTCTCTTTCGTTTACGATTGAATTTAGGGATGCCAATCGACCAAATCAAAAACACTCACACCCACTACCTGAACCAATATGTTTTATGCGTACTTCAACTTTCATATGTAGCACAGTAGCAGAGAGATGGAAAATGGGGCTATTGGGTCAAACAAAGGACGGGTGTAACTGGGCCGGGCCTGTATCCGATCCAGATTGAAATGCCTAAAATGAATTTTCCATCTTTCACGATTTGAATGGGCTGCGAGGCTCATCTGATCTGGACAGTTTTGAGTGTCTGAGCCCATTAATTCAAGACAATTGGGCCTTATAGTCTCATTTGATTTTTAGCGGTCCATTTTTTTTTTGTGAAATTCAAGTTACCTAATTATAAGAGATTCTGATCTCCATTATTTGGATCGGTAATGGGCAAATTTTGATTTTTTTCGATTATTCAACAAAGTTCAATGTTAGTCATATTAGTTAATATTCATAGATTTTGAACGTATTTATAACAAATAGTTTCATTAGTCAAATTTTATTCATAAAATGGGTACTAATTAGCAAGGGTGAAGTATATGGAAATATTTTTACTTATTTTCACATAAATATAAAACTCAACCAATCTACAACCATATTTTAGTAGGTGGATTGACATATCCGAGCAATGTTTTTCTTTTTAAAATTTAAAAAAAAAAAAAAAAAAAAAAAAAACTAGATTGAAAGAGTTTTCTCCAATCTATTATATACTTTAAGAACACATGTCCATTTAATAGATAAATTTTTTAAAAAAAAAAATTCCTCTAACCTAATTTAGGGGGAAAAAAAAAAAACTTTGGTCTCTTAAAACCTCATGTGATGAAATAATCGTCGTATGTCCAACATAGGAATTCATTTACACATGATGAAATAGCATTAAAATTAATTAATTAATTAATTGAAAAAAAAAAGGAGCAAACTTAATTCCATTTATAAGGAGACAAGAAGGCTGACTTAATAAACGTAGTCTTGCTGTTCTACCTTCAATTATACGTCAACTGGATTAGCTAGCAGACTCCAAGTCCCATTTGTCAACTGGATCTACTCTCATAATTATCAACCCCAACTGTTTTTCCATGACGTGGAAGGTTTGAGGCACCCCATACTTTTCTTTTCTTTTTTCTTTTAATATATATTTAAATAGAAAATACTAGAATGCAATAAACTACCTACATTTGGCCCATAAAAGTCTATGTGACATCCCTCATTTATTGCATTGTGGATTGTTTTTTCACTGCAAAGATTTTTTAAAATATTTTTTTGGGATGCCACATAAACTTTTATAGGCCAAATATGGATAGTTTATTGTATTCTAACATTTTCCTATTTAAATATCATTTTTATTATAAGTGTGACACGTGGCAAGACAATGGTCTTTCAATTGAATTGGATGGCCTAGATCCCTAATTCTAGAAACTAGAATTCTCCTAGGAATTCCAGGGTATTCAGATCGGAACCATTCCTATTGAGTAAACTTCAAGTATGCAATTGAATGAAGACTTAAACAATTAATCACGTGGTATTAACTAAATAAATAGACCACTTAACACGGGCTTTTCACATATCTCTTCGGCCCATCAAATTGACATTTTTTTATGGGATTATAACAACTATTTTAAAGTGATGTTTGATATTGCAATTTAAAATACACATTATTTAATATTTGTTAACATATTTTACCAATTAAATGCTTTTATGATTTTAAAAAATAACAATTTTATAAACACAATTTTAAAAATAAGACTTATTTAAAAGATAGGCGCTATCCGAGACGGATTGGATTGATACTTACGTGCCAATCTTCCCGTCCATTTGTTTAACCACCACCTTCCCAACCATCTCCTAACCGCACGCTTTCAATGCTCTCCGTCTCTTTCTCTTATAAATACAAAACACGCACCATTTAGTTTCCTTCACCAGCCTGGAGCTGCCAGCTCTTCCTAGCTCCGCGTGCGTACGTGTCATCTCCCATGGCTCCAGCTTCTCTCAGCCAAAACGCAATGACAGTTTGCGTTTTGGATGCCTCCGGCCGCCTAGGCTCCTCCCTTGTGCAGCACCTCCTGCACCGGGGCTACACTGTCCACGCTGCTGTCCAAAACCATGGTTCCTTGTTTCGCCCTTCTCCTTTTTACTGTTTTTTTGCACCCTTTTTGGGCTCTATTTTTAATTTTAAAAAATATTAAATATAATTACTATTTTTTACAGCCGAGATGCAATCTTTCGAAGAGCATAAGAAACTAAGGGTTTTTCATTCGGACCATCTGGACTACCACAGCATACTGGATGCCTTGAAGGGCTGCTCCGCCTTGTTCTACACTTTTGAGCCTCTGCCGGACCAGCCCACCTATGATGTATGCCTTCTTCTAGTTCTATATATATATATATATATATATACTTCCCTATATATATATATATATATATAAGAGAAGGTACAATTGGGTTGAAAATCGAATTACATGAAAATAGAGGGACTTTTGCAAAATTAAACAGCTGTACGCGCGCTTCATGCACGTTATTAATATTGCAGCGTGTTTGGTGCAGGAATTTATGGCGGAGGCGGAGGTTAGGGCAGCTCATAATGT
Source organism: Carpinus fangiana (assembly GCA_006937295.1). Taxonomy (NCBI): domain Eukaryota; kingdom Viridiplantae; phylum Streptophyta; class Magnoliopsida; order Fagales; family Betulaceae; genus Carpinus; species Carpinus fangiana. Next base: position 32,894,720 of record CM017326.1, read on the forward strand.
GTTGGAGGCGTGCGCACAAACAGCCACCATAAACAAGGTTGTCTTTACGTCCTCCGTCACTGCCGTTATTTGGAGAGACGGCCGTGATACGATGTCGTCTGATGTTGATGAAAGGCATTGGAGCGACGTAAATCTTTGTAAAAAATACAAGGTATATACTATATACCAAGGATTATATATATATATATATATATTTGAGAAACTTCAATTTACGCACCTTTCGTAAATACTTTTTTAATATTTAAAATCTATTACTAAGGTTTATCGAACTTTTGTTTCGTCCTAAATACTTCTTATCATTAAATATTATAATTAAATTAAACGAAAAAAAAGAAAAAAGAAAAATGATTAATAGTATTTTAGTAATTTTATACATCTTCGCAAAGAATTCTAATGAAAAAAAAAATAAAAGAAATCAAAGTTCGATATATTTACATGTATATTGATGAAGCATCTGTATTTTTTCTTGCTCTTTATAAAATTAATAAAAATATGCACTTGACCAGCTGTGGCATGCTCTATCGAAGACCCTAGCCGAGAAGACGGCATGGGCCCTAGCCATGGACCGAGGAGTGAACATGGTGTCCATAAACAGTGGGCTTCTAATGGGTCCTGATCTAAAAATCACGGACCCATATTTGAAAGGAGCGGCTGAGATGTATACGGATGGTGTGTTCGTTACAGTGGATCTCAGGTTCATCGTAGACGCGCACATCTGCGTCCTTGAAGACGTATCATCCTATGGACGGTATCTTTGCTTCAACCATGTCATCAATTGCAACAAAGATGCCGCTAAGCTTGCCCACATGTTACTGCCACCCTCTGAATCTTCAACTCCTCAAAGGTTGGTAAATAAGTATTTAATTTCAAGACCTTATTTATTAATTATTGTCGTCCCAAATTTGTTCAAATTCCAGCTAAGTTTTAGGGGTTGATTTGTTTGGTATAATCTATAGGGTGTCAAATGCTAATTTAATAAATAAGTGGGATTGAGATCCTACTAGTAGCAATAACTCTTATTTGGACCATTCATTTAAAATAAATGACAACACATGAAAGAGAAAAGAGAGCGGAGTGTAGTTGGGGTGATCCAACCATAATTTTGGCTATTGAGATAGTTCAGCCACCTTAAGCCAACTTATGGGAATAATTGAGTCACTCCCATGACAAAAGATAGAGTCAACCCAAAAACCTAGTTGAGGTAATGATTATGCCACTTGATGGCCACTTCGTAAGCAAGCCAGAATTCTTCCTCTTTTATTGCTCTCGCAATTTGGACCATTTATTTTAAATGATTAGCTATTGCATTATTGGAATATCCATGATATTATGCATAGTCTGAATAAGTGAGAAGAGTAGTGATAAACATACAACCGGCGTGCATGAACAGTAACACGTTAGTTGTGTAGATAAATATTAATTTTTTTCAAAAATTATTGCTCGTTTTATTTTTTTAATATTAATTAATATTTGTCTGTACAATTATTGTGTTACTATTCATGCATGTTTATAACTGCTCAAGTGAGAATGATGTTTAGGTTGATGTGAGTTGTAATTAATAAATGATCATCAAGTAGCATTCGCCATTAACATTGAAACTTCCATTTCAACTACTTTTGGGAGGTAGCAATAAGACAAGATTTATGAAAAAGCCTAAACTAAAGAGTCACCTCAGGAAGTTATTGTACTACGCGATCTCCAACTAATTACGTTACACCTTGCCCTTGGGATTACTATTAATGATAATTAACGTTTACCATTTAACTAATTTAGTCTAATTTCACGGTACTAACATTTTTTTTTTCTTTCCCCTTGCAGTTTGGAGGATATGAGAGTCTATCAACAGAGGATAAGCAACAAGAAACTTCAAAAAGTAATGGCGGATTTATGATAGTGAGTTTATTGATATGCAGTCTCACTAAGCAGATGCTATCTTCCACCTCGTTAAAGCTTGTACAACAATACTAGCGACGTTTTTCAAATGTCTGTTTGATGACAAATTGTAAACAAAAAACGTCATCATCATTTTTACTACATATCTACAACAAGTTGGCTTCGCAAGGGGTAGTTATCATGGATCCTTAGATCCTAGTTGCATTGCATTTCCTTTAAGTAACATAAATTTTGTTAAGAACAAAAGAATTACTGAAAGTCATGATTTTCAGTGGAATAAACAACCAGTTGATATTCACTCCGCTGCTGTTGAATTCATATACTGCATAATGAGCCTTTTCACTTTAGGCAAGAACGAGTGGTGTAGGCTCAGACTTGCAACCGTATCTCAACTTTAATTTAAACATGAGTAATAATGATAATTTTAAATTCAATTATGATTTTAAAAGCGAGTCACATTTAGAAGAATATGAGTGAGTGAAGGCAACTCCACCCCACATTTGGAGTAGGAGGTAGAGGTGCATCCAACCCTCTCTTAGAGGGGTGATGGGTTGAAGGCGACTTTCACTCACTTCTCCTTAGGGTGAAGGCCCTCAACCTGTTTATTATTATTATTATTATTATTATTATTATTTGATTATTTTCTCAAATTACAATTTTACGATAGTTTGAGGGAGACATTGCCTACTAATTCAAAAGGAATGCATACTTTCCCTTTCTAATAGTAGAATTTCATCTAAGAATAAAACAATCAACAATTGAAATTTCCTCAAATCCACTCTAATAAATGTCAAATGTCATCATTGTCATCATCATATTTACAACAAATTGGCCTCACAAGAGGTAGTGATCATGTGTCCTAGGTGCATTGCATTTCTTTAAGTAACAGAAAGTTTGTTAAGAACAAATTAAAGAGTGAATGAAAATTATTTAAGTGGAATAAATAATGGATTCAAATAGGTTTGATAGTTTTTAAACGTTCAATTTGAAAAAATAACAATTTCAAAATGCAGTCAATGCTTGATAAAATTGCGCTTTAACCTTTAAAATTATACGTTTTTATTGAAAATGATTATTTCAAAACCGCATTTTTTTTTTTCAAATGCAATTCCAAACGAAATACTTTATGTAAACATGACTCTAAAATAACCAATGGCAAGAAAGGATGGGTGAAAACCACAGGGTGGGTTCGTATACTATATAGTGGGCCTCTTCACCAATGGCAAGAAAGGGATTTAGGAGAAGAAAGATTGGTGCAGCAAAATCTAACATTTTGGACCCACATCACATGCATACGATAAATCTAAATTCTAACACTTGGATCCATGCTCAGATGTGAAAAGTATTCTAACCTATTCTTTTACACTTCTATCCAGCAATATTAGATTCGATCTCCACAACAATTTATACAATCCACCCACATTGCATAAAAAAGAAAAAAGAAAAAGAAAAATGACATGTTACAACAAGAAAGGTCGGAATTTTTGCCAATAAATGTAAGCTTATTAAACCAAACCACTTAAATTTAAATTTTAGTGTATTGTACGATTGAATATTGATTTGAAATTCAAGTGTATTGTACAATAAATGACATGTTACAACAAGATTTTAGTGTATTGTACAATAAATGACATGTTACAACAAGAAAGGTCGGAATTCAAGTGTAACATAATGTTGAAGCTAAAGATGTATTAGTGTTTGGATTATAAATATAGAACCAATCCCCACTTTCTGGGGGCACAGGAGCTTATAAATTCATTGTTTAATATCTTATTCTTATGCATAATAAAGACTCACCTTTTCAAAGCTGCAGTAATGTTAACTTATGTTCAGCAGAGTCTTAAGACTTGTTCAGGTACTCAGTGACAAAGAGACCAGCTGAGAGAGATCCAATCTATAGAATTTATTAGCCCAATTCTGTGGCTGAAAGAGAACCTGGATACTCGAACTTACAGTAATTTCCTTCCTCTTAGAAGCCGAACCCTCTTCACCCTGATAATCTCGGCAAGAGTACAAAACTTTGACCATTGAGCCCTCTGCAATCCACCCATGGAAACCTGAATAAATCATATGAATGTTAAAAGAAAATATACGTGAGAAAATACTTCAGATCAGTAGCTAAGAGGTAAGTGTTTGTGCACAAGTGTAATTTTCCTTTGTTATGTCACTGATAAAATATTAATTAAATGATTAAATTTAACATTTCATAGGATTTAACAGTTATGTTATGTGATTATGATTATGATTATATCTTCTATAAAAGTTCTTAGAATAGACAATACATCAACGTTCTTAGAAACAAGAAATTCTTTATTAAAATATAGGGAAAAATCCACTTTACATCTTGTAGTTTCAAGAGTTTTTCAATTTGAACTTCAAAGTTTAAAAATTGACAATTTACCCCCCTAAAGTTTCAAAAAATTCCAATTCCTAGCATTACTCTCCTTTCCTCTCCATTTTCTCTATCTTTCAATTTCTGGTTCCTTAAAAATATCAGATTTTTCAATATAATATTCTGGCATAACTGTCCACAAAATAAGCAAAAATTGCAATAGATGCTTGGGAAATTACCAAATCCAAAGGTACCTTTGCTCGGTTGTTGGACGATCAGCAGGTGACTAACTGTTGATCTCTTTATTTTTTTCATTAAATATGCCTGGATCTCGTCTTGTATTCCGTCGAAATCCAGAAATTCCCCTAGGACATATTTATTTCCTTTAAGCTCCAACCTGCAGAAATATTTAGAAACCGTTTGACAACCATCTAAAAAATGGGTGATGAATGAAAATATGACCATGCATTTGACCACTTATTCTTCTAGACTCTAGTGCAGCAACTTGGGTTGGATGCGATGGTTGAAGGGCAGCTCAAGCCCAATCGAAGTGCCTGCCTGAATCCATCAACCTCATTCAAGATGGCAGTTATTCAACCGAAGTGCCCCATAATATGTTGAAACATGCTTAAGAAACTAAGAAATCCACGGATTAATAGCTTTATTAACTGATATGACCAATCGAAAAAAGAAAATAAAATAAAAAACTTGCAATGAAACAATAATAACATAAATAATAGCACCAAAACCAATTATCTGTAGACTATACGGTAAAAAAAAAAATCAGTCAACTCCAAATTTCGCTATTTCGTTTAACCAAATATTAAACATTTTTACTCGTATCACCTTAAGAGTGGGTTGGGTTGAACAACCCCCCATCCAACCTTTTTGATGAATAAAAATTTATTAAAAAGAAAGGCAAATTGAGTACACGAAAAGAAAATAACCGTCCTAATAGTGTCTAAAAGTCTAAAAAGTGAACAAGATCTACAAGATTCATGTAGAAAAAATTAAGAACAAAAGCTATATGGCTCAATCTGAGAGAAAACTCAAGGAGGATTTTAAACAAAGGACATTAGATTCGCAATCCTCAAATAGGCGCCTGTGTACTTTAAGTCGCCTTACGCTTTTTAATAAAATTTTATATATCTTACAAAAAAAAAAAAAAAAAGTTAATTCTGCCCAGCCAATGCTTTTTTTTTTTTTTTTTAATTTTTATATTGGCACTAGCCATGCAATGGACTCGATACTCTTCAACAACTCATATGGAAAGTGGATGGAAGAAACAACTGGAAATGTTTTCTCAGCCAGACAATACCATTTAACTTCTATTGTACATAGTTGCATGCTAGGACCTTTGTCAGCACATACAATTAGGTTGAGCTCTCATGCCAGTAACACAAGCCATAGAAATACACAACAACTGATCATATTACCATATAAACAACCGCTCCGACCAATTTCCAATCCCATCCCTTGCCTTGAACAAGGTTTCCAACATAAGTAGCATCTCCATCATATTTAATTGATAGCCAAACTTTTATAAGCAGTAGCTCATTGAATTTTCTACACCGTGTTCGTTGCATCATGAACTAGCATCTACTCGACATATATATGTTTCACTAACTCATTCTTGGTTTTTATCACTACCATATCACATGAATTTTAAGTAGTCAAAATAAAATCCTATCATGCATCAAAAGCGAAGGCAGGCTCAAGCATCCTGGCAATTAAGATGTCTAGGGCATAGTTTAATTATTATCCTCCAAGACTTGACATTACACACAAAATATAGGGCACAGATAGCAACACACCTATCCCACATTGGAGCTGTGCTAAGGATGGAATGTATAGACCCTTTCATCTCTTCCCTTCCACGAAAGGCACCTTCAGTGCAACCAGAAAACATACTTTTATGTTCTGGTTTCAGTTGTTGCCATCTGTCATAGGTAATGACTTCAGATGGAAGACGGCTTGAAGAAATGATCCTACAAGGGGAAAAAAAGAATACGTCTTTATATATTTAGCTAATAGTATTAGCAGAAAATTATACAATTAGTGCACACTTAAGTGAGCTACTAGTTATTTTTCGGAATAGCAGAGTGACTAGGGGATTACTAGCGAACTAAATTCTAAGAAGCTTCATTTATGAAAATTTCAATCAGCTTCCAACCTAAGCACCACTTCATCTATAAATTCTGCTAAGACGCCGTAAGCGGCAAATGCTTGCAATCTGCAAAGCCTTTAGAAGAAAACAGCACAAAGATTAATGTGCAAATATTCCTGTCTGATTAACCACACCCACAAGTCAAAGCCTCAAAATGCTCTCAGAGAAGCTCAAGAAATGAGCACTAATAGCATATTAACCAAGAGCTAAGCAAACTTTCTCGCTCGCACAACTTCCTTGGCCAATAAAATTATAACTGGAAAAAAAACTAAGAGCAATAAAGTACAGACCACATAATTGCGGACAAATCATAAAAGCACCAGTTCCAGGCCATTGATGAAATTCAATTAGATGCGTAATCAAATAACAACACCATCAGGGAAATTTCAATGCATACCGTAATTTCGGATTAGGCAGTACAACATAGCAAGAAAAATATCCTTCTGGCAGAGCAACTCCTCTCAGGTCAAGATATGATTCAAGAATTGAAGCTTTCCTTTTAGTCTCCACTACCTGAAATATAAAAAATTATAGAACCAGATGCTAGAACATTTGGTGGAAAAACAGGCAACCAAGTCACATCCTTCTAGATTCCCATTATCTACAAAATAAAAAAAAAAAAAAAAAAAAACTAATCTAGAAAATCATAAAGAAGAAAATTTTCAGAACTATATATATATTTTAAAAAAATAAATAAATAAAGCTTGATCCTTGGCCCTATTATAACAAAAATCATTTCATACCCAGACCTTAAAAAGCCCAAATAACCTACCAGAGCAACGTGAAAAGTTTTTAATGCAACAAGGGAAACGACATATAAGTTGAAGTGGCACGGTTATAATAGAATGCCAGGTTCTATTATAATAGAATGCCGGGTTCTATTATAATAACCATTTGAGTTGAGTATTAAAATATATTAAAAAACAATTATTTTGTTTCTTTTCTTTTGTTTATTTTGTTCTTAATACTAACCAGATATTGATTTTAATTTTTTATATATCAATTTAATATAGTTTTTGATTTATTCTTTGGCTTCCCTATGTTTATATATTTTTTATCCATATTTTGGCCCCTTCCCCGATAAAACTTTATGACTTCATCCCTGTCTGTACTTAACCATTATGAAGAAATTTGACTCTTAATTAATACTAAGTACAAAAGTACGAGTCTCTAAAAGATAGATCAATCAGCTGTAGACCATGGTTCATCAAATGAAGATTATTAGTTTGAATTTCCCTCCCCAATCTCTTGTGTGGACATGTCAAAAAAAAAAAAAAACAAAACAAAACTACGAATTAGGATCCTCTCACCTTCAGTGAAAGATATTTTTGTCTCCGCAAAAAGTGAAAAAACAAAAATATTCATTTATTTGAATTGGAGAGAATCCTGTTCCCAAAACTACCCCCACCAAATTTTATATCGTACGCTTGTTTTAAACACCAAATCGGCCTATCAAAAACCTAACGGACAGCAATCCAAATCGGTCTCACAAAACAAGTTACAACCCCATACTATAGCTCCGTATAACGAGTAATGTTACAATTCCCTCTTGAGTTCCTTCAAGAATGATGTGGCTATTTAAATCACCATTGGACTTATGATTGATCATTATTAGATTTTGATCAAATTGTGATTTTAATAATTACATCATTCTTAAAAAAACTTAAGAAAGACACAAGAGGGACTTTTAGAATTACTCTCGTAGCTGGAATACACAATAATTTTGGGCATCTTTCACGTGATAGACACGCTAAAGAATGCTGAATTCAGTAACCAAAGAAACTAGAATTTGAACTTACAAGATCAGGAAGACGCTCTTTTGTTGTGTCTTTAATAATAACCCAGCTGGAATCCAGAGACACTGCTACAGTTCCAGATATATCCATAACAGATATCACCACTGCCTTCCTGTAATAATTGATGCATTAAGTACTAAAAAAACAAAGGAAAGAACATCAAAACATCTTGGGTCGATACTTGGATTTTTTTAAATTCTCAAGTTTTTTTTTTTTTTTTTTTTTTTACAATTTACTCAAGAAATTATAATAAAATTCCTCCGTCAAAATTTTGTTAACTGTTGTTAGTCTAGGTCAAACGGTGTAATTTTTTTTTAAATTAAATCTAAAAATTAAAAATAATATTAAAAAATAAAATAAAATAAAATAAAAAGAAGAGAGAGATAATGCAGGGGTGGCCGAACCACCTCCATGGCCAAGGGGGTGGGGTGGTCCAGCCACCCCCAAAAGGCCAAAAAAAAAAAAGTTTTGCCCCCCATAGGGGGTGGTTCGGCCACCCCTACATTCTCTCTTTCTTTTTCTTTTTTTTTTAAAAAAAAAAAATAGATTAAAATTAAAGTAAAAATTTTAATATTTTAATGGGTCAAAACAGTGCGTTTTGACCTAGACTAACGACAGTTAACAAAATTTACAAGATTAAAATTTATTGTAAATTCGATTTATTCAAAGAGTAAATTGTCGAAAAAAAAAAACTTAAAGATTTAAAAAAATCCGAGTGTTGACCCAAGATGTTTTGAGGTAATTTCCCGAAGAACAATAAATTGAAGCACTAGAGAAAATAGATTCCTAAGCATATATGCTTCACCTTTTTATTTATTCATTTTTTCTTTTCATATCCTTGTATTTTCCACCATTTTCTCATCAGCCAAACATGGAAAATACAAAAATTATTCAGCAAAGTCAAGTTCAGTAAGTGGAAAATCTTACCCTTCGGTAACAAGAACAATGTCGATATCCTGTCTTGAAACGGTGTCGGCGTCGGGAATTCGAAGCCCCACATACGCCTTTCCACCATAAAGCTTTTCAAGCCTACAATGTTTTTCAAAAAAAAAAAAAAAAATTAGAGAAGCATACTCTCTATCTGGATGCCGAGAAAATGCGGGAAAGGAAGAGAAGAAAACAAAAAAAGAAAAAGAAAAAGAAATTCGAATCTCGTATTTTCTGCTGATTCAGCTGGTCAGCCTACACACAATGAGAAACCAATATTTTATTAGAAAAAAGAAGTGTTAGTTTTCCCAGTTCCCAAACAACGAAAAGAACAAGAAGTCAAAAAGAAATCACATCTTCACCTTCTCTTATTTGACTCGCATATTCTCGGCAACCGAACGGAGTAGGACTACTAAGATCGAGAAAATAAGAAAGGCTTCCCTTTAAGTAAAATACCTATTTGCGACTTCAAAGAGGGAATTATATTTAGAGGATTCCTTCAGCAGGGCATAATATTGAGACAATTTCTCCACCAGGAAATTATATTTAGAGAGATCCTTTGCCTTTGCCCACATGGTGTTGCGTCTCCTGTTTGGTTCAGAACGTTGGCTTTGCCAGAAAATACGCAGATGCTAGCTATATATAACACAAGGATATCAAATTAAGGTGAGAGAGAGAGAGAGAGAGAATCTTCTTTTTCTCGGGAAAGTAGTTCCTAGGAGATATGCTGGAGTGCATTCTGCTGACCATCTACTCACTGTGTGTGAGTCTTAATTTTTTTATTTTGAAAAAAATTAAGATGCACTCACATGAGATGGTGAGTAGACTTGGGAACGAAGAAAAGCATTTCTCGTTCCTAGGAGAGAGAATCTTTCTCTCTTTTCTCTCTTCTCTTTTTATCGTAATCGAATAGAGAGAGTGAGTGAGATGAACGGGATGCGGGAGCGTAGTGCGCAATATTTGAGATGGGGAAAAGGATGATCGATGTGGTGTAGTGGGCAGAATCGGATCCTCTCCATTTCTTTGAAATTGAGAGGATCCAATTCCGTAGTGGGTGGGCTTTTTGTCCAAACTATACATGCTTAACTGCTTAAGTTTTAAGCAAAATGGAGACAACTCGGCTGAAAATGAGAGCAAAAAAAAGTAAAACTAGTGTGAAATTATTCACGTTAATATTTTTTTATTTTAAAATTTTAATAAATTAACTATTAAATTTATGAATTCAAGTGGATCTCACACAAATTAAATGGTAAATTCATTTATTTACTATTAAGATAATTAAAAAATAAATGAATTTTATCATTTATCATTTATCCATTTGAAGTAGCTTTTCTTTTGGTTATTATTTTCTTTAAGTGCTGACATGAGAATCCACTTAAAACACATCATGTTGACGGATGTGAAACGAGTCGGAAAAGTAGCATTATTTTAAACGAAAATATTTATTTACCTTGTTTGTGGACCTTGTGGTGATAAGAAAATTATTTTAAAAATTCTCAAAAACAAATTATTTAAAACTTTTTTGAAATTTAAACCTATACTTTTCGAAAACTCAAATTCTATAGAAAAAAAAAATCTTATTAGACCAAAAAGTATTATTGCACAAGTTTTATCAATATTGTTTTTTACATTTCATGGGTCCTTACTCTTCACACCATCGTCATTATCTTTAATACTAAGGAAAACCACATTCACCCCCTCTATCACCAAGTTTTTACTACCATTATCGCAATAGTCGTTATAATTATTATAGCATTTTAACTTAACTTCTTAATTTTTAAATATATTCAACAAAACAACAAAAACTTAAGTTAAATAGCATTGAAACTTTCATTAGTTTAAATCTTGTAAATTTTTTTCTCTCTTTTGTATTCAACTCCTCCTTTTATGTGCGAGTATAAGCTTGAGTGTATTAAGACTTTTGGATTTGAGTGGTTCATTTGTACCATTTATTATATTCTACTTTATCTTAGTAAATTTCTTTTGAATTGTCTTTGCCGATAGATGTAAACTTATTAAATTTTGATGCATTGTACCATTGAATATGTTATTTCTATTATGCTATTTTCTACTTCGTTGAGATCCTAAAATTATTTTATCCCAACGATTCCCCACTGCAAACTACAAAACGTGCTCGACTTTAGATCAGAATCAAATCCTTTTTTAGCTTTTTCTCCACCTTTTGTCCGACACCATCAATGTTTTACGGAGTTAATTGGATACAATTATTCAAATCTTAACTACTTATTTATATCGAAAGATTAAATTAATGAAGGTGCACATTGCTTTGAAATATCAACTTGTTTTGAAACTCAAAAGTGAAATGTATTCAAGTTGTACTTAATAAAGTGCACATTGCTTGTAATATTTGTTTTAGATGGCAGTATATCAAATTTGAAAATCTAATTTGAAGAGGATGGAGTCATGATTTACAAAGAAAAAAAAAGATCTAATAAAAATGTGTTTTTCTCTAGGTAAATATCCATTTTATCTTGGACAGCATGAATAATTGAAGTTAGCTCAAGCTGCATATTTGAGTGGTCTTAACTTTTTTTAATTGTTTTTTTTTTTTTTTTTTGGAAGAAAATAGTCATACATTTTGTTTTAAAAAATCAATGGCTGATTTTTCACTATAACGTTATTACGACAGTCATATAGTAGCATATTAAATAACATTTATCTTTCTCAAAAGTGAAGTAACATTATTAGTAAGAATGATCTTTAAGCTTCTTGTTACAAATGAATTTTTGTGGTGGTATAGTGCCACACATCCTAAATCATTGATGTGGCATCTTCAGCTTATGTCATGTGCGTGACGCCTAAACTCAAGTCCTATCCAATGTGCACATAAGACACACGACGCAAGTCTTACTCATTTTTTTAATTTAAGGAAAAAAAAAAAAAAAAAAAAAAAAACCTACATTTTCGTATAAATTACAATCCGTTTCTTGGTACAATAACTCTGATAAGGAAGTATCCTAACACATTTTTTAAAAACTTCTATCCCGAATGAACTAATATTAGCATCTTTAACTCATTCTCCACTAAAATATATACAACACAACCGCAGAGCATAAACAATAATCGAGATGTTACAACAAGAAATATATAGGAACTCATGGGTATACGGATAAATATTAATTTTTTAAAAAATTACTGTTCATTATATTTTTTAATATTATTTTATATTAATTAATATTTATCCGTACAACTGGTGTGCTGTTCATGTATGCCAGTTGTTTATCACTATTCAAGTGAGAATGATGTTTAGGTTGACGTGAGTTGTAAATTAATAAATGATCATCAAGTAGCATTCGCCATTAACATTGAAACTTCCATTTCAACTACTTTTTGGAGGTAGCAATAAGACAAGATTTATGAAAAAGCCTGAACTAAAGAGTCACCTCATGGAGTTATTGTACTACATGATCTGCAACTAATTACGTTATACCTATCTCCAAGAAGTAGCTCAATCGACTGTGAACCACGTCTTATGAAGTGGAGGTCACAAGTTCGAATCCCCTTCCCCCTACCTTTGCGTGGACATGTAAAAAAAAAAATAAAAAATTACGTTACACCTTGGGATTACTATTAATGATAATTACGTTGACCATTTAACTAATTTAGTCTAATCTAACAATACTAACATTTTTTTTTCTTCTTCTTTCTCCTTGCAGTTTGGAGGATATGAGAGTCTATCAGCAGAGGATAAGCAACAAGAAACTTCAAAAAGTAATGGCGGATTTATGATAGTGAGTTGATTGATCTGCAGTCTCGCTAAGCAGACGCTATTTTACACCTCATTAAAGCTTGTACACCGATACTAGTGACGTTTTTCTGATATGTCTGTCTAGTGACAAATTGTAAACAAAAAACGTCATCATCATATGTACACCATATCTACATTCTACAACAAGTTGGCTTCGCAAGGGGCAGTGATCATGGATCCTAGTTGCATTGCATTTCCTTAAGTTACATAAATTTTGTTTAAGAACAAAATAATTAACGAAAGTCATGATTTTGGTGGAATAAACAACGGATTGATATTCACTCCGCTGCTGCTGAATTCATATATTGCATAATGAGCCTTTTCACTTTAGGCAAGAAAGAGTGGTGCAGGCTCACTTGACTTTCAAAATTACCAAGACTTGCAACCGTATCTCAAGTTTAATTCAAACATGAGTAATACTGATAATCTTAAATTCAATTGTGATTTTAAAAGCATATGAGTGAGTGAAGGCAACTCCACCCCACATGTGGAGTAAGAGGTAGAGGTGCATCCAACCCTCTCATAGAAGGGTGATGGGATGAAGGCAACTTTCACTCACTTCTCCTTAGGGTGAAGGCCCTCAACCTTTTTTTTTTATTATTATTATTATTATTTGGTTATTTTCCTACATTACAAATTTTTGATAGTTTGAGGGAGACATTGCCTAATAATTTGAAAGGAATGTATACTATTACTTCCCCTTTTTAATAAAGGAAGTTTATCTAAGAATAAAACAATCAACGACAAAAATTTCTACAAATCCACTCTAATGAATGCCAAATGTCGTCTAACAAGTGAAATACACATATTTTCTTTAACATTCTTAACAGTAATTTATTACCCTTCCATTAACCTAAGAACTTAAACATTGATTTTTGAGAAACTCAAACATACTACAAGACACTTGGGATACTATGTCGTCGCCGTCATATATGCATATATACACACACCATATTTAGCTTCGCAAGAGGTAGTGATCGTGTATCCTAGGTGCATTGCATTTCTTTAAGTAATGGAAATTTTGTTAAGAACAAATTAAAGAGTTAATGAAAATCAATTCAGTGGAATAAATAACGGGTTCACATTCACTCCTAGCTCGGTTTGACAATTTTTAAACATTCAATTTTGAAAAAAATAACAATTTTAAAATGCAATCAATGCTTGATAAAATTGCTCTTTGACCTTTAAAATTGTACATTTTTATTGAAAATGATTTTTGGGGAAAATACGTTTTAGCCTCCTCAACTATCACCCTTTTACGTTTTAGCCCCCTAAAATATCAAACGTTGTTAAGTGACCCCCTTAACTACCAAACAGTTACGTTTTAGCCCCCTCCGTTAGTTTTTACCATGAAATTGGATGGAAACATCAAAACTACGTCGTTTTGAGATTGCAAGTTACCAAAATACCCTCAACTAATGGAGGGGGCTAAAACACAACTGTTTGGTAGTTGGGGGGCCATTTAACAACTTTTTCTTCCCCTTTGCTTTTTGTTTTTCTCTGTCTGGCTTGGCTAGCCATGGCTTTGTGCTACTGGGCTTACCCCGGCAGCCCTGCCCTCTCTCTCTCTCTCTCTCTATCGCACAGAGACACTCAGAAAGTGCATTCACATTCGCCATCTCTCTCTCTCTCTCTCTCTCTAGAAGCACCTTTCTCTGTAACTCTCTCTCCTTCCACTTTTGAGAGGTGTTTTGGCAAAATAGGCAAAAGCAAGAAAAGCTCTCCTCCGTGGCCATGGCGGATGCGACAAAGCACATGCCAGTCACCGGCGGAACTCTGATCTCAGACCTCAAGAGCCTGGTTTTCGTCCTCAGAACCAGAAGAACCGTTGTTTTTGCATATGGGTTCGTGTTTGCTTTTGTTGCTTTCACTGTTTTCTTAGCCTTCAGTCCCTCTTCCAACTCCGTCTCTCCTTGGTTCGCCAACATCTTCTCAGGTAGTAGTAGCAGTAGCAGTACTAGTTCATCGAGCGATTCTTACAGATCCCAGTTCTCTAATATCCAGGGTTGCCGGGGTAAGCCCAGTAGCACAAAGCCATGGCTAGCCAAGCCAGGCAGAGAAAAACGAAAAGCAAAGGGGAAGAAAAAGTTGTTAAATGGCCTCCCCAACTACCAAACAGTTGTGTTTTAGCCCCCTCCATTAGTTGAGGGTATTTTGATAACTTGCAATCTCAAAGCGACGTAGTTTTGATGTTTCCATTCAATTTCACAGTAAAAACTAACGGATGGGGCTAAAACGGAACTGTTTGGTAGTTGAGGGGGCCACTTAACAACGTTTGATATTTTAGGGGGCTAAAATGTAAAAGGGTGATAGTTGAGGGGGCTAAAACGTATTTTCCCCATGATTTTTTCAAAACCACCATTTTTTTAAAAAAAAATGCAATTCCAAATGAAATACTTTTATGTAATTTTGTTTAAAAAACACACTTCTCGCTGAACATGACTCTTAAATAACCCATGTTGGAAGTCCCACGTTAACTCACCTGGGTGAAAACTATAGGATGGGTTCATATACTATATAGTGGGCCTCTTCACCAATGGCAAGAAAGGGATATAGGAGAAGAAAGATTGGTGCAGCAAAATCTAACATTTTGGACCCACATCACATGCATACTACGATAAATCTAACACTTGGATCCATGCTCAGATGCGAAAAGTATTCTAACCTATTCTTTTACACTTCTATCCAGAGATATTAGATTCAATCTCCACAACAATATATACAATCCACCCACATTGCATTTTAAAAAAAAAATGGTATGTTACAACAATAAAGATCGGAATTCAAGTGTAACATAATGTTGAAGCTAAAGATATATTAGTGTTCGGATTACAAATATACAACCAATCCCCACTTTCTAGGGGTACAGGAGCTTATAAATTCATTGTTCAATATCTTATTTTTATGCATAATATAGACTCACCTTTTCCAAGTTGTAGTAATGTTAACTTATGTTCAGCAAAGGCTCAAGACTTGTTCAGGTACTCAGTGACAGGGAGACCAGCCGAGAGAGCTCCACTCTGCAGAATTTAGCCAAATTCTGTGGCTGAAAGCGAACATGGATACTCGAACTTACAGTAATTTCCTTAAGAACCCCTTCGCCCTGATAATCTCGACGAGAGTACAAAACTTTGAGTGTTGAGCCTGTTAAAATAATGAGGATGGGGAAATATTGAGCGGAAGCAAGAAAGAGAATGAACACAAAGAACTTAACGGGTGGTTCGGTGTTAGACACCTAATACCCCCTAAGGGCTATATTGTGCTTATTAACTTAATTTGTCTACAATACAAAGGTCCATATTTAGAGGGTAATGTATAAATACAAGTATGGTAATCAAATCCCCTTGACTTGATTACAATCCCAATATTTAATTACAATCAACCTATAAATAAAAAATATTTGATATCAACATAATTATAGAATATAAGAAAAATATTATATGAATGTCATATGAATGTCAAAAGAAAATATATGTGAGAAAATACTTCAACAATCAGCATCTAAGAGGTGAGTGTTTGTGCACAAGTGTAATTTTCCTTTGTTATGTCATTGATAAAATATCAATTAAATGATTAAATTCAACATTTTATATTATTTAACAGTCACGTTATGTGATTATGATTATGTGTTCTATTAAAGTTCTTTCCTAGAACAAATGATACATCAACGTTCTTAGAAACAAGAGATTCTTTATTAAAAAGTATTGATTCCTATGATGCCTCAAAAGGCATACTTTAGCTACAAATTCACTAGAATCCCACTTTGAATAGAATGTTTCGCTTTACCAATATATTGCAATAAGCTTAAATTCTAAATCTTTATTAATAAATACCATATTGATTCCTATAAGGATATTGCAATTACACAACAGAGTGGAAGGCTTTAAAGATGCTAATTGGACAAACTCTCCCTCAGATAGTAGATCAACTACATGATATTCTACCACATTTTATTATACAACTATTCCATAATGCCAGACGTGACTGTATCAATTATTATTATTTTTTTTTTAACAGTAACCGATCCAAGGGTTGGATGGAATTGCCATTATCAACACTGTGCAACAGTTATAGGAAAAAAATATAATTCCCAGCTTTCCTCTCCATTTTCTCTATCTTTCAGTTTCTGGTTCCTTAAAAATATCAGATTTTTCAATATAATATTCTGGCATAGCTGTCCACAAAATAAGCAAAAATTGCAGTAGATGCTTGAGAAATTACCAAATCCAAAGGTGCTCGTTTTTTGGACGATCAGGTGACTAACTTTTGATCTCTTTATTTTTTTCAATGCCTTGATCTCTTCTACTAGTATTCCGTCGAAATCCAGAAATTCCCCTAGGACATATTTATTTCCTTTAAGCTCCAACCTGCAGAAATATTTAGAAACTGTTTGACAACCATCTAAAAAATGGGTGATGAATGGAAATATGACCATGCATTTGACAACTTATTCTTTTTTTGATAAGTAATGTTGTATATATCAAAAAAGAGCAAATTTAAAGTACAACTCAATTACACCGGAGGTATAACAAAGAGCGCCTAAGTGCACCAAAAAAAAATGACCATGCATTTGACCACTTATTCTTCTAGACTCTAGTGCAGCAACTTGGGTTGGATGCGATGGTTGAAGGGCAGTTTAAGCCCAACCGAAGTGCCTGCCTGAATCCATCAACCTCATTCAAGATGGCAGTTATTCAACCGAAGTGCCCCATGATATGTTGAAACATGCTTAAGAAACTAAGAAATCCACGGATTAATGGCTTTATTAACTGATATGACCAATCGAAAAAAGAAAAAAGAAAAAAAAAATTGCAATGAAACAATAATAAAGTAATAGCACCAAAACCAATTATCTGTAGACTATATGGTAATAAAAACAATTTTCTGTCAACTCAAAATTTCCTTATTTCTTTTAACCAAATATTTAACATTTTTACTCGTATCACCTTAAGAGTGGGTTGGGTTGAACGACCCCCCACCCAACCTTTTTGATGAATACAAATTTATTAAAAATAAAGGCAAATTGAGTACACGAAAAAAAAATAACCGGCCTAATGGTGTTTAAAGTCTAAAAAGTGAACAGGATCTACAAGATTCAAGGAGAAAAAATTAAGAACAAAAGCTATATAGCTCAATCTGATAGAGAACTCAAGAAGGATTTTAAACAAAAGACATTAGATTCGCAGTCCTCAAATAGGCGCTTGTGTACTTTAGGTCGCCTTACGTTTTTTAATAAAATTTTATATATCTTACCAAAAAAAGAAAAACTATAAAGCACAAAATGCATACCAAAAAAAAAAAAAAAAAAGAAGAAAAAAAAAAAGTAATTCTGACCAGCCAATGCTTTTTTCTTTTTCTTTTATTGGGACTAGCCATGCAATGGACTCGATACTGCTCAACAACTCATGGAAAGTGGATGGAAGAAACAACTGGAAATGTTTTCTCGGCCAGACAATACCATTTAACTCCTATGGTACATAGTTGCATGCTAGGACCTTTGTCAGCACATACAATTAGGTTGAGCTCTCATGCCAGTAACACAAGCCATAGAAATACACGACAACTGATCATATTACCATATAAACAACCGCTCCGACCAATTTCCAACCCCATCCCTTGCTTTGAACAAGGTTTCCAACATAAGCAGCATCTCCATCATATTTAATTGATAGCCAAGCTTCTATAAGCAGTAGCTCATTAGTAATTTTCTACACCATGTTCGTTGCATCATGAACTAGCATCTACTCGACATATATATGTTTCACTAACTCATTCTTGGTTTTTGTCTCTACCATATTACATGAAATTTAAGTAGTCAAAATAAAATCCTATCATGCATACATAAGTTTTTAATAAAATTTATTCCAACTTTTTCCTGACTATTAAAAAAATATGTACATTTCACATGTTAAGGGACATATGTCACTTTTATAAACCAGGTTGAAAGAAATTCTTCCAACCCAATTTGGAAGAAAACTTTGTCCAAAGTAAAGGCAGGTTCAAGCATCCTGGCAATTAAGATGTCTAGGGCATAGTTTAATTATTATCCACCAAGACTTGACATTACACACAAAATATAGGGCACAGATAGCAACACACCTATCCCACATTGGAGCTGTGCTAAGGATGGAATCAAACTTCTGATGCATAGACCGTTGCATCTCTTCCCTTCCACGAAAGGCACCATCAGCGCAACCAGAAAACATACTTTTAATTTCTGGTTTCAGTTGTTGCCATCGGTCATAGGTAATGACTTCAGATGGAAAAAGGCTTGGATCAATGATCCTACAAGGGGAAAAAAAAATGTCTTTATATATTTAGCTAATAGTATTAGCAGAAAATTATACAATTAGTACACACTCAAGTGAGCTACTAGTTATTTTTAGGAATAGCAGTGTGACTAGGGGATTACTAGTGAACTAAATTCTAAGAAGCTTCATTTATGAAAATTTCAATCAGTGTGCAAATATTCCTGTCTGATTAACCACACCCACAAGTCAAAGCCTCAAAATGCTCTCAGAGAAGCTCAAGAAATGAGCACTAATAGCATATTAACCAACAGTAAAGCAAACTTTCTCACACAACTTCCTTGGCCAATGAAATTATGACTGGAAAAAAAACTAACAGCAATAAAGCACAGACCACATATTGCGGACAAATCATAAAAGCACCAGTTCCAGGCCATTGATGAAATTCAATTAGATGCGTATTCAAATAACAACACCATCAGGGAAATTTCAATGCATACCGTAAGTTCGGATTAGGCAGTACAACATAGCAAGAAAAATATCCTTCTGGCAGAGCAACTCCTCTCAGGTCAAGATATGATTTAAGAATTGAAGCTTTCCTTTTAGTCTCCACTACCTGAAATATAAAAAAATTATAGAACCAGTTGCAAGAACATTTGGTGGAAAAACAGGCAACCAAGACACATCCTTCTAGATTCCCATTATCTACAAAATTAAGAAAGAAAAAAAAAAAACTAATCTAGAAAATCATAAAGAAGAAATTTTTCAGAACTATATATATATTAAAAAAAACTAAAAAAAAAAAAAAAGCTTGATCCTTGGCCATATTATAACAAAAATCATTTGATACCCAAACCTTAAAAAGCCCAAATAACCTACTGGAGCAACGTGAAAAGTTTTTAAAGCAACAAGGGCAACGACATATAAGGGAGAAGGATCCTCTCCATTTCAAATGAAATGGAGGGGATCCATTTAGTTGTTTTAAGGAATAATGCTACAAGTCTATCTTGTGTCCATCTTAAGTCCATCTAAGAATGATGTGGCTATTAAAATTACCATTGGACTTGTGATTAATCATTATTTAATTTTGATCAAATAATAATTTTAATAGCCACATCATTCTTGGATTGACTTAAAATAGACACAAGATAGACTTTTAGAATTACTCTGTTTTAAGAGGGCATTTTTGTTCAAATAAAGAACAGAAAACCCTGAAATAACAATGTTACCCTCTAAAAGCAACTAACTTGTTCGAAATGGAGAGGATCCAAGTTTTAAGTTGAAGTGGCACGGCTATAACAGAACGCCGGGTTCTATTATAATAGCTATTTGAGTTGAGTATTAAAATATATTAAGAAACAATTATTTTGTTTCTTTTCTTTTGTTTATTTTGTTCTTAATACTAACCAGATATTGATTTTAATTTTTTATATATCAATTTAATATTTAATTTTAATATAGTTTTTGATTTAAACTTTGGCTTCCCTATGTTTATATATTTTTTATTCATATTTTGGCCCCTTCCCCGATAAAAATTTATGACTCCATCCCTGTTATTACTTGACCATTATGAAGAAGTTTGACTCTTAATTAATACTAAGTACAAAAGTAAAAGTCTCCAAGAGGTAGATCAATCGGCTGTAGACCATGCTTCATTAAACGAAGATCATTAGTTTGAATTTCCCTCCCCTATCTCTTGTGTGGACATGTAAAAAAAAAAAATACAAAACTATGAATTAGGATCCTCTCAAATCGGTGAAAGATATTTTTGTTCCCTCAAAAAATGAAAAAACAAAAATATCCATTCATTTGAATTAGAGAGAATCTTGTTCCCAAAACTACCCCCACCAAATTTTATATCATACACTTGTTTTAAACACCAAATCAACTTATCAAAAACCTAACAGACAGCAATCCAAACCTAACTAAACCATGCTATATATAGCTCCGTAGAACGAGTAATGTTACAAATTCCACTTGAGTTCCTCCAAGAATGATGTGGCTATTAAAATCACTATTAGGCTTGTAATTGATTATTATTGGATTCTGATCAAATTGTGATTTTAATAGTCACGTCATTCTTGAAAAAACTTAAAAAAGACTTAAGAGGGACTTCTAGAATTACTCTTATAACTGGAATACACAATATTTTTGGGCATCCTTCACGTGATAGACCCGCTAAAGAAAGCTGAATTCATTAACCAAAGAAACAAGAATTTGAACTTACAGGATCAGGAAGACGCTCTTCTTTTGTGGCTTTAATAATAACCCAGCTGGAATCTGGAGACACTACTGCAGTTCCGGATATATCCTTAACAGATATTACCACTGCCTTCCTGTAATAATTGATGCATTAAGTACTAAAAAAACAATAAATTGAAGCACAAGAGAAAATAGATTCCTAAGTATATATGCTTCTCCTTTTAATTTATTCATTTTTTCTTTTCATATCCTTGTATTTTCCACCATTTTCTCATCAGCTAAACATGGAAAATACAAAAATTACTCAGCAAAGTCAAGTTCAGTAAGTGGAAAATCTTACCCTTCGGTAACAAGAACAATGTCGATATCCTGTCTTGAAACGGTGTCGGCGTCCGGAATTCGAAGCCCCACATACGCCTTTCCACCATAAAGCTTTTCAAGCCTACAATGTTTTTCAAAAAAAATAAAAAATAAAAAAAATTAGAGAAGCATACTCTCTATCTGGATGCCGAGAAAATGCGGGAAAGGAAGAGAAGAAAAAAAAGAAAAAATCGAATCTCGTATTTTCTGCTGATTCAGCTGGTCAGCCTATACACAATGAGAAACCAATATTTTATTAGAAAAAAGAAGTGATAGTTTTCCCAGTTCCCAAACAACGAAAAGAACAGGTCAAAAAGAAATCACATCTTCACCTTCTCTTATTTGACTCGCATTTTCTCAGCAACCAAACGGATCGAGTAGGACTACTAAGATCGAGAAAATAAGAAAGTCTTCCCTTTTAAGTAAAATACCTATTTGCGACTGCAAAGAGGGAATTATATTTAGAGGATTCCTCCACCAAAACGTCGTCGGTGTACCAGTCGTATGCCTTTACCAGACCGTACAAGATCACGCCACCAGCGATCTTTGCCCACATGGTGTTGCGTCTCCTGTTTGCTTCAGAACGTTGGCTTCGCCAGAAAATACGCAGATGCTATTCATAACACAAGGATATCAAATTAAGGAGAGAGAGAGAGAGAGAGAGAGAGAGGGGAAAGTAGTTCCTAGGAGAGAGAATCTTCTCTCTTCTCTTTTTATCGTAATCGTACAAGGAGAGGGAGTGAGATGACCAGTGCCTTGAACAGGACGCGGGAGCGTAGCGCGCGTTTGAGTTTTTTTTTTTCTTTTTTTAAAATCAAAAGGGAGATGGGGAAAAGGATGATCGTTTGAGTTTTTTTTTTTCTTTTTTTAAAATCAAAAGGGCGATGGGGAAAAGGATGATCGATGTGGTGTAGTACTAGTCTCCATTTGAGTAATGATTTTCCCCGACCGTAAACAGTCATTTTGATTTAAAAAAATATAAAATATTATTAAAAATATAAATTAATAGTAACTTTTTTAAAAAAAATAATATTTTTTCAAACCGACATAAATAATTATTCACTCACATCATTTATAGAAAAATCATTAATCGTCTCGATTTTAGTGAGCAGGGCTGGGCTTTTTGTCCAAACTACCCATGCTTAATTGATATATATATATATATATATTAACGTGAACAATTTCAGACTCCCTTTACTTTCATTTTTTTTGCTTTAACCCATCATTTTCAGCTGAGTTGTCTCCATTTTGCTTAAAACTTAGCAGTTAAGCATGAGTAGGTTGGACAAAAAGCCCAGCCCCGCCTATATATATATATATATATAAGATGATTAAAAAATTAAAAAAATTTATCATTTATCATTTGTCTACTTAAAGTGATTTTTCTTTTGGTTATTATTTTTTTTAAGTGCTGACATGAGAATCCTATTAAAACACGTCACGTCCATAAATGTAAAACATGTATGAAAAGTAGCATTATTTTAAACGAAAATATTTATTTACCTTGTTTGTGGACCTTGTGGTGATAAGAAAATTATTTTAAAAATTCTCAAAAACAAATTAGTTAAACCTATACTTTTTGAAAACTCAAATTCTATAGAAAAAAAAAATATCTTATTAGACAAAAAAAGTATTATTGCACAAGTTTTATCAATATTATTATTTGCATTTCATGCATCCTTACTCTTCGCATCAACGTCATTATCCATTTATCTTTAATACTAGGGAAAACCATGTTCAAGTCCTTCTATCACCAAGTTTTTACTACCATTATCACAATAATTGTTATAATTATTATAGCATTGTAACTTAACTTCTTAATTTTTAAATATATTCAACAAAACACAAAAACTTAAGTTAAATGGTATTGAAACTTTCTTTAGTTTTTAAATATATTCAACAAAACACAAAAACTCAAGTTAAATAGTATTGAAACTTTCTTTACTTTTAAATCTTGTATTTTTTTTCTCTCTCTCTTTTGTATTCAACTCCCCATTTTATGTGCAAGTATGAGCTTAGGTGTGTTAAAGCTTTTGGGTTTGAGTGGTCTATTTGTACTACATACTCAATGTACTACACCTTGTTAATAAATTTCTTCCAAATTGTCTTTGCCGATGGATATAAGCTTATAAAATTGAACAACTTAAATCTTGATATCTTGTATAATTGATTATGTTATTTATATTATGCTATTTTATGCTTCGCTGGGATCCTATAATTATTTTATCTCTAACAGTTTTCCACTACAAACTACAAAAGTGCTCGACTTTAGATCAGAATCAATTCCTTTTTTAGCTTTTTCAGCACCTTTTGTCCTACACCATCAATGTTTTACGGAGTTAATTGTTGTGATATTGTATTTGATACAATTATTCAAATCTTAACTACTTATTTATATCGAAAGATTAAATTAATGAAGTGTATATTGCTTTGAAATATCAACTTGTTTTGAAACTCAAAAGTGAAATGTATTCTAGTTGTACTATTAAATTAATGAAGTGCACATTGCTTGTAAAATTTGTTTTAGATGGCAGTATATCAAATTTGTAAGTCTAATTTGAGGAGGATGGAATCATGATTTACAAAGAAAAAAAAAATCTAATAAAAATGGTTGAACCAGCATAAAAAAAGCATGTGCGCCTGGGTCTGCCATTGTCCTCTGTTATGATATTCCTTTTTTTTTTTTTTTTTTTTGGCGGGTAAAAAGAGGGGAGGGGCAGTGTTTGGGTGGCTGACCAGAAGGCGAGCTTGCAGGCCGATTTTGAACAGAATACAGCCCAACACTAATTTATGCATCATACAGCTAATTAGGTTTTTTTTTTTATAAAAGAAAAAAAAAATAGTAATCACAGAAGCAGATAGCAACTGTTAACAGGATTTTAGGGGTAAGGCGCATGCAAAAACGGGTCAACCAATCAAATTTACATACCTGGAAAATCTTATGTTCAAGGTTTCAAAACCTCTGTATTCCATATAACTAACTGTTAACCATAATGTATAAGATTCTGGTTCCTTCCTTCAAAACAGTTCATCTCATAGAGGGGTGATGGGATGAAAGCAACTTTCACTTGTTTCTCCTTAGGTGAAGGCCCTCAACCTTTTTATTATTATTATTATTATTTGAGTATTTTCCTACGTTACAAATTTCTGATAGTTTGAGGGAGATATTGCCTAATAATTTGAAAGGAATGTATATTTTCCCTTTTTAATAATAAAAGTTCATCTAAGAATAAAACAATCAACTATAGAATTTCCTCAAATCCACTCTAATAAATGCCAAATGTCGTCTAACATGTGAAATACACATATTTTCTTTAACATTTTTAACAGTAATTTATTACTCTTCCATTAACCTAAGAACTCAAACATTGATTTTGAGAAACTCAAACATACTACAAGACACTTGGCATACTATGTCGTAGTCATCATATATATATAACACCATATTTCTATATATAAAAATAAAAAATAAAAACGCCATATTTACAATAAATTGGCTTCACAAGAGGTAGTGATCATGTACCCTAGGTGCATTGCATTTTTGTAAGTGACAGAAATTTTGTTAAGAACAAATTAAAGAGTTAATGAAAATCATTTCAGTGGGTTCACATTCACTCTTAGTTTGGTTTGGCGGTTTTGTAACGTTCAATTTTGAAAAAATAACAATTTCAAAATGCAGTCAATGCTTGATAAAATTGCACTTTAACCTTTAAAATTATACGTTTTTATTGAAAACAATTTTTTCAAAACCGCCATTTTTTAAAAAAAAATGCAATTCCAAACGAAATACTTTATGTAAACATGACTCTAAAATAACCCATGTTGGAAGTCCCACGTTAAGTCAGCTGCGTGAAAACTATAGGATGGGTTCATATACCATATAGTGGGCCTCTCCACCAATGGAAAGAAAGGGATTTAGGAGAAGAAAGATTGGTGCAGCAAAATCTAACATGTTCGACCCACATGGGCCACATCACATGCATACTACGATAAATGTAACACTTGGATCCATGCTCAGATGCGAAAAGTATTCTAACCTATTCTTTTACACTTCTATCCAGAGATATTAGATTCAATCTCCACAAAAATATATACAATCCACCCACATTGCATAAAAAATTAAAAAAACAAAAACAAAAACAAAATTGACATGTTACAACAAGAAAGACTGGAATTCAAGTGTAACATAATGTTGAAGCTAAAGATGTATTAGTGTTTGGATTATAAATATACAACCAATCCCCACTTTCTGGGGGTACAGGAGCGTATAAATTCATTGTTCAATATCTTATTCTTATGCATAATATAGACTCACATTTTCCAAGCTACAATGATGCTAACTTATGTTCAGCAGAGGCTTAAGAATTATTCAGATACTCAGTGACAGAGAGACCAGCTGAGAGAGCTCCAATTTGCAGAATTTATTAACCCAATTCTGTGGCTTAAAGAGAACTTGGAGACTCGAACTTAGAGTAATTTCCTCCCTCTTAGAAGCCAAACCCTCTTCACCCAAATAATCTCGGTTGAGCATTGAGCCCTCTGCAATCCACCCATGGAAACTTGAATAAATCATATGAATGTTAAAAGAAAATATACGTGAGAAAATACTTCAGATCAGCATCTAAGAGGTGAGTGTTTGTGCACAAGTGTAATTTTCCTTTGTTAAGTCACTGATAAAATATTAATTAAATGATTAAATTTAACATTTCATATAATTTAACAGTTATGTTATGTGATTATGATTATGTCTTCTATAAAAGTTCCTAGAACAAACAATACATCAACGTTCTTAGAAACAAGAGATTCTTTATTAAAATATAGGGAGAAATTCACTTTACCCCCCTAAAGTTTTAAAGAATTTTCAATTTGAATCCTAAAGTTTAAAAATTGACAATTTACCCCCTTAATGTTTCAAAAAATTTCAATTCAGACCATCCGTTACTAATTTTCGTCTAATTGGAATAAAATTTTTTAAAAAAGCATGAGGGTAATTACGTAATTTATAGGTTTCCGTCAAATTTGACAGAAATTAGTAACATAATGTTTAAATTGAAATTGTTTGAAATATTAGGGGGTACATTGCCAATTTTTAAACTTTGATATTTAAATTAAAAAACCCTAAAACTTCAGGGGAGTAAAGTGGATTTTCTCCTAAAATATATTGATTCCTATGATGCCTCAAAAGGTATACTTTTGCTACAAATTCACAAGAATCCAACTTTGAATAGAATGATTCACTTTACCAATATATTGCAATAAGCTTAAATTCTATATCTTTATTAATAAATACCATATTGATTCCTATAATGATATTGCAATTACACAACAGAGTGGAAGGCTTTATCGATGCTAATTGGACAAACTATCCCTCAAATAGTAGATCAACTACATGATATTTTGCCACATTTTAGTATACAACTATTCCATAACGCCAGACATGACTGTATCAATCATTTTTTTATTTTTTTATTTAATTTTTTTTAACAATGGCCGATCCAAGGGTTGGATGGAATTATCAACATTGTGCGACAGTAATAGGAAGAATTCCTAGCATTAATCTCCTTTCCTCTCCATTTTCTGTCTTTCAGTTTCTGGTTCCTTAAAAATATCAGATTTTTCAACATAATATTCTGGCATAACTGTCCACAAAATAAGCAAAAATTGCAATAGATGCTTGGGAAATTACCAAATCCAAAGGTACCTTTGCTCGTTTGTTGGACGATCAGTTGACTAACTTTTGATCTCTTTATTTTTTTTAATGCCTGGATATCTTCTACTAGTATCCCGTCGAAATCCAGAAATTCCCCTAGGACATATTTATTTCCTTTAAGCTCCAACCTGCAGAAATATTTAGAAACTGTTTGACAACCATCTAAAAAATGGGTGATGAATGGAAATATGACCATGCATTTGACCACTTATTCTTCTATACTCTAGTGCAGCAACTTGGGTTGGATGCGATGGTTGAAGCCTTGAAGGGCAGCTCAAGCCCAACCGAAGTGCCTGCCTGAATCCATCAACCTCATTCAAGATGGCAGTTATTCAACCGAAGTGCCCCATGATATGTTGAAACATGCTTAAGAAACTAAGAAATCCACGGATTACTAGCTTTATTAACTGATATGACCAATCGAAAAAATAAAATAAAAAATTGCAATGAAACAATAATAACACAAGTAATAGCACCTAAACCAATTATCTATAGACTATATGGTAATAAAAACAATTTTCTGTCAATTCAGAATTTCGCTATTTCTTTTAACCAAATATTTAACATTTTTACTCGTATCACCTTAAGAGTGGGTTGGGTTGAACAACCCCCCACCCAACATTTTTTATGAATACAAATTTATTAAAAAGAAAGGCAAATTGAGTACATGAAAAGAAAATAACCGCCCTAAGGGCGTCTAAAGTCTAAAAAGTGAACAAGATCTACAAGCTTCGAGGAGAAAAAATTAAGAACAAAAGCTATATGGCTCAATCTGAGAGAGAACTCAAAGCGGATTTAAAAAAAGAAAAAAAGAGACAACTATAAAGCACAAGATGCATACACAAAAAAAAAAGTAATTCTGACCAGCCAATGCTTTTTTCTTTTTCTTTTATTGGGACTAGCCATGCAATGGACTCGATACTGTTCAATTATTATCCACCAAGACTTGACATTACACACAAAATATAGGGCACAGATAGCAACACACCTATCCCACATTGGAGCTGTGCTAAGGATGAAATCAAGCCTCTGATGTATAGACCCTTGCATCTCTTCCCTTCTACGAAAGGCACCTTCAGCGCAACCAGAAAACATACTTTTATGTTCTGGTTTCAGTTGTTGCCATCTGTCATAGGTAATGACTTCAGATGGAAGAAGGCTTGAAGAAATGATCCTACAAGGGGAAAAAAAAGAATACGTCTTTATATATTTAGCTAATAGTATTAGCAGAAAATTATACAATTAGTTATTTTTCAGAATAGCAGAGTGACTAGGGGATTACTAGTGAACTAAATTCTAAGAAGCTTCATTTATGAAAATTTCAATCAGCTTCCAACCTAAGCACCACTTCATCTATAAATTCTGCTAAGACGCTGTAAGCGGCAAATGCTTGCAATCTGCAAAGCCTTTAGAAGAAAACAACACAAAGATGAATGTGCAAATATTCCTGTCTGATTAACCACACCCACAAGTCAAAGCCTCAAAATGCTCTCAGAGAAGCTCAAGAAATGAGCACTAATAGCATATTAACCAACAGCAAAGCAAACTTTCTCGCACAACTTCCTTGGCCAATAAAATTATGAATGGACAAAAAAAAACTAACAGCAATAAAGCACAGACCACATATTGCGGACAAATCATAAAAGCACTAGTTCCAGGCCATTGATAATTAGACCATACAAGTACATTTCAGAATTCAATTAGATACGTAATCAAATAACAACACCATCAGGGAAATTTCAATGCATACTGTAATTTCGGATTAGGCAGTACAACATAGCAAGAAAAATATCCTTCTGGCAGAGCAACTCCTCTCAGGCCAAGATATGATTGAAGAATTGAAGCTTTCCTTTTAGTCTCCACTACCTGAAATATAAAAAATTATAGAACCAGTTGCAAGAACGTTTGGTGGAAAAACAGGCAACCAAGTCACATCCTTCTAGATTCACATTATCTACAAAATTAAGAGAAAAAAAAAAAATCATAAGGAAGAAAATTTTCAGAACTACATAAAAAAAATAAAAAAAGGCTTGATCCTTGGCCCTATTATAACAAAAATCATTTTATACCCAAACCTTCAAAAGCCCAAATCTATCGTCAACCAGAACCCAAATAGGCATGAGCAATAACCTCCCGGAGCAACGTGGAAAGTTTTTAACACAACAACCTAAAAGAGTTTTTAATGCAACAAGGACAACAACATATAAGTTGAAGTGGCACGGCTATAACAGAACACCGGGTTCTATTATAATAGCTATTTTAGTTGAATATTAAAATATAGTAAGATTTTGTTTCTTTTCTTTTGTTTATTTTGTTCTTAATACTAACCATATATTAATTTTAATTTTATATATCAATTTAATATTTAATTTTAATTTTTTTTTGTAAGAACAATTTTAATATATTTTTTGATTTATACTTTGGCTTTCCTATGTTTATGTATTTTTTATTCATATTTTGGCCTCTTCCCCCATAAAAATTTATGACTCCATCCCTGTTTGCACTTGACCATTATGAAGAAATTTGACTTCTTAATACTAAGTACACAACTAACCCAGCAATTTTAAATCGTACACTTGTTTTAAACACCAAATCGGCTGATCAAAAACAAGGGCGGATCCAAGGGGGGTCCCCACCCTCAACCCCCAAAAAATTCCTTTACCCCCTGTAAAGCTGAATGATCAGTAGAGGAGAAAGATGAGGAGGTCGAACGACGGCCGGAGATGAGATGCTGGAGTCCTCGACGTACGGCTGGTGGGGGTACGGCTAAGCTACGGAGGACGGGCTGAGGAAGAAGAGTAAGCTTGAGAGAGTGAGCGCGGAGAGAGACGGCTGGAGAGAGTGAGGAAGAAGAGAGAGCTCTCGAGTGAGAGGGAGAGAGGGTGAGGAAGAGAGATCAGTGAGTGAGTTGCAGAAGAAAGAAAAAAAGGGGGAGAATGAGCTTCAACTGGCGCGCGGAGGAAGAAAAAAAAAATTATTTATATGGGGTTTACTAGGGGTTCTCCCCGTAGTGTTCTCCTGGCGTTCTCTCAGTCTTACGTAGAACATGAATTAAGAAAAAATAAAATTGTAGTATCATTTTTTTGCTAACAGATTAATTTCTATGAGTTAATAGTTAGGTTCTAATACTATAAAACTTGTTTTTGGATTTAAAACTAAAACCTAAGGGTGGAAGGTTAACCATTTAGGGATGGTATCGTCCAAAATAGATTTGATCATTTTAAATTTAATGCTAATGCCTCAATACAAATTTGGTGTTAATGCCTCAAATTTGGTACTAATGCCTAAAAAAACTGGTGGTGAAAGCCACTACAATTTTATTTTTTCTTAAATCATGTTTTACGTAAGACTAGGAGAACACCAAGAGAACCTACGGGGAGAACCCCTAGCATTTTCCTATTTATATATATAAATGATGAANGTGCTTCAATTTATTGTTTTTTTAGTACTTAATGCATCAATTATTACAGGAAGGCAGTGGTGATATCTGTTAAGGATATATTGGGAACTGCAGAAGTGCTTCCGGATTCCAGCTGGGTTAGCACAGAAGAGCGTATTACTTTTCCTGATCCTGTAAGTTCAAATTCTAATTTCTTTTTGGCAAAGGAGTGTCCTCGAAGGATCGGAAATCGGAGCAGATTTAATTGAGATGAGAAAAAAAGTGAAAATATCTTGTATAAAAAAGTGAAAAAATTTATTTTGTAGTGATTTTTTTAGTTAAATAGTAATAAAAAATGATTGATGTAAGAGAAAACTTCAGAAAGCCCCCCTATCTTCTATCCTTTTACACAAACCACCCATGAACGAAAAAAAGTCACTTACCTCCCTTAATCTTTCGTTTCCTCTTACTTAGAAGTTAGAACCCCTTAAGACATGATCTGCCAATTATACCCTCACTCCAAAACTACACCATTTTGGATTCGTCTAAAACGACGTCGTTTTGCCCAAAACAACGTAGTTTTGATCATTAAAATTATTATTATTATTTATAAAAAGAAAGGAAAAAATATATATTTTTTTTTTAAAAAAGAAGGTAATCGGGGGTGGGCCACTCCATTTTTGGCCAAGGGGTGCTGGACCCACCCCCACGACCTGTCTGGGGGTGGTCGAACCACCCCCATGGCCAAGGGGGTGATCCGGCCACCCCCAACCAAAAGGCCCCCCCCAAAAAAAAGAATGGGTTTTGGGCTTTTGGGGGTGGTCCGGTCACCCCAAAAGGCCAAAAAAGAAAGAAAGAAAGAATGTGTTTTAGGCTTTTGGGGGTGGCGGAACCACCCCCAAGGGCCTAGGGGTGGTCCGGCCACCCCCAAAAGGCGCAAAACTGTCCGGCCACCCCCCAAAAGCGCAAAATCTTTTTTTTTTTGGTGCCTTTTGGAGGTGGCTGGAGCCACCCCCATGGCCAATCTAGGGGTGGTTTTGACCACCCCTAGATTGGCCATGGGGGTGGCTCCAGCCACCTCCAAAAGGCACCAAAAAAAAAAAGATTTTGCGCTTTTGGGGGGTGGCCGGACAGTTTTGCGCCTTTTGGGGGTGGCCGGACCACCCCTAGGCCCTTGGGGGTGGTTCCGCTACCCCCAAAAGCCTAAAACACATTCTTTCTTTCTTTCTTTTTTGGCCTTTTGGGGTGACCGGACCACCCCCAAAAGCCCAAAACCCATTCTTTTTTTTGGGGGGGGCCTTTTGGTTGGGGGTGGCCGGATCACCCCCTTGGCCATGGGGGTGGTTCGACCACCCCCAGACAGGTCGTGGGGGTGGGTCCAGCACCCCTTGGCCAAAAATGGAGTGGCCCACCCCCGATTACCTTCTTTTTTAAAAAAAAAATATATATTTTTTCCTTTCTTTTTATAAATAATAATAATAATTTTAATGATCAAAACTACGTTGTTTTGGGCAAAACGACGTCGTTTTAGACGAATCCAAAATGGTGTAGTTTTGGAGTGAGGGTATAATTGGCAGATCATGTCTTAAGGGGTTCTAACTTCTAAGTAAGAGGAAACGAAAGATTAAGGGAGGTAAGTGACTTTTTTTCGTTCATGGGTGGTTTGTGTAAAAGGATAGAAGATAGGGGGGCTTTCTGAAGTTTTCTCTTACATCAATCATTTTTTATTACTATTTAACTAAAAAAATCACTACAAAATAAATTTTTTCACTTTTTTATACAAGATATTTTCACTTTTTTTCTCATCTCAATTAAATCTGCTCCGATTTCCGATCCTTCGAGGACACTCCTTTGCCAAAAAGAAATTAGAATTTGAACTTACAGGATCAGGAAAAGTAATACGCTCTTCTGTGCTAACCCAGCTGGAATCCGGAAGCACTTCTGCAGTTCCCAATATATCCTTAACAGATATCACCACTGCCTTCCTGTAATAATTGATGCATTAAGTACTAAAAAAACAATAAATTGAAGCACAAGAGAAAATAGATTCCTAAGCATAAAGGGTGTGTTTGGGAATGGACCGAATCGGAGGAAGTGGATTGTTACTATAGCAGATTTGATTGATGTAAAGAAAAAAATAAGAATGTTTTGTATAAAAAAGTGAATTTTTTGTTTTGTAGTAATAAAAAGTAATTGACGTGATATAAAATAATAAGAATGTTGGGATTGATTTTGAAAATTTTTTTTTGAGACTTTACAAAGTCCAGTCCGATCTCTTGGCAAACATAGCCATAGGCTTCTCCTTTTTATTTATTTATTTTTTCTTTTCATATCCTTGTATTTTCCAACATTTTCTCATCAGCCAAACATAGAAAATACAAAAATTATTCAGCAAAGTCAACTTCAGTAAGTGCCTAAGTGGAAACTCTTACCCTTCGGTAACAAGAACAATGTCAATAGTCTGTCGTGAAACGGTGTCGGCGTCCGGAATTCGAAGCCCCACATACGCCTTTCCACCATAAAGCTTTTCAAGCCTACAATGTTTTTCAAAAACAAAAAAAAATTAGAGAAGCATACTCTCTATCTGGATGCCGAGAAAAATGCGGGAAAGAACGAGAAGAAAAGAAAAAAGAAAAAAGAAAAAAAATCGAATCTCGTATTTTCTGCTGATTCAGCTGGTCAGCCTATACACAACGAGAAACCAATATTTTATTAGAAAAAAGAAGTACTGTTAGTTTTCCCAGTTCCCAAACAACGAAAAGAACAAGAAGTCAAAAAGAAATCACATCTTCACCTTCTCTTATTTGACTCGCATTTTCTCAGCAACCAAACGGAGTAGGACTACTAAGATCGGGAAAATAAGAAAGTCTTCCCTTTAAGTAAAATACCTATTTGCGACTTCAAAGAGGGAATTATATTTAGAGGATTCCTCCACCAAAACGTCGTCGGTGTGCGAGTTGTATGCCTTTACCAGACCGTACAAGATCACGCCACCTGCAGCGATCTTTGCCCACATGGTGTTGCGTCTCCTATTTGGTTCAGAACGTTGGCTTCGCCAGAAAATACGCAGATGCTATTCATAACACAAGGATATCAAATTAAGGAGAGAGAGGCAGAGAGAATCTTATTTTTCTCGGGAAAGTAGTTCCTAGGAGAGAGAATCTTCTCTCTTTTCTCTTTTTATTGTAATCGTACAGGGAGAATGAGTGTGATGATCAGTGCCTTGAACTGGACGCGGGAGCGTAGCGCGCGTTTGAGTTTTTTTTTTAATTTTTAAATCAAATGGGAGATGGGGAAAAGGATGATCAATGTGGTGACGTGTAGTGGGCGGAATCGGATCCTCTCCATTTTAGTGGGCGGGGCTGGGCTCTTTGTCCAAACTACAAATGCTTAACTGCTAAGTTTTATATATATATATATTAACGTGAATAATTTCAGACTCCTTTTACTTTTCTTTTTTTTTTGCTTTAACCCATCATTTTCAGCTGAGTTGTCACTTGTCTCCATTTTGCTTAAAACTTAGCACTTAAGCATGTAAAGTTTGGACAAAAAGCTCAGCCCCGCGCCCACTAAAATGGAGACTACACACACCTATATATAGGGCTAGCAATTTAACCCGTGATACGCGAACCTGACACAAATACGACATGCGAAAATCGGGTTAGGGTTGGACATAATCGGGTTCGGGTCATAAACGGGTTAGCCCGTTTATGACACGTTTATAATCGTGTCGGGTCGTGACAACCAGCCGGGTCACGGGTTTGCGCGTTTTAGTCGTGTCGGGTCAACCCGTGACCCAGCNCCAGCGGGTTGACACGTTTATTTTTTAAAAAATATATATTTATTTTTTAAATTTTTTTTTTTTGTTTTTTTTCTCCATGCTAGTGGTTATTAACTTATTATATCACTTTGAAATCTCCAAATACATCTCCACTTGTAAATTTCTCAAATGTTTGTGTAAATATTAATTATTTTGTTGAAGTATAAAGTTTTATTTCAAATTAAATTAAAATTTTTTCTTCTGATTTATATATTAAAGTGGTTGGTAGTGTCTAAAATTGATATGATTTATAGGGGTGAAATTTAAAACCGCCTAACCGCATCCGCTAACCGCTAACCGCACTAACCGCTATCCGCATTAACCGCTAACCGCTTTGAAAGCGTTTAGCGGTTAGTGGATTTTGAAAAACCGCCAACCACTAACCGTTAACCGCTAACCGCCTTTTTTAAAAATATAATATATATTTCTATTATATATATATTTCATATAATAAATAACAATAAGTTATTGTAGCCTATTAGTTATTGTGCGCCTATTTTACTTAGAAGTCCCAATTTCGATTCCCCCCACCTTCAACTTTTGTTTGGGTTTTATATTTTTATTATTTATATAATATAGAAGTGTAAAACCACGTAGTTTTGCACTTCTATATATTCATTTCTTTCTAACCCAAAACGATAATTTTATTGTAATTTTATTCGTATGTTATATGTTGTAGAATGTGACCAACAAGATTTTGGTATAATAGTTCAACATATAATGCTCATTTTAAACCAACAATTTTTAATGCTAAAATGGCCATGAAAGAGGAAAAAAAATGTTTAAAGTGAGCAAAACAAGGGTTTAAAGTGAGCCCAAAACCGACCCAAAAAAAAAACCAATGAAAGCCCAATAAAAAGCGGTTAGTAAAAAAGCGGTTAACCGCATCCGGTTAACCGCTAACCGGACCGCTAGCGGTTAGCGGATGCGGTTAGTAGATTCTACTAACCGCCTAGGCGGTTAGCGGTCCGCTAACCGCAACCGCTATTTCATCCCTAATGATTTATATATGTATTTTTAGTAGAATATGTACCAAATATTTTTAAAAAATATAAATGAGAATCACATGTACTTTAAATACATATCAATTTGATAGACGGAATTGAAAACAATTATCACATGTCCATCACAAATATCTTTAAGAGTGAGATAAGAATATAATCCTTTTAGTAAATAAATATCCAAAAGCTCTTCTTATTCCTAAACCACAAATAAATTGATCAAGATCTTTTATATTTTTTGTATTATATTTGTAACTGCTTTCATCTATTAGAATGTGTTATTAGATAAAAGAACATTGTATTTGTCATTTTGTTGCATTGGTTGCTAAAATTTTGCTATTAAAAAGTTTTTTTTTTTTAAAAAAAAAAAAACTAAAAATAAATTTATATTCGGGGTCGTGTCGGTTTCGAGTTCGCGTGTCGTGACACGACACGTTTATACAAATGGGTTCATGTCGTGTCACCCGTTTATGGAGCGTGTCGTGTTCGGGTCGGAGGGTTCAACACGATTAATTAATCGTGTCGTGTCGTGTCGAACATAATCGGGTCGGGGCCCGAACCCAGCACGCCGACCCGAATTGCCACCCCTACATATATATATAATTTTACAAATTTAATAAATCAACCATTATATTTATAAATTTGTATCGATCTCACACAAATCTAATGGTAAATTCATCAATTTACTATTAAGATTATTAAAAAATGAATAAATTTTATCATTTATCATTCATCTATTTGAAGTGATTTTTCTTTTGGTTATTATTTTTTTTAAGCGCTAACATAAGAATTCACTTAAAACATGTCACATCAACAGATGTGAAACGGGTTTGAAAAGTAACATTATTTTAAACGAAAATATTTATTTGCCTTGCTTGCTGACCTTGTGGTGATAAGAAAATTATTTTAAAAATTCTCAAAAACAAATTATTTAAACCTATACTTTTTGAAAACCCAAATTCTATAGAAAAATAAAAATAAAAATCTTATTAGACAAAAAAAGTATTATTGCACAAGTTTTATCAATATTATTATTTGCATTTCATGCATCCTTACTCTTCACATAATCTTCATTATCTTTAATACTAGGGAAAACCACGTTCACCCCCCTCTATCACCAAGTTTTTACTACCATTATCGCAATAGTTGTTATAATTATTATAGCATTTTAACTTAACTTCTTAATTTTTAAATATATTCAACAAAACAACAAAAACTTAAGTTAATAGTATTGAAACTTTCATTAGTTTTAATCTTGTAAAATTTTTTTTCTCTCTTTTGTATTCAACTCCCTCTTCTATGTGCGAGTATGAGCTTGGATGTATTAAGGCTTTTAGGTTTGAGTGGTTTATTTGTACTACTCATTGTACTCCACCTTTTGTTAATAAATTTCTTCAAAGTTGTTTTTGCCGATAAATGTAAGCTTATTAAACCAAACCACTTAAATTTAAATTTTAGTGTATTGTACGATTGAATATGTTATTTCTATTATGCTATTTTCTGCTTTTATCCCAACGATTCTCCATTGCAAACTACAAAAAGTGATCAACTTTAAACCATAATCAATTCCTTTTTTAGCTTTTTCGGCACCTTTTGTCCTACACCATCCATGTTTTACAGAGTTAATTGCTGTGATATTGTATTTGATACAATTATTCAAATCCTAACTACTTATTTATATCGAAAGATTAAATTAATGAAGTGCATATTGCTTTGAAATATCAACTTGTTTTGAAACTCAAAAGTGAAATGTATTCTAGTTGTACTATTAAATTAATGAAGTGCACATTGCTTGTAAAATTTGTTTTAGATGGCAGTATATCAAATTTGAAAATCTAATTTGAGGAGGATGGAGTCATGATTTACAAAGAAAAAAAAAATCTAATAAAAATGTGTTTTTCTCTAGGTATTTATCCATTTTATCTTGGACAACATGAGTAATTGAAGCTGCATATTTTAGTGGTCTTAGCTTTTTAAAAAAAACAAAAAAAATTATTTTGGAAGAAGATAGTCATACATTTTGTTTGTTTAAAAAAATCAATAGCTGATTTTCACTATAAGGTTATTACGACAATCATATAGTAGCATATTAAATAACATTTATCTTTCTCAAAAGTTAAGTAACATTATTAGTAAGAATGACCTTTAAGCTTCTTGTTACAAATGAATTTATGTGGTCGTATAGTGCCACACATCCTAAATCATTGATGTGGCATCCTCAGCTTATGTCATGTGCGTGACGCCTAAACTCAAGTCCAGTCCAGTGTGCACATAAGACACACGACGCAAGTCTTACTCATTTTTGTAAATTAAGCGAGAAAGAAAAAAACTACATTTTCGTATAAATTACAATCCGTTTCTTGGTACAATAACTCTGATAAGTATAGTATCCTAACACATTTTTTAAAAACTTCTATCCCGAACGAACTAATATTAGCATCTTTAACTCAATCTCCACTACAATACATACAATACAACCTCAGAGCATAAGCAATAATCGAGATGTTACAAGAAGAAATATATAGGAACTCAAGGGTATCATAATAAACTCACCTCTTTTCCAATCTGCAGTAATGCTAACTTGCGTTCAACAGAGGCTTTGTTTAGGCGCTCAGTGAGAGAGACACAACTGACGAAAGCTTGAATTTGCAGACTTTACTTGAATCTTGCGGCTGAAGGAGAACCTCGGTACCCGATCTTACAGTCACTTCCTTCCACTCAGAAGCTGAAGCCCCTTCACTCCGATAATCCCGAGGGGAGTACAAAACTTGAAGTGTCGAGGGGCCTGCAATTGGCCCATGGAAACTTGAATAAATCATAAGATGTTTAAGTGGAAAAATAGTTGAACTAGCATATAAAAAGCGTGTGTGCCTGGGTCTGCCATTGTCCTCTGTTATGATATTCCTTTTTTTGGCGGGTAAAAAGAGGGGAGGGGCAGTGTTTGGGTGGCTGACCAGCAGGCGAGCTTGCAGGCCAATTTTGAACAGAATACAGCCCAACACTAATTTATGTATCATACAGCTAATTAGGTTTTTTTTTTTAAAAAAAATAATAGTAATCACAGAAGCAGATAGCAACTGTTAATAGGATTTTAGGGGTAAGGCGCATGCAAAAACTGGTCAACCAATCAAATTTACATACCTGGAAAATCTTATGTTCAAGGTTTCAAAACCTCTGTATTCCATATAACTAACTGTTAACCATAATGTATAAGATTCTGGTTCCTTCCTTAAAAACAGTTCATCTACTCCAGCATAATTGTCCACAAAATAAGGAAAAGTATAGATGCTCGGGAAATTACCAAATCCAAACATGCTCATCTTTTGGATGATCATGCGACTAACTTTTGATCTTCTGATATTTTTCAAAGCAATGATGTCTTCTTGCTTCCCTTTGAAGTCCAGAAATTCCCCTAGGACATATTTATTGCCTTTAAGCTCCAACCTGCCGAAATATTAAGAAACAAATGGTTGACAACCATCTAAAAACTGGGTGCCAAATGGAAATATAACCAAGTATTTGTCAACCATTTCATGTACTCTGTTTCCAGATTAAAACATGTTGGTGATGAAACATACTTAAGAGACTTAAGTAATCAATTTGTCTACTCCCCAAACTGTGCCCCTTGCTCTTTTTTATTTATTTTCCTTGTTTTGGGTTTGTTTCTTTAGAAATCTGAAGCATGGTTTTCAACAGGTTATCCTTTAAATTCACCTCAGATTCTCAGGAAAGGTCAGATTTACTCTCATTCCATGTTAGTATTTTTGTTTGCTCAAATTTAGAACATTAATCATCTTTAATTCTTTAATAATTAAGTGATTCTCGACAGATTGATTGAATTTGACTCTAAATTAGATCTCTTCGCCTATGTACCTTTCACTTCTTTCTATTTTTCTGCTCTTTATCTCCCATACTTCTTTGTACAAGAATCGGAAATTATAGAGTTGGCATTGCTAAAATTAGAATTCTAGCAATGTTAAACTTAAAGAAACCAAATTATTTTAGCCAAAGTTTAAGATAGGGGGTATCAACACAAAAAAGGAAGTTTGACATAGTTCCAAGTGGGGATTGCAGCACACTTGAGGGTTGACTTTAGACAATTAAACTAATAACAGAGAAGAGATTATTGTAAAATGGCTTAAACAAATACAAGATACAGAGAAGAGATTGAGTAAACCATCATTATCTAGATAAGCAAGCCACCTATATAAAGCACAAGATACATAACCAGAAACGTTATTCTAGACAGTCAATGTGTTTTTCTTTTTCTTTTCCTTTTTCTTTTCTCTGGACTACCCATACGCTTGACCCACACTCTTTAGCAACTTACATGGAAAGTCAAGGATGAAAGACAAAGAACTGCAGAAGGATAACGACTACATTAATTTTTAGAATGACCTTTGGCAGCATTTATAATCAGATTGAGCTCCCATGGCAGTAAGACATGCTCATACAAACATACACGATACTGATCATATAACCAAAGAATTAACTTATTTGTAATTTTCTAGATCGTGTTTGTTATATCTTGAACTAGAATCTATCCATTGTTGGTTTTGTCTCTATCAGTCACCATCACATGAATTTTGAGTAATTAAAATAAAATTCCTATCATGCATCAAAAGCAAAGGCAGGCTCCAGTATCCTGGCAAATAAGATGTCTCTGGCATACTCTTAATATTATCCACCAAGATTTGACAGTACACACAAAGATATAGGAATATGCAGACAATATATACATCAAATTTCAAGGCACAGATAGCAACACACCTATCCCATATAGGCGCTGTGGTAAGGATAAAATCAAGCTTCTGATGGATAGACTCTTGCATCTCTTTCTTTCCACCACGAAAGGCACCTTTAATCCAACCAGAAATAATACTTTTTGGTTCTGGTTTCAGTTGTACCAATTGGTCATAGGTAATGACTTCAGAAGAAAAATAGCTTGAATGGATGGTACTACAAGAAAAGAAAAATACATCTATAAACATTTAGCTAATGAACATATTAAGCTGTAAGAAAAAAGTATTAGCAGAAAATTATACAATCACCCAACACTTAAGTATGATAATACTTATTTCCAGGGCTTAACTGGTGAATTAAATTCTCAACTACGTGAGCTTCTTTATGGACACCTCAATCAACTCCCAACCTAAACACAACTTCATTTAGAAATTCTGCTAAGACTTTGTAAGCGGCAAATGCTAGCAAAAATGCAAGGCCTTAGGAAAAAAGCAACAAAATGATTAATATAAAAATCTTGCTGTCTGTGAACCACACCCAAAAGTCAAAGCCTCTGAAAATCCATCTAGAAAAGCTCAAGAAATGAGCATTAATCACATGTTAACCAACAGCAAAGCAAATTTTCTCACACAAGTTCTTTGGTCAATGAAATTATTAATGGAAAAAAATTATTGCAATAAAGCACAGACCGCATACTGCAGCCAGATCATAAAAGCACTAGTTCCAGGAAATTGAGACTTAAAAAATATGAGTGCAAATCAAAATCAATTAAATAGACTGCAAATTATAATCATTTTTAGTATCCACATCATCAGGAGAATTTCATTCCATACCGGAGCTTTGGATTAGGCAGTACAACTTTGCAAGAAAAGTATCCTTCTGGAAGTGCAACTCCTCTCTGTTCAAGATATGATTCAAGAATTGAAGCTTGTTTTTTAGTCTCTACCACCTGAAATATTAAAGTTATTGAACCAATTGTAAGCACCTGCTGGACTAACAGGAACCAAAGTTGCATCCTTCTACTGGATTCTCAAACAATTATTAAAAACGAATGCTTCCCATAAAGACTAATATAAAGCAAATAGAGAATGTATATGTTGGGGTTAGATTTGGATAGCAAAGCTCAAACTGTTGGAGCTACCTCTGAAAGCCAATTACTAAAGCTATGCTCCCACAATATATAAGGCCTTTTGGTTTGGAAAGAAGTGACCGCAATTCTGAAGTGTTGGAAACTTATTTTAGTCTATATTCAGCTTTTATCTAAGTTTGACCGTAGTAGCAAGCTATTGGTCTTATGGATGTGAGCCTTATTAGTGACTGGGTCCCTGTACATAACCTTTCGTTTATTTACTAGTTAAATTAGCAGTTGGTTTTTGGAGTCTAAGACCTATTAGAAAAAGTCTAGAGCGAATTTATACAAATGTAGCATTGTACTCAAAGAATTGGAGATTTGATAGAATCAAGTAATGTGACTTATGGAATGCATATGTGGTATATCATGATCTTTTTTTCTTTTTTTATTCTTCTCTACATCCAAACTATTTGAAGCAAGTTACAGTCTGTTTTCACCTCTTTGCAACCCCTAATCAAATCCCATCTTTACCTTAATAAAACCCTAAATTCCCATAGTATTGTCTAGCCTTTTAACCACAAGATTACTTATCAAATCAGGTTTAAATCCCAACGGTAGCCACTGTCCAAAAACTCCTGCGACCTGCTAGTTATCTATTTCAGCCCTTCTTTTTCTATTCAAGCCTATCTTACAAACCATAAATGAACTGCGAGCCTAAACCATAATACCCAGCTCTTAAACCTCCAACTCTCAAGCCCCAAGCCAACCACAAAGCACATAGACAGACTCCCTAATCTGTACTATGGCACAACTTCAATAGTGTAAAACTATGTAGTTACTGGCTGATTGTATCATCAGCAAAATCAGCTTAAGACAACTTTATGTAAAGGTCAAAACACCATTGTATTGTGGCGATATTGCAAATAGGCATAAGGGAGATATATCATTTTCCCATAAATCAATAGTACAATTCAATGAGAAGAAGAGCGATTAATAGATATTAAATGCATCACTACAAGTAGAAAGATCACAAGCGATCCAAATCACTCATAGTTATCAATAAATAAGTTACAACTACATGCCATAGCATCGGGTAGCTGTGACTCTCAACATTTTTGGGCACCATTAACATGATAGACATGCTATAAGAATGCTGGATTCATTCACTTGAAAAAATGTGACTTACAGGATCAGGAAGACGCTCTGTTTTGTGTTTGCTGCCACCTTCACAAACCCAGCTGCCATCCGCACTCACTGATAGAAAACCCGATAAATTCTTAACAGATATCACCACTGCCTCCCTGTAGTAATCAAAAGAAATGAAACTGAGGCACGGAATGAAAAATAGTCCTAAATATATAAACCCTTCCTTTAAATTCCCCCTTTGATATCCTTGTACATACCCACGTTTTCTCATCAGACAAACATGGAATAGAAAAATCTGCAGCAAATTCAAGTTCAAAAAGGGGAAGATCATACCCTTTGGTAACTTGAACTATGTCGATATTCTGTCGTGTACCGGTGTCGGCGTCTGGAATTCGAAGCCCCACATACACCATTCCGCCAAAAAGCTTTTCAAGCCTAGAAAATTTTCAAAAAAAAAAAAAAAAAGAATTAGGGAAGCGTACGCTATGTTTGTGTGCCGAGAAAATGCAGGAAAGAACGAGGAAAAAATAAAAAAGAAAGTTTCGAATATTGTCCTGTCTGTTGATTCAGCTAGTAATTAACCTAAACAAAAAGAGAGAATGAAAGATCAAACAAAAAAAATCACACATTTTACTTTCTCTTATTTCTCTCGCACTTTCCCAGCAACCAAACGAACCAAAGGATACAGGAAATTAGAAGTCGTTTTTCATTCAGTAAAATACCTATTTGCCACTGAGAAGAGAGCATTAGCATCAGAGGTTTCCACCTCTAAAACGTCGTCGCTGTAGAAGAAGCACCTGAACAGTCTGTAAACGATCAGGCCACATATGATCTCTACCCACATGATGTTGCCGCAACTGTTTGGGTCCTCAGAATGTTGGCTTCGCCAGGAGATTTCCAAAACAAAATGCTATAACTCAAAGGAGAGGTTGAGAAGAGAGATTACAAACATTTATTTTCTTCTTTTTCTCGGGAAAACTTTCTCGGAAAATGCTTTTTTTATTTTCTCTTTCCTCTTTTCTTTTGGTAGAGAGGTAGATGGGAGAACTTGCGAACGAAACGCGCGTTTTTAATTTAGTTGACGCGGTGCGTGAGCTGAGGGCTGGACCGGGCCCTGTGGAGTTCACACCTCACAGGCTTAATGGCTAAGCAAGAGTAAATTGATTGTTAGTATCGCAACCGATTGATGTCAAGTTTTGAAGTGGGTTTTTATTTTTATTTTTTGACATGTCCAGGAAGGAAAAGTGAGAGATTCAAAATAACGACTTCTGCTTTATTAAACATTTTTCAATACCAGTCATTTAGAAAATTAAAATAAAAGTCGTTTCAAATATTTAATGTCAATCATATAAAATATGTTTGAATCATAACATTACTTATTTTGCATTAGAAGTAAGTTTTTTTTGCAAGTATGTTTAAAATATATATGATTCTCGCATGCATTTTTAATGTACTTGTTACACAGTTGCATTTCTTACTGTATTCCGAATGTTTTATTTTGTTTAATCTTTTAATTTATGAATGAATTTGACGTTTTTGATGGATTTTTGGATTGAACGTAAAGAAACTCATAATGGAAATCGTAGAATTGTTGGGAGTGTATGTTATATGATGGATGGATTAGTAGGGTAAAATGGTTGGATGAATGTGATTTAGAGTAACAAATAGAGAGAAGAAGAT
This sequence comes from Carpinus fangiana, assembly GCA_006937295.1. Classification (NCBI taxonomy): domain Eukaryota; kingdom Viridiplantae; phylum Streptophyta; class Magnoliopsida; order Fagales; family Betulaceae; genus Carpinus; species Carpinus fangiana. Next base: position 32,938,965 of record CM017326.1, read on the forward strand.
GAATTTCAAGATAATACTTTGCTACCTTATTTCATTGATATATATATATATATTACAACATTTTGAACACATGTTAGTTTAATATATTGGATTGAAATGCAACACTACTAATATTAAAAAAAAAAAAAAAAAAAAATAAAAAAAAAAAGAAGAAGAAGAAGAAAAGAATAGAAAAAAAGAAGAAGAAGAATTAGATTACCAAAAATATTATGTTATCATTGGAACTATTATTGTTTTTAAATAGCTTTTTTTATCTAAATTTAAATTTAATAATTTAAAAAGTTTTAAAAAGTTTAACTTTTCCACTAAAAATAGATTGCGGGGGATCTTCTACTAAAAGTAACACTTTTGTTCACTTTCTTAAATAAGTGAGGCATGTGGGAGTTTCTACTTTCTAGGCACCTATTGCCTCCAAACAGCACTGCTGCACCAGCAAGAGTTTGGTTTACTCATCCCGAGAAACATGTCCCTATCTTTTTGACCTCAATAGATGTTTGAAGTCGAAAGTTTATTTTAAATTCTCCTCCATATTTGATACAGTTTGAGCGGAAAAAGACGTTTGAATAATTATTTGGGTCAATCGTTCTTAAATGTACTCTTTCACAATTAGTTCTTGAATTGCTATCAATTTGGAGATCTCATTTTTTTTTAGCTTATTTCACACCTAATGTTCTACCTGGATCTAGATCTCCTACAATACTTGCCGAAAGAGAAGTAGGAGAAAAATTGTAGTGATTGTGAGAAGGACACGTGTCCGAGCAAGTGGGCTTCGGGTTCGGATATAAAGTTCATGCTCGAACAAGAGATCCTAATTATGAGGCAAGAATAATAATAGGGATCCCCAATAACAGGGGATCCCGATCCCTTGAATGTTGACTACCCTTCAACAATTAGTTGAAATTTGACATTTTAGTACATGTTGCTTTTCTTTTTCTCTTTTTTTTTTTTTGTAAAAGTGTTATAATGTGTCGTAAAATCAATGGAAAGTAGTTTTGAATTTTTTGTTATTTGTTAATGTTTTTGTTTTAAAAAGATAAAATAAAGAAAGATAAATAAAATGTTATCAAACGAATTCATTGGGGGAGCTAATCTAAGTCTCACCCACTTGCTACTATGCATTATTTAGACGCATTGGGGTCACTATCATGAATGTGTGGTGGAGCTAACACATGCTTCAGTAACACTCTTCTATGGCTGACAATAATCCACCAAAAACGGCGGTAAACATTTCCGTTGCTCCAAACACTTGGGATTCACCGCTAATTACTGAACAAGCCATCTCATGCACCAACAAGAGGCAATCAGCAATTAAGCCAATTCATGGAAAAGCCGACACAAAACAAAGTAGGTGGAATATCTCAATCATGTTAGGAATATGGGAGGCACTCATGATTGTTTCACACTCAACAACTAATAGGAACTCTTTTCATATTTCTCAAAATACTTTCCATATGTGCAATTTCTGGCATCTTGAGCTTAAGAGATTGCATTTGCAAAGTAAAAGGGTGTTGTTCTTCACCATGTCATGATGTTAATCACACGGGAGGTGGAGGCGGATGTTGCCCATAAGACGCCATTTAGCATTTACAAGCAGGGATTTTCTATGCAGTAATGAAGTTTATATGCAAATTAACAATGATATATGAATCATCCATTTAGAATAGACAAAGGGTGGCAGCACATCAAGATACAATTTCAAATTACCGCTCCTTTCAACAAGATCTAGAGATGAACGGCAATGAACACAATGAAAATGAAATAGAATACTCATCACATACAAAGATACTGTCACAAATGGGGAATCACATTTGTAAAAAAGAAAAGAGAAAGGAAAAACTAAAGATAATACAAGCCTCTTCATTTCTTTAACCTATTCTGTTTTCTGGATGCAAAAACAATGAAGCAAACACATTTTAGTTCCAAAATAATACCAAATATACCTGCCTGCTAGGGCACATGTTAGGCCAAACTGGTCTATTTCTCTACTTCTGGTTGCTGGCGCTCTTCTTCTTGAGCAGGCTTCCAAACTTTCCGAGCAAAGGCTTCTTCTTCTTCTTTGGTTGTTGCTGCTTTGATGGTGGGCTTCCACTATCATCAATGTTTTCTGTAGAAGATACCCCATTTATCTGATCGAAGCTCTCACCACCCTCCACCTTTGAGTCCACTTCCTCTTCTAAGGATTCCTGCTCCGCCTCTCTGTCTGGCGAAAATTCTTTCTTTTCAATTTTGCAGCTTTCCCACATCTTGTATTCAACTTCTACCGAGTCTTCTTTTTCTTCCTTCAGTTTTCCGTTCACATTCTCAATTTTGGCAGAACCCATTTTTTCAGCCTCATCATTCAACAAATTATTATCTACCTGTAAGTTTTCTTTTCTGGGTTCTTCACACTGCTGTAGTGGAAGCTCCATTTTAGGTTTGTCTTCTCTTGCATGTCCATTCTCTTCAGAGAACTCAACCACCTTTGGAAGCAAATCATAGTCCTTTTCACTGTCTGTAAGATCACCATTTTCTTCAGTTTGCTTTTTGGCCATAGCTTCTTCAAGCAATTTAGATAACTCCTCAACTTTCGTAAGAGAAACAGCTTCCCTAGCTCGGAGCTCCTCATTTTCATGAATTATACTCTGCAACTCATTTTCTTTGTCCAACAAACTTTCTTTCAATTTCATGCTCTCAGCCTTTTCTTTCCCTAGAGCTTCCTGCAAATGAATTACCTCAGCTTCAACTTCCTGTAGGCTTTCCTTCAGCTGAGCTTCTTCCTCCTTGCCTGCGCAAGCTTCTTCCTGGGTTTGCTTGAGCAAATTTGCCAGCCTATTTATTTCTTTTTCCAGAGAAGAGTTATCTTCTTCTGATTGCTTTACACAATCCACCAAATGAAGTTCTTTTTGCTCCCACTCAGCCTTGGAGTTTTCATACTCATTCTTGGATTGTTGAATTGTATTTGTAAGAAGATGGATCTCATGTTTTGCATCATCAAGCATGTTTTCATACTTCTCATTCGTTGCTTTCAAGACTAATTTTAGATCTTCCATCTGGGTCTCGTAGTTTTCATGCTCAGCTTGACTGGACAATAGCTTTTCTTTGGCTTCTCTTGCTTCTGCAGAGACCTCATGCAAGGCTGAAGCTAAACTTTCCATTGCTTTCTTGCTCTTCTCTTCTTCATCCCTTGAATTTTCCAATTCATTGATTAGATTATTTTTCTCTTCTAATAGGGTCTGGACACTAGAAGCTGCAAGCTTCTCGTTGTTCAGAGCCTGGGCTTTCTCCTCCTTCACAGTTTCAAGCTCAGACTCTAAAGACTCAACCTTTTTGGCTATTTCAGAACTTTCTTCCCTGGCCATATCAAGACGGCGCTCTGATTCCTCAAGATCCCCTTTCTGTCTTCCAATTGTAATTTCCAACAACCCCACCTTCTCTTTCAGAGAAACAACTTCAGATTCTGCATCATGCAATAAATCATTGTTTCCCTCTAGTTGTTTCATGACTGAATTTAAAGATTCTGATGCAGATCTCTCCAACTTAGTTGCTTCCTCAACCCGCATCTCTAATTCCTCAACCCTGTTTTTCCACTCCTCCACTAGATTTCGTGCATAAGAATCAGACATCTTTGCGGCTTCTAGCTCAACATTAAGCTGTTCAATGGAAGCCTCTTTTTCTACCAACTTCTCCTCCACAGCTTTCCCTTTCTCGAGTTCTTGTTTCAAAGAGTCTATCTCAGACTGAAGCTTCAACACCATCTTGTTGTTTTCACTGGCCTCAGTTTCAAGCTTCGAATCAAGTAAGGCCTTCAATCGGGTCAACTCAGATGAGAGAACGTCCACTTTCTCAGCATGAATCTCAGCGATCTTAGTTGCATCATCAGCATGGCTCAGTGCCTGGTTCTTTGCGTCACATGTCATGGTCAGTTCCTGCTTCAGCCTTTGGAGCTCCTGAGTGGCAGAGAGAAGAGCAGCCACATCTAAAGCATGTTGGTTCCTCACATTTTCAAGCTCTTTCAGCCATTCCCCTTCCTTCTTCTGGGCTGCCTCAATTCCTGCCTGTTCCAACTCAACAGCCCGGAACTTCTCAACCTCTGAATCATCCTCAGCTCGCTTTTGAGCCACCAGAGCCTCCCTGAGCTTCTCATTTGCTTCTTCAGCAACTCTTTGCGCTTCTTTTAATTCATCAATGGCTTTCACCTTCTCTTTCTCAGCCAAAGCTATCTGTTCCTTTGCTTTCTTTAGATCTTCCTGGACAATATTCAACTGCACCTGTAATTCTGATCCCTTTGCAATTCGTGTAGGTTGTTTCTGAAAATCAAGATCAATTAACAATGCATATCAAAATTCACATCACTCATCCCAAAATGCATAAACAGGGAGCATCTCCATTTCGAGGAATAAACAAACTGACAATGCAATGAATTTCATGCTTGAAAGTCCATTAACAGAACTGCTTCCTTAACTGTTCATTAAAGAACAGCACAAGGCAACTTCCAGGATTTAATTTTTCAGTTTCTATCTATAGAAATAATCACGGATGACATCTGCAGTAATTTTCTGTTCTCATTTTCAAAGCTTTCGCATAGTCAAAATCCCAACTTTTGAAACTGAACAAAACATGCCCTAAATAAATGAAGACAAATAGCATTTGAAGTGCGTTTGTAATGCTTACTTCAGGTGGGGTAGCAAGTTTTGGCGATCTACGCTCAATGGTGGGCTTGGAAGTAACTGATCGCGGGGACCGATCAATTGAAAGGCGGGAATTTTGCAAAGGAGAGGGTGAATCAGATTCTGACTTAGCCACTCCCCTGCTGGCTGGTCTACTAACTCTTGGAGTTGCCGGTGATGCTTTGTGTGGAGTTTCAGATAAGGTAGACCTGTTCAAGCGAAAAGTCTTATAAATATAACGCCACACCAAGAATCCAATGACTGAGAAAGGCATTGTAACATACATAGACATAAATGTCCAAGAAACACAAATGGAAATAAAAAATAAAAATAAAGATGGATCTAAGCCAAAAAAATGGGAACTTTGTACGGAAACACAGCAAATGAAACTCCAACGACAACATATAAGCGAAAAAAAAAAAAAAAACACGCAGAAAGTAAGATTAAAAGTCAATTACATGTGATGGTCAGAGCATAAATTGTTCAAAAACAGATCCAACTAAATAAGTACAGCATACAAGAAAAAATATCAATGAGTCGAGATCAAGATTAAGAACCGAGAAAATGAACAAAACCCATTCCCAAAACCAAGTCAGAAAGTGTAAAGGGTGAGGAGACAAACGCACGATAGAGAAAGAAATTCACCCAAAATTGAAGCAAGAGAGAAAACCCAATAGAGATCATAAAGAACAGATCCAACCCACTAAACTTCCAAATAAGAACCCCCCAAAAAAAAAAACTGAAATTGACAACACCCACTAATTAATCTTCTAAATACATAATAAGATAAAGCAGTGCATAAATGAACATAAAGAAAAAAACCCAACTCAGATCTCTAAAAATTGGCATAAAAAGAGCAGTTCTGGAGTGAGAAAATTCATGAGAGATAAAGGGTTAAGTGAACTTACTTGGATTTGGATGACATGGTTGTAGTGGTGGTGCGATTGTTTGTTGTAGAAGAGAAAGTAGGAAACAAGTGTGTTGCGTTGGATAGAGTATGATGGCTGCTAAAATGCTGACATTGTAAGAGAACGTGCGATGTTTCAGATCAGCACAATATTAATATAATCCGTTTCCTTGTTTCTGAAACAACATGTGGAGAAGAAGTAGATGAAGGTGAACAGGCTGAAGAAGTGAATGAAGCTGAAACATGTAGAAGAAGAAGAATAAAGGAATTTACAGAACAGAAGCCCAAATTATTTGGGTAAGTTTTCCTGTCTCTTAAGTGGCCACACAGACAGACAGACTCACTTGTACTCTCTCTTCCTCCCTCACTCTCTCTCTCTCTCTCTCTCTCTCCGTATTTTCAGGTTCAAGGGCATGTGAATGTACAAAAGTAGCCCCGGGCTGTGTCTTTAATCTGTCAAAGCTACTGGTTAAAGCTTTTTCAGAGGCCAAAAAAAAAAAAGTGACCATCGACGTCTACGAAGCTGACCCAACCTTTGCTTTTTCAGGGAAGGGGATAATAGAGTCGTGGGGATTTCATTTTACAAAATAGTGTATCTTTTATTTTTCTTTTTCTGTATATAATTTTTTCTTTTTAAAATTATTTTTAAACCATGTTTGGCCCCCTTTTTTTTTTAATGATTTAATGATATTTTGCATATTTATAGTAATTTATTAGATTTTTTCCTAAAAAGTTTTGTGGGCTCAAAAAAGGTATTAAAGCAACATCAAATTTCCTTAGCCATAATTGTTAATGATGTTGGTTCCAAACTTTTTTTTTTTTTAATCTTCAAAACAAATTAACAAACATATCTTGAGGTTTGAAACAATTTTAATTACTAATATGATTATTGGGTTGACAAGATAATCAATTAATTAACAAGTATTATGCCTTATTGCCTTCAATATTACACGACTTTAGAGCCAATTATCAGTACATTTTTACAATATCCTCAGAATATATAATTAATAAATTGTTGGGATGGTCATTCTGGTTACCAATCAAGGCCCTAGACTCCATTTGAGGGAAAGACAACCAGATAAAATAATTAGGCTCCTCTCAGTAAGAAATTAATTAAGTTGTTTAGAATAATATCTCCATTTCCTTCAAGATATAGTTGGATTTGAATATGACAGCTTGGTCCACGTAGTAATGCGTTTGTGGGATTCACATGTTAAAATATGAAGTCATACGTAGCCCACACAAGAAGACAAAGAAAATAAATAAATAAATCATGAGCAAAATACTTGGCCTAGAAGAAATCTTCATGAGAGATAGATATCTTAACACACTTTTCAATTTTCATATATATATATATATATATATACATAAAATTAATTTGAGCTTTTAGAATAATTTGTGATTAATCATAGTATTAGAGTGCAATAACTCTACCATTACCCAACACATGAAACATTTAAATCATTCAATTCATCTATTTATTAGCCTTTGATTAATTCACCAAGGTTTTTAAATAGCAATTTATTCTAAAAACTTTAAAAAAAAAATCATTTAATTAATATCTTAACGCTCTCACTTACCCAACACGTTAAACATGTTAAATATATCACCGCTCTCATCTTAAAACCTTTGTCATAATATCATGTTAAATTATTGTTCATTTCAAAAATTAAAAACCAAATTATAAAAAATAATAATTTAATCATTTGACTGATATTTTAACGGATATCTTTTCAATACCGATAAACAAATTGTGTTTACATGGCGTAATAAGAAGGAATGTTTCATTGGACATGGCAAAGAAGAGGTTTTGGAAGGTGTGAAGCTGACTAGAAACCAGCCAGCCTTCACTTTCCTTCTAGCCTTGAAGATGTCGCAAATGATTGAAATAATGCGATGATATTAGGTGGGACTTTTTCTTGAGAAGTTTGCAACACAAAATTTTAGCTTCAAAAGCTCTTTTGGTGACATTTCTTGAGCAAGTTTTGGTCACCATGCACTCTCATTTAGCTCATCATCAATTCAGATGGTTCGTCCTTTTTGGTCAGATTAGATTCATCCACAATAAGCCATGAGTTTTGTCTTTTCTTCCAATTTCAACCTACTACATAATCCTACCGTTGATTAAAAAAATTCAAACCGGGATCAGCTTAACTCGCTCCTCGAATTGTAATTTGCTGGAACCCCTAATGAGAGAGGGTTTCTATAAGATTATAACACTTCGATCTCATATTGAGAAGAAGAGTTGTCCATATAAAGACGAGTATGTAGTTTATAGAAAATTACTCATAAGTCATAAGTGTTAAGTATCACATTACTTACTAGGTAAAATTATGGTTTATAAATGATTATAGAAAAGCTCTAATTTGACTAGTCATTTTAGAGTGACGGCACATATATGACTAGCACTTTTACCTAAATCATTGCAAGGGCTCGCCTACTCAAATAAACTTAGACATGTGCGGACAAGTGAACCTCATTAAAACCCTCTTACCGGAATTAACCGCAACTCAAACAGCAAATTACTTGATCTCCGTCCAATAAATCCTACAAAATAGTCCTTCAAGCTACTACTATTAAGATCTCCTGTAGTCCTTTTCCCTCGTTCAATTAGGAAAAAAAAAAAAACTACTACTAAGCAAACCCCATCTCAGGAAGCCTTCCTAAGAAATCAGAACATAATGTAGCTCTTGCATGTATAGAACAAGAGAGTTAAAAGTTACCCAAATCAAAAGAAAGTTAAGATCTAACTAAAACCCTCATGACTCATGGACGAAAAGAGTGTGCATCAACCTTAACGGTGAAGTGAGCTAAAAATGTAAATATAATATTCATATTAAAATTAAAAATATATATATTAAATAAGTGAATCACATTACTTTTATGTTTTCAAAACTAAAAACACATTATATTTTTCTTCCCAAAACCCATTAACAAATAGTTTAAAATATCAAAATACCGAAGTTTTTTTTAAATGTGGACCCTATTAAATTTTATTTTNTCATGACTCATGGACGAAAAGAGTGTGCATCAACCTTAACGGTGAAGTGAGCTAAAAATGTAAATATAATATTCATATTAAAATTAAAAATATATATATAAAATAAGTGAATCACATTACTTTTATGTTTTCAAAACTAAAAACACATTATATTTTTCTTCCCAAAACCCATTAACAAATAGTTTAAAATATCAAAATACCGAAGTTTTTTTAAATGTGGACCCTATTAAATTTTATTTTTATTTTAATATGATATCAAAACATTTTTTGGGACCAAAATAATTATTAAAAAAAAAAACATTTTTCAAAATCATTATCAAACATAAAGAATTAATGTCATGTCCTTGATCTAATGGATTGACCGACTGGTACCAATCTCATGTCCTTGATGATGGTGTCTTATAATAAGACATTTGGGAATAAATTATCCTCTTCTTTCGATAGAAACCCTCAACAATCATAATTCATAAGGAAATCAAAAAATAATAAAAGTCGAATTAATTACGACAAAGTACAATTCAAAGAAAATGAAACTAAAGATAACAACTTTTGACGATGGATGTCATTGAATCTTTATCATGGTTGCCCATCAAACTCAACTAAAAAGAGCTCTTCTCTTCAAGGTGTGGGCATAAAGAATTAAGTCTCTGTTGGTTAAGAAAAAACACCTATTTTGTAATAGTTTTATTAAAAGGTTAGGTGCTTGTGACACGCTAATTAAAAAAATTATGTATTTTTTATATGTTAAAAGACATATGAGAAATTTATAGAGTGAGATATGATTTGAACGAAATTCCATTTGTTTATGAGTTTTTGGGGGAGTGATTTTTTTTTTTTTTTTTGGTGTAGAATAGTATTATTTTTAGAGTCTTTTGTGTTTGAATTGTTTGTTAGTGTTTTTATTTTAATATATATATTTATATCACCGGTTTGATATAATTGCCCAAAAAGAGTGAAAAAATTTAGCTGCAAATTCATGGATTGGGACCTAAACAGAGAGTATTGTGTAGCCTAAAAACTTGTGGAGGGTAATGCAAAATAATTGCATTGGTACCTTAAATTTAGGTAAATGTGCATTAATTACATCAAATAATCCAACTAAAGAAATTCTCCAACTCTGTTTTTGTTCAAAACTGGGTTCTCAAGGTTTTGAACAAAAACAGAGTAGAACTTTTTGGTTGGATTAGAAGAATTTCTTATTTTCTTGACATGGTATTAGAGTATAGGTATTGACTCGAACCTTGGTTTCATGGTTGAGTGAACGAGAGAGCTAAATATTAATTAGACGATTAAATTTATAATTTCTAATCAATTTAAACTTTTTAGATAAGCGGTGATTTACTATGTTTTGTAATTTAAAAATAAAAAAAGATTTTTTTGAGTAAAATGGTATAAATAAAAGATAATCAATTGTACCCCCAACAACACAATTGAGTCTCCGTCAAGTTTGGTGGGAAAGGGCCAAAATTAAAAGGAGAATTAAAAGTGTTTAGTATTCAAAACCATTGAATGTCTCAGAAACAAAAGACCCATTGAATGTCAAATTGGCTGGAATTGAAGAGACCCCCACAATGGAAAGTAAAAGCATGGTTTGTTAGATGTAGGAAAGCAATCTTTGATAACTTGACCTAACCTTTTTGTAACCACTTCACCTAAGGCTGTTGTCCCTGCAACAAACGTAGACAAAAGATTTCATGATTGGACTGCAGCCTACATGCATACACTACATTTGTCTTGTTACTGTCTTCTTAGCTTTGATCTTTGCTTCATCTGTTTTTCCTATGGATGCATATTTCTTTCTTGCCCAAAAGAGAGAAAATTGTAGGAGAGAGAGAGTTTCGCCGAGCGGGAGGGGAGAGCTCTCCAGGCGAGTAGGAGGGGCCATTGAATAGGTCCGTTGTATTCCAGTAAGAAAGAAGAGAGAGAGAAGGGGGAGAACTCTGTAGGCGAGCAAGAGGGGCCCTTGAATAGGTCCATTGTATTCTAGTAAAAGAGAGAGAGAGGAGGGAGAGCTCTCCAGGCGAGTATGAGGGACCCTTGAGTAGGTCTATTATATTCCAATAAGAAAGAGAGAGAGAGAGAAAGGGGAGAGCTCTCTAGGCGAGCAAGAGGAGCCCTTTAATAGGTCCATTGTATTCCAGTAAGAAATAGAGAGAGGGGGGAGAGCTCTCCAGACAGGAGAGGCCCATTCTAGTAAGAAAGAGAGAGAAGCTCTCTCTAGGCGAGCAAGAGGGGCTCTTGAATAGGTCCATTATATTTCGGCAAAAAAGTTAACTCTTATAAACTTGTACTCAACGAAAAAAAAAAAAAAGGAGGCAAAAATAATAATAGTACGTGTTTTTTTGTTTTATTAAGATTCTTAGCCCATGCTTAATAAAACAAAGTTAATTTTCAATTAGGCTAGGACTAGCCATAGGGTATAGAAATGAGATTTTGTGAAGGTTGTTGGCATAATGTGAGTGAAGGTGAATAGTTAAGGACATATAAATCCTCTGTGCCATGAGTAATGTTGCATTATGCATCATCAAACCACCATTGGGCCACGTGCTGGGACCCCTGAAAGCTATCGGTCCGTTGCTTCTGGGTGGTCCACATGTGTTGCTCGATCATGGCTTCCTCCCCCTAACCAAACCAACTGCATTTTATAGTAAAACTTTTATATTGTAATTTTTAAAATTATTATTCGATTAAAATTTAATAATAATTTATTGAAACAATTATAATGCTCAAATGATTTCTCAATATTTGATTGTATTTTCTGTTACATTTAAATATCCTAAGCGGGAAGTCCCAAAAATGTTGGATGTTTCATCATTGAAGGTGAAAGAAATTACCCAACATATAAATAACTATCTTGAAAGCATATACCATATACCATGACAATTAACACCCCGTTTCAAGTGGTATGATATTGTCCACTTTTGGTCAAGTTTACTCGGTTTTATTGTTGGGTTTATATCCAGACAATATATGACTACCATATAATCACCCCATCTTGGGACCCAACGTTCTCGTTAGAGATTTTCATGGACTTGTGCACGTTCCTCTCATTTCAGAGGGGGGTTTCGACTTTGATATCATATGTGAATACCCCTGGTCCAAGTAATATAATATTGTCTGTTTTTTGTCAAGCCCACACGATTTTATTAGTGAGTTTACTCAAAAATTGCCCCATACCATTTAGACAGAGAGATTGCTTTATATAAGCACATCATCTTTTTTACACCCGGACAACGGACGCCACATATACCCTTCAAAATAACAGTTAATATTCTTGTGAACTGAATATTACATCAATTCTTCTTCAAACTACCAAAAAAAAAAAAAACCTTTTAACTAAAACAAATCTGGCTCTGCAATGGCCTATGCACACTATCAGCCATACTCATTGTCACGCCAATTTGTGAGAATATTTAAACGTACACATTAATTCGACATGTGTCAGTGTCCAGCTCAGCAAAAAAGTACAAAAATAAATAAATAAATAAATCAAATTGTATTTTGTCTCTTTCGAGTTTGGACCAATAAAAAAAACAGAGTAATTAATAGAAACCAAAAAATGACAGAAGACAACGTGATAATGGTAATGACTTGTGAATGATTGTGAGCGTTGCTTTTAAAAACTGATTTCCTTCCTCATTTTTTATTTTTGGTCCAAAGACATTTGCCTGTATGTGCTTTAATAGCTTATCCTCTAACTGTTTTCTAACTTCAGTTTGAAAAAGACATGTTTTTTAATTACATTAATTATTAAAATACAAAATATATATTTTTATAAAATTTTTTACACCACCTTCTACTAATATTTTGACAAAGTAAGTCTTTAACTTTTACATAAATAATAGCTAACTTATTATTTTTTTTTTTATAAAAAAAAAAAAAAAAGAGTTATGGTCTAATAAATAAAGAGTAATTAGGCTGACTTATCCAACCCAACCACAACTACGGTTGTAGGTGGCTCGCAGCCACCCATATTCCTAAAAGAGATGGTGGATGGCGGCCGCTGCCTAACAAAGGGTAGCCGCAAGCTACTATTTTTTTTATTATTTTATTTTTGGATATCATCATAAAGTAAAAATGACAAAAAATAAATAAATACACGAGTTTTGAATTAAAAATTTCTTTTAAATAAATAAAAAAAATCTATGACCAACCCACTTTAAAGGTTTTTCAAAACAGCAACCATATATATATTAAAAAAAAAAGCAATAATAATATATTTAGGGCATGTTTGAGATTGCGTTTGAAATGCCTAAAAATGCTTTTAACATTAAAAAAAACTCTATTGAAGAAAATAGTACTCGTTTGGTAAAAAATAAAATAAAAGCACTTTTAAGGATCTAAAAAGCTTAAAAATGACCAAAGCACACTTTTGGCAAAAGTTTAAAAATAAAACTTTTGTCAAAAAACTCTATTTCTCAAACGCAATCCCAAATAGGCTCTTACTGACATGGTTTTAAATAGCATTCATTCAGCATAAAATAACAAAATAAATCCTACTCACATGTTTTTTTTTTTTAAATGAAAGTGGATGATCTGGCGAGGCAATAAGTAATAGAAACAATCCACATGTTATACCATATGACATGCTTCGTACCGTTGCCAATAAGTTATCTCCCAATAGTTAGTTTTTTTTTAAAAAAAAAAAAATTTACTGATTTTAATTTATTTTATTTTAAAATTATGGTCTTAAAACAGCCTAAACAGGAGTCCCGAATTAAATTTTCCTTAAAAAAAAAAAAACTGNTTTTTTTTTTTTTTTTTTTTTTTTTTTTTTTTTTTTTTTTTTTTTTTTTTTTTAAATTAAAGCGGGAGGGGGGAACCATCGGCAGCAGGTTATCTCCTAATAATTACTTTTTCTTTTTTTTTTCTTTTTTTTTCTTTCCATTTTTTGATTTATTTGTTCTTATTACTAAGATATGGGAACAGCTTCAAGCCCCCAAAACAATCTTATTATGTTCATAAGACCCAAAAAAAAATTGAGAAAAAAATTTCATATATAACCAAGTTCGGAAGACTAGGATAGGTTTGTTTATTTGTTTATTTTATTATTATTTTTTTTTGTCAAAACACATTCTTTGAGGATTCGGATGTTCAATAATTTGTTGTTTAAATTGCTAGTAATTTTGGCAATGAAGCGTGAAAAAGCCCATATGAGATATATCGGTTCAAATAAATTTTAGATTGTTCAACTACTTATTCGAGCGGATAAATGAGCTTTCTCACATACATTACTAACAATTTAAACAACAAATTATTAGAAATATTTATCCCATTCACGAACATACATTTAATATTATCAACATCTATAAATGTTTTAGTAATGAGAAAAAAAAGAAAAAGAAAAAAAAGGTCTAAAATCTTGCTGGAAAGTTGTAACAGCTGTCATCCACATGGAGAGAACTGGATAAAGATGAGGTTGGCAGAAAATGCGGCAGAGGAACAAAAAAGGTGATGAATGAGGAACAACCACGTACGACACATCCGATGTGGGAAACACATTTACATTGCTTCTCATTTCTTTAATGATGATGATTGGTTACTACTTTCCTCAAACAAACCTCAAGTGTTTGTACCATTCTCACGGGAATCACGCTTTTCCCAAATACGAACAGCTTTTAAATAGCCTTGCAGTTTCCTTCACCCTCAAGGTTTTGCCTTATGCAAGCAGATCATGTGCCAGTACCACACCTTAGACACCACTGACTTGTCTTTTCTAGGCGCCACGTGTTCAAGCAACGAGACTTTCTTTAACCAGAACTTGGCATACAACTTCTTTTCTTAAGTGCCCCGTGCTCCTCGTGGCTTCTTGAGTACACCAGGATGTCGTCAATCTTAATTGTTTTGAAAGTCGAAAAGCTTGTGATGTCCAAAACATGTATCCATGAAACATTGGGAATAAGGGAAGACATCAAGACGTTTAGTGAAATTAAAAATGAGATATATGTTTGATGGAAGAGATGGAGAAATATATACAAATTTATTCAACAGTCACTGAGTCACAGATTGGGGTGATACAGAACAGAAGAGAGAGATTTCAGCAATCATCATCATATGAAACATGGAGACTGGTGGTGCAGCCAGAAGCCTCAGGGTCCTCAGCCCCACAACAATCATAGAACTTGGCAGCATACGGTGGATCATTTGGTCCCAATTCATAGTACCTTCATATCCATGCAAAAGCAGAATGCATCAAGCAGAATTATTGTCCTTGGAAAGATAAAAAGATGACAGATGCAAATGAACTCTACCTCATGCTGCATTTCCTCCCAGCAAAACATGGGATGGAATATTAGGTTGTGAATTCATGACATACTGGGTGTGTGTAGCTTACCTATCAGGAAAAAGAAAGAAAGATACAGATGATAGAAAAGGCAGCTAAACATTTGACCCTTGAAATGCGTGTTTTGACCCCGAACAATCACCTAGAGAGGGTGAATAGGTGATATGCAGCAATTAAAAATTTTATGCAACGCAACTAACACAATGTCAAACCCCAGGAAATATATCAAGGCAATCAAACAATCAACACCCATTTTTGTTGACGAAGTGAAACTCTTTGAAAAGTTTTCAAAGATAAAATACTTTTACGCCTTAACAAACACTACACATGTTGTCAGCAATCTACATATATCGTTATATACTTTGTTACAGTTTGTGCTTTTCTACTACTTCCATCAATGAGATAATATCCTTACTACATCTCAGTTCAAAAACAATTTCAACTTGTTTACTTCTCCAATCCCTTATATCGCATATCATTCCAAACTTGCAGCCACCCCAGCACTGCTCAAGACATCTATGCAAACATATAAGATTTCTATCTCATTCATCAAAAGAGTTCTTAGCTTGAGTCAAAGTTAAGATCTTGAGTTCTCAATTGAAGCTTTCTCGAGTTAAAGAGATTTTCCTTTCTTTTCTTTGTTGCCAAAGAGAACCACTAATTTATGAAACCAAATTTGATCTGATTAAATCCTAACATAGGAAACACAGATATAAGGTACAAATAAATAGCCTAGCACCTGTAAACTTGTACAAGATTAAGTGCCACATGCAGAAAGAAAAACTCCAGCTTAGCCCCGTTTCTTATAACAACTTTACCTCCCAAGTTCGTTAAGGGATTCATAAGCAAGAAAAGTAAAAAACCTTTAGATGTATATCGATAAATGCCGTAAATTGTGAATACTGTAGTTTCAACAACAAATACCATTCTATAAATCTGATCATTAGCAATATTGCGGGACATAGAAAAAAAAAAAAAAAAAAAATCCCTTAAGAATTTGAACTGAAATTTGGCTATATACTTGAAATTACCCCATTTGGGTGCTGAGAAGATATTTCAAGCTAAAGAAAACGGAAAATGCTAGACATACTACCAATTTCACTACAATTCTTCTACAAACTGATGTGCCATCCTACATGGCAACTGCTACATCAACAACTTAAAAAAAATTAATTGTTTAAGTTGCTGATGTGGCAAAATTCATACAACCGCCAAGTCAGTTTGTAAAGAGTATAGTGTAGATTTTGTAGTGTCTTTAGCAAAGCTCAAAGAAACAAAATTGAATACTGGGTCCTTTTGGATTTGGTGTTTTAAAATGCGCGATTTAAAAAATAGCAATATGAAAACCTGATTTTTAAAAACATAATTAAGCATTTAGAAAAATTACAATTTAACCTTTAAAATCACGGTTTAGAGCGTTTTTTTAAAGTTTTCAATCTATAAGAACTGAATACAACAAAATCTAAAATACAAACGCCCAAAGTTCAAATAGGCAGGGCCAAACACCTCAAGTTCTCATTCATACATCCAACAGATATTCCAAATCAGCAAATGGGTATACAACGGAATAAGAAACCCTCAGTTTCCCAGTCCACAAATCCAAACAAACATTCAAATTCAACAAATGGGAATGAAAAAATTTCATTAAAAAAAAAACCTTTACAGATGCGTACAGATATGAATATGTGAGTAAGGGAGGGTAATCGGGGTAGACTACCTTTTCTGGTCGTCATGGCGGCGACAGACAAAGAAAGAAGGGTGGAAGCGGCATGCTGAAGGGGTGTTAGATGAAGGAGTGTAGGTCTGATTGCACCTCTTGCACAGTTTCTTCTGCTGCTGGGTCTCGCTCTTTTTCTCCATTTTCCTTCGTATTTGCGTGGATGTGTTCTTGCTTCCCAGCCTCTTCCCTCTTCCCTCTTCCTATTGGTCGGAACAAAATTCCTCCAAACTCAAACCCATTTTCCTTTTCCTTTTTTTATAAATAAATGGGTCGCAAAACTATCTTCTTGGGGACACACAAATTTTCTAATAATTTTCGTTAAAACATTAATTTGCTTCTCATCTCATAGCTTAATTAAAATATTATGTACTCGGTATTAATTAAAAAATTATAACAAATTTAAAAACCAAAATTGAGAGGAAATTTGTTAATAAACCATAGCCTTGGTTTGTTAACCAGGACACATCATCGAATTACGGATTTGGTGCGGATTTCTTTACGCTCCGTAGCATTACTCCTTATTTTCACCGTGCATTATTTAATGAATGAAAAACTTGGCTTGCTTCGTTAAATCATTCTCACTCCTTTTTTTGTTTTGTTTTTTTGTTTTTGTTTTTGTTTTTGTTTTTGTTTTTTTTAATTGGTTTTAAAACAGCTATGACTATAACAGAGTCAAAACGTTTGCAAATCACTTGAGCTAATTTGGACTAGAGGCTCGGCTCACTTACTGGTAGAGCTGCGCTTAAAAATCAAGTCTAGCTAAGCTGAGCTTTAAAATCTCAGCTCAGAAGCAAGCCTATATATAGGCATATTTCTGAAAAAAAAGAAGAAAAAGAAATGGCATTATTAAGGAAAATTACTAATATGATATGTGGGGTTTGAAGTTGTAATATCTTAAAGATCCACGGTGTATCTAAAATATGAGATCAGTAATTTTACCAACTGACAAACTGTGCACAAGAGAGCAAATACATTAATTAATGCATAACGAAAATGAAACAAGATAATAAAACTTTTTTTTTAAAATTTTTTATTAGGATTTCCACTACACATAATATTCAAACGTCGTAGGAAAAAATAATTCTTCACACTCCTCCACAACCGAAAATTCTGACGAGAGAACAGCTCTAGATGATAAATTACTCCAAAAAAAAAAAACGAAAAAAAAAAAAAGGCTGAACCATATACGCTAGGGGAGCCAAATACTTGGTAAATGAGCGTAGAAACATAGACACCTTTATTCCCCACGAAAACTGAACTAGGCCTGCAAAAAGCTTGCATACTTGGCCCCTAGGAAAAGCCTTTGAATACAGAGTAGGGCATTTTTGGTAACCTCAGGATTCTCATGGTTCATCAGTTTCATCACCCTTTCCTTGGCCTTGAGGTCCGTCACAATGATCCGTCCAGCTGGATGGTACTGGATGAACTGTGAGAGATCAAAGCAAGCAACAGCCAGAGCCCTTGGATCACTGGATGTATCCAAAATTGTAATGAGGACCCTCAAAATCTGTAACAAAAGATCATATATTAGGTTTTTTTTTTTTTTTTTTTTCCTACAATAAGTAAATGGAATTCACTAACTTGGTTATAACAATGGGAAATTGTCGAAGTGAGAGCACAATCATAAAACAGAAGCCTAATTCTGAAATTGTCATACGAACTCATGCTTTTCCTAAAGACATTCACTAATATTATTTTACATATCCATAGAAGAGGGATGATGCTCTGCAGATTTGGTTGCCCAAATTAAAGGGATATGGGTCGGAAGTCATTAGCACATTAACCACAATCAGATTTACAGATTCACCATTTCATTCTTCACCCCTGTAGAAATTAAAGGAAAAAGGAAAGCACAAAGAATCCATACCAGGTAGTGTGTACGTGTGTGTTTCCAAATCCCATTGTATGTGATAGTGTGTGTGTGTTTGCTTATGTTCAATCTATCTACCAGCAAATATTGATACAAAGCAGAGATTCAAGAAGGGGTTCCAATAGCCCCCAATGTCAAGAAAAGAGAAGAGAGATCTGTTACTTTTTTGGTAAACCCATTGGACAATTTGCATTATTAGTATTTGATGCCCCATGACATAATATACCAAAAGGAAAACTATTAATAACACCATTCGTAAGTCCAAAAATAGGCTTCTTTCACAAAAGTTGTGGTAAAGAGAGAAGAATTGTGCAAGGGGACAAAAAGTACCTGGAAATCATTTTCTTCAAAGTTTGTAATATTATCACGCCAAAACAAGGGATCCTTGTGCATAGGAGACCAGTCAAGATGACCAAGGAGGACTTCTTGCTTGTACTTATCAAAAGAACTCAGTCTCTTAATGTTGTCTTTCAGCCCTTCCTCTAGTTGATTAAGAGCCTCCAACAGGTCCTGTGAAATGTTTCAAATAAATTAGAAGAAAACAGCGACATAGAGAACATCATTGCATCAGGAAAATCATTTTTCAAGAAAATGTTTTGCCGCTAAAAACATTTTACATTGAAACAAACGGAGCCTAAAATTACTTATTACTCAGGCAAAGATGTTGAGATGCATGTTGCAATCCCCATGCAAATGAAAAATGTCAAAGACTAAGAACTCATGGAGTCATGTTTTGGTTTTTCATCAGATACGAAAATGTATATAGTAGTAGAGCACACACCAAAATAAAATTAGGATAAAAAAAAATCCATTACCTAGTTGATAGCAATTATGATGCATGAACAATCATAACAATTTTTTCTACTCATCCTACTGAATTTACTAAAAATTCGTGAACAATCAGTAAGCTAAGTGTATTTCTAATTCTCTCACCTCGTCACTCCATGCTTGTGCTTTCAAGCTTTGAACAATTTGCGGCAGTCCGAGGTCTACCATTTGCGCACCAAATGTCCCTTTGGAAAGCAAGTTCCTAAGGGTCAAAGCAACAACTCTGACAACCTAGTAAGAATCGTAGTGCCCCAAAATATTGATCAGTAGATAAATGTAACTAGAAGCTAAAAGTTCATATTGTTCCCTGTGAAAATCAATTCAAGAACAACAAATTGCTCTGGTAAAGGGCAATATATGAAAAGTGAAGTAAACTGCCACCTGCTTATAAACACTAACCAGAAAAGATATATTAAAATGAACTCAACAGACAGACAACTCACCTTCTCCTTGGTTGAACTCCTAACAACCTCTATTAATTGTGGGAGGGTTCTTGAAGTAGCCAAATACTCAACCGCAGGTTCATAGTATGACAAAAGCCAAACACACAGACATGTTTCGTACAGAAGCTGTAACAAAGATAAGAAGCAGTCAATTACAGGATTGGTAAAAGTTTAGTTTTTGTTTGGGTGATGGCATTAAAACAAAAAACCTCAATTTACAGTCCCAAAACTCCAAGCTTGCATGGCAATTTTGACTAGGATGCACCAGTTTAGTTGAAAACCAATTGATAGTTGCTAGCCATCCAGAATATGACCAAAGTTACCTGAACCGACTGCTGGGTAGATGCTGGAGATATTAATGGAACGAGCAACTTCACCCCATCTGCCAGAACAAAGGAGGATCTGACCACGGGTTCCTTTAATAACGTAGCAAGGCAATTGATGGCAGTAGGGACAGCACGAGTAGGATGGGAAGGCTTCTTCAACTGCATATGACATCAGGCATCAGGACCAGGTTATGACTGCTATCCTCAACTTAAACTGACATTAAAACCATAATTGAATGAAGCACAGGATCGTTAAGAGAAGAATACATCACATGAAAACAAAATTATGCATACATATTTATACTTCTTTTTTTTTTTATGGGTGTGCATACATATATATACTTATTCATCAATATATATACATCCAGCAACTACCAATATGCTCAATATATCCAGCCGTCAAGTATGAGCTAGACACTAATCCCACTTTACCAATCCCGAGATGTATGCATACCTGCGCACAAAGCCATTCTACCAATCCTTTCAGCACATCATCAATAGTAGTGATTTTTTTCTTCGAGTTTGAGGCTTCCCCATTACTCATTATGACATCCTGGGTTTTTGGCCTGGCACTATAATCACCGAAAAACAAAAAGAACCAGTCACCAAAAAAGAGTATGTTATACAAGAAACACATAGTTAATTTCAGAAACTTTGCCCTCAACTTTGTTAGATAGATCAAATTTGATGTACCTTACTATTAAAGCAAGTATCTTACAGCTCTTCTCTTGTATGAACCAATTACCCTTCCAAAGCAATCTGAAAATGGACCAAACATTAAATCCTTTTAGTTTTCATCAATTTGAAGAACACAAGAAAACAAATCATAATGTGATTGAGCAGTATAAAGAAAGATGACAATAAAAGCATCCTCCTAGTAATAGGTAGATGCCATTTTTTCTCCTGGTAACGTACAATTTTATTCGTAATAAAACATGAGATCGTCCTACCATTCAATTAAGAGCATAATTAGTTTTACCCATATTTTTGAAGAAAAAACAGCCAAATCATAGAAGGCAACTTGAAGCAAAAGAAGTTATACATAACAATTCTAAAAAATAGATGAAGATAAGTTTCCCCTGGCTGCGCCATACATGCCATGATCATTGGTCAACCATATGGCAGGTTGGAATAAATAGAATATCGGAATGCATCACGGATATGGTTATCTGATCAAGGAGTTATATGAATAAGAGAAGAGACATCAACCATCTAAGTGCCCATTTTCCTTCAGGTTTGACATGGAATTATACCAAGGGTGTCCATTCACATTTTCTAATTCAAAGTTTCAACAGGAATGGTGGCAGTACGAGAAGAAAGGGCAATCAATAAAGACGGGGATGGAGCAACCACAAACAGATAGGAGAAGGTACTCCAGACCATGACCTAGGTCAAATCATCTAAGGAAATGGGTGTTCAACCACACTTCCTCATGTTCCCTCCTTTTATACTTCCAACTTCGTTTATTTTCTGATATATTGTTCCCCAAAGAGATGCATCAATTGGATAACTCTAAAATTCACACATACAGCAAGTATTTCTCAACACATGTTTAGTTAAATACTTAACTTAAGAAAGGTTCATAAGTATCTTCACCGGCAAGAGACTTGTCATGGAACAATCTTGCTCTTTTTGGGTTTGCTGTCAAACAAAGCAAACAATAGATTTATTTTTTATTTTTTTAATATACATAATTAAAAGGAAAAAAATCTTTCAGTTACCTGTAAGCATTTCATCAATTAACGCCAGAACGTATTCTACAGTTTCCTCCTTAAAAATGTCACGTAAAATGCTAACAAATACTTGAACATAAGCTGGACCATCCTGCCATTTTTTATTCCACATGTTACTATCATTGAAAAGCAACAAGAATCATCCTTGCACTCGAATGCAGGAAAGATTCTCCACTAAATTTATGGTTAAGCATCATAAGTACACACCAACATGTAGGGGCGGAACCATCCCAGGCCCTCCCAAATTTAGAAAAATGTTACAAAAATTTGAAATTTTCTTCTGGAATTTAGGTATGTTTTATGAAATGAACCCCCAATTTTTTTTTTTTTAATTTTTTTAGTTTTGTCCCCCCTCTTGTAAAATTCTAGTTCCGCTCCTGCCAACATGGTTGTAAGGAATGAGGAATATAAGGTTTTTTGGAGCATGAGGTAAAAAGAGAAGATCAAAAGGTTCTGATATTATTAAAGTAGTCAAAACAAATACCCAGTTCAAATATCATGACAGCAATGAAACATTACATCATCCAGAAGTTGTGCTCTATAACTTTCTGCTCTATTATCATATCGCCTCAGCAGCTGAAGGCATGTTCCTGTGATGAGCTTTGTAGTCATGTACGTTTCCCATGGAATGTCCCTCTTCAAAACCTAAAAAATGGATGAATATATTAATTTAAGCAGATCTGCTTTCCCAATCAAATTTGGTAGAATAACTAAATGTTAACAATAGATAAACAAATTTAAACTCTACATGAAGCGAGGAGCTATGGGTGTAACACCACTGGTTTAAATGATCCACAGTCAAAAGACAAAGAAAACAAAAATCAAGGGTAGAAAACTAATCGAGAAAATCTACTCTGCATTTCTCATGTCCATGGAGGAATATGGTTTTTCAAGGAATCAACCAGCGTACAAAACTAAAAAACCAAAGTATTAATCAAAGTTCAACACTAAGACCTCGCCCTTCCGTTTTTCATTACTAGGAATTACAAATCCCTATTAAACGACAAAGAATCCTAAATCCATTTCCAAGTTTGCCAAACAAAAAAAATCAACTAATTCATGATCCAGAACAAGTGCACATTTCTACTGAACAAAAAACAATTGGAAAACAACTAAATCCCACTTCAAATGTAAATAAAGTAGGCTAGATCACCAACCTGTTCCGTGTTTAGCTCGGCCTGGTCCATGGCTACTGAATCCCTACTCGGAATTATACCAGAATTTCACCAATTCCAACACCTAAACTCAATAAATTAATGCATTAACAAAAAAAAAGGGCTAACAAATGTCCGTACAGGCAGTTAAAATTACACAGATCACAAATCACAAATCAATCCCAAAAAACTCATTCAAAATTCAGTGATCAAATACACATTTGGGGGAAAAAAATTAGCGCCAACTCTACATGTAGCAAAAGGGGAAATGCGATCCAAATTCCTCTCAGATGCGCTAAACATTTACAGGAAATTGGAATTATCAAAAGGTAATTTCCTCTCTTGAATTTCCATCAATTCAGTGAAATTGTTCAGAGAGAGGGAGAGATTGGGATCGAGAGCTTACCTCTGCGTCTGTGTGTGTAACTGGTGGTTTTCCGGGCTCGCGACGAGCTCTGGAAAAGATACAGAACGATTATGAGGGGAGGGACGATCAGGTACTATTCATGCAATTGCGTATTTTGTCGTGCTGGACCACTGAATGAGCGACACGTGCATTTAAATTTTGCTGCCCAAATTGTTTATAATATATGAGAGAACCTTTATAAGATTTATTTATTCGAATAACTCGAAATTTATTTAAGTACGTTTCATAATAATTTAACTATTTAAATTGTTAATAATTTTAACAGTAAATACGAGAAAACTCTTATAAAAATCACGTATTCAAACATTTTTTGGGCCGCTCGTCTATCTACTGAGACAAATAAACTATATATATATATTTTTTTGACATGTCCACATAAGAGGGGAAAGGAAGATTCAAACTAGTGACCTCCGCTTTATAAGGCGTGGTCCCAATCGATTGAATTTGAGGACCAAGTAAACTATATAAGTATGAGTAGTAAATACGTTCTCTCACATATTTTTACAAAATTACTAGCTATTTGAACAAAAATTTACTATACATATAATTTTAATTGTAGTTATGTTGCCTTGGTCATTGGCTAGGTGACAAATAGCGTCATTGGCTAGGCGACAAAATATTGTATTAACATAATATTGGTGGACCATACAATACTTTGTAGCATGTTCTATTAAATAACACATTCAAGGCCAAGCAAATTGATGTACATGCCAAAAGTAATGGAGAGGTAAGAGATTAGATGGACAACGAAGAGAACTTTTACAATTTAATTTTTGTTTTTGTTTTTAAAGTTTTTACAAACTGATGAATAATTTACGTAGTACTTATTATATCGTTA
This sequence comes from Carpinus fangiana, assembly GCA_006937295.1. Classification (NCBI taxonomy): domain Eukaryota; kingdom Viridiplantae; phylum Streptophyta; class Magnoliopsida; order Fagales; family Betulaceae; genus Carpinus; species Carpinus fangiana. Next base: position 32,963,141 of record CM017326.1, read on the forward strand.
ATTAAAATGTAAATTATCACATGATAGTCCGTATAATATTGACCATGTTTACAAACTGCGTGATAATTTAATTGTCATTTATCACGTCAACCATTAAAATGTAGATTATCACAATCTCTAACAAATTTATGCATAACAGTTCATATTTTATGACAATTACTATTGCACAGATGATCACATGACTATCTATTTATATAGCAATCGTTTTTTATAAAATATGAATTGCACGAGTTTATATATAAGAGATTTATAATAAAAGCTGTAATACACGGACCATTTTCTTAGTTACAGAGCTGTTTATCTTAAATTAAGCTTTATTTGTCAGGAGAAGGTTCGTGGAGACGGCACAATGTGACAAACGGCTAAAGCACCTTCCCACCTATTTCCTTGAGCAGTGTCCTGTCGAGTACTGCATGTGTGCTTATAAACTCCCAAATCTCAAATCTTTTCAATTTTATTTTGTAATTCTCAATTGTCATTGGACATCTCAATAAATTGTCTTTGGAACGATAAATTTTTTTTTTCCCAAACATTACCTAAGGCCCCAATTATTATTAAAAAAAAAAAACGATTATTAGTTGAAAGATTGAAAGAATTCGATCTGCAAGATATTAACACTACTAGAGTCTTGAGATTACCTAAGGCCCATTTAAATGCTGCTACTAGAGTCTTGAGATACATGAAGAACGCTCTTGCTCAAGGGCTTTTATTTTCTGCATGGTCAAATTTTCATTTGAAAGATTTTTCAGATTCAGATTGGGTAGGTTGTATAGATACTTGAAGATCTATTACTGGTTTTTATTTGTTTCTTGGTAGTTCATTGATCTCTTGGAAGTCCAAAAAAAAAAAAAAAGTCAGTTCTTTTGCTAAGGCAGAATATCGTGATATGACATCTACTTCTTGTGAATTAATGCGGCTTTTCTTTGTACTTCATGATTTTAATATTCCTCATCCAAAGGATGCATTTTTTTTCACATGTCCACACAAGAGAGGGAAAGGAGATTCGAACTAGTGACATCCGCTTCATTAGACGTGGTCCCAGCCAATTGAACTACCTCTTGGGGACCCAAAGGTTGCATTATTGTTTTATGATAGTAAGTCTGCCCTACACATAGCAGCCAATCACGTTTATCATGAGAAAACTAAGCATATTGAGATTGAATGTCATTTAATTCTAGAAAAGATTCAACTTGGACTTCTCAGGACTTAGCATGTGTCTTCTTAGAATCAGTTAGCCAACATCTTCATAAAAGAACTTGGTTTTAAGGATTTTTCTCGTTTACTATCCAAGATGTCTGTCAAGGACACATACAATCCATCTTGAGGGGTAGTGTCAGACAACACGACATTAGTTAGAGTTGGCTGTGCATGTTAAACAAGCTTAACTTCATTTTTCAGATTTGTTACAGTTTGAACTACTTATTGTTCATTCGGTTTATTCTGTTCATAGTCTAACTTGAAGTTTGTTAAGTTATGTTGTCAATGTAATCAAGTATATAAGTTGAATTCCTTCATTGTATTTCATCAAGATTGAATATACCGATAATACATTTATCAGATTCTCTCTCTCTTAACTTGTTCAATCTTCTCAAGCTTTCTTCTTCTTCATCTCCTTCTCTTTCTCTTCTCTTCTCTTCTCTGTTCTTTATACTCTGTTTCACGGCTTCTTCAAACAGAGTACTCACCCTCAATTGTAATGAAGATGAAGATAATGAATATAAGACTGACGTACATAAACAGATTTCATAGTCTTAGCCATAAGCTTCTTACTTATGCCAACAAAGAACGAAAACTGCCTATATTTATAGCCTAAGGTTCCTTAGATTTTTTTTTTTAGTGTTTGAAGGGATCAAGATATTGTTTTCTTTCAGAATTTTGAGGGGCCAGAAGGATTTTATATATATATATATATATATGGGGAGGCAAAAATGGAACTTTCAATTTTTTTAAGGGGCACCCAGGTTTTTTAATCATTCCATCTATTTGCCCATGCAATATTAGCAATAATTCCTTCGTAAACTTAATAGTATATAGTTGTCCCTTGTCTGACATCACAGAGACAACTCGATCCATAAGGATTTAATATATTTTCCTGATCATTTTATACAATTAACTTTCAAGGGCTAGATGTTACACCAAAGAGTTTGTCTTTTTTTTTTGGTGATGAAAGGTTTTTAAAATTTATAAAAATCGTTTTGCATCCAGCTATATATAGTTTCTTTGTAAACAAATGGTCAGATCGATACGGCTCATGCAAGGCACGTCGCTTCCTTATGATCGCGAGACCAAATTGTTTAATGATTATTTGAGAAAAATACACGTATCCACTTTAATTGCTAATCAATTTACAATATGATTGAGTCAAATTTGATAAAAGGGCGTATGGCTCGTAATTTTTTACACAATTCGCAAATTCGATACGAACTCAACATAAAGAGTTAGGTTATGATTGATCTATATAATTTTATAGCCAAGCATCAACATGACCCGAATCTAACATGTGGTCGACAATTTTTTACACAACTTGCGAACCCAATACAAAATTAACGGGTAAAGTTTATTCTAATATAAAAAGTTTCATATAATCCTCTGGCTTTTATATAAGCTAGCTTACCAATTAACTCTACGCTTTTGACATTTTCTCCATTCAGGTCACTTGGTATTGGTAAGCAACAAGCATTCAACACCTTCTATTGCTAATGGGTTTTCTGGGCTCCACTTTGTGAACAAACGGTCACATATATATGGCTCATGCAAGCAAGGCACGTGCAATATTACAAGATAAACGACCACAAGCATCCTAAAACGCACATATGGGAAAACATACAACATAGTACTTCCAGAAACGTTACGGTTTTATGATATCCTATGTTTCAAATTGCATGTATTCAACACGTGGAGTGCTAGATAGCCAAGGAGAATTGTCCAGAATTTTCTCCAAACTGAAGTGGTAGAATTTCAGCCACTCATTGAATTTTCATTTTAAAATTCTGCCACTTTAATTTGGAAAAAAAAAAAAAATCTAGATAATTCTCTTCGACTCTCTAGCAACTTCTCATTCAACACTCGAAGTAGCAGTAACATTTTCGACTGGGGCTCCAAACAGAAGACAACAAGCATTGCCCGTACTCCGCATGCTCCACTTCTCTGCATTTTTTGTCACAATTTGCCACGGATGCACATCTTTTATGCCATGTTGTGCTCAAACGCTTGCAACACTTCTGTTCTGTTGCTATATATCACAAGATTCACAACAAAAAATAATGCATATATAGTTTCAGATAATGCAACATATGTTGTACTTTACAAAATAATAAAGTCTCATTTGGTTGACGAAAAGGGTATTTCTTTAGGAAATGGAATAGTTATTATTAAGAATAAAAGAGAGCAAAATTGAATAGTTATTCTTATTTCTTAGTTTAGTAACAACGCACATACTTTAAGTGGAATTGAATCAAAATTACTAAGAAACCCATCAGTATTTATTTCTATTTTTCAACTTAATAGAGTGGCCGGGGGTGGTCACACTACCCCTAAAAGCGTGGGTTGTATATATCCAATATATCGTTGTTTTTTAAAAGATGATGATGGCAGAGAAGGATGAGAAAATATTAAATAGCATTTTTCTAAATAGCATACATAAACACGCTAAATAACACAACGATTAATTTTGTAACAGAGGGATTTGAAATTACTCACCTACACTTGTAATAAAGATGAAGATCATGAACATAAGAAGAATACAGACACAATTTGGAGTCTTTGCCATGTACTCCTTACTTGTGCCAACCAAGATCGAAAATTGCCCATATTTATTGGCTAAGCTACTGCAGAATTTCGATATTTTGGAGGGATTAAGATGTTTTTCCTTTCAGAACATTGAGGGGCCAAAGATATTTTTTAAAATTTTTAGGAAGGCAAAAATATCATTTTCATATTTGTTTTTTTTAAGAATAACGTTATTTAATAGAGTGTAGACTACTGTAGGAGTACGACAGTCATACAACTCGATAATGTGACAGTAAAAGTCAGCTATTTGATCAGCACTTGTGAATAACAACAACAAAAAACAAAAGATTATTTTTCCCTATCATATAGCAGTCATATTATCATATAACAGTCTAATAAATAACATTACTCCTTTTTTAAAGAGTCAAGCACGAAGGTTTTCCAATTCTTCACGTCTTCTTTGTTCTTTCTTCTGAATTTTAAAAATGCAATTCGCTTCATAAATATTGACACCGCATACAACTCCATGAAAGTTCAATGTATTTTCTTCAACTTATACAAATTTAAGTATAAAATTTTGTTTTTATTTTTGAAACTATAAATTTTATCACAAAAAAGAAAAAAAGAAAAAAGAAGAAGAAGAAGCAGAGCTTATAATTGGATTATACTTTTCACGTACAAAACATAACGTCATTACAAAACTATAGTCTAGTGTCTTTACAACCTTCCAAAAGTTGCAACGTGTGACATATATATCTATATTGCTACAAGTCTACAACCTAAGAAACCTAACTTTAAATAAATTTAAGGGTTAAGGATGCTTTTGATACTCATGGTTTAACTCGGTATCAAATGGACTGTTTCCATTCATGTTTGGTCCAATAATTTTTATGGTGTGTCACATCAAACCAATCAATAATTGCTATTAAATATTGATTTGCCTTTAGTGTTAGTTGTTTTCTTAATCAGTCAAATAACCCTTCATGGTATGTTATTTATGTAAGCTTGTTCGTTATAAGCGTATTTTTAACTTGGAAAGTATTCTAAAAAAAATGAAAATTAATAGATTGTTTTGGGTCCTCTGTTTTTTCCTCTGTTTTTTGGAAGTTTAAACTTGAAATGCTTACTAATTACTGTGTTACTCCTGCAACGTTTTGACTTAGATTCAGGTCTTGATGGTATTTATGTTTTTTCTACCTCTGCTTTCTCGTTTGTTTGGTTGATGAAAATGTTGGAAGAGTACCGCTGTAGTTATTTTAACTAAGCATGACCATAATAACACTTATTTGTTGAAAGTTGCACACGAAAGGCCTAAACGGTATGAACCACAAAGGCTCTCTCAAGTCCAACTAAGCAGTAGCGTGACCCAACCTCATCATGACATTGATGAGACTCAAAACAACTAATACTAATAGGATTGAAAAGTCACATGCATATAATTTTTGTTTTATAATGTCCCGAGTGTTGTGTTGGATTATATTTGTGCTCTCTGATCGTGAGAAACATTTGGGAAAGTAACTAGAGTACTCAAATTTGGGTTTCAAGACTTTAATATATGCGGGATGAATTTCTGTATATATTCAGGTGATTGTATGCGTAATAGTGTGCATTTACAAATTTCCTGAACATATATGGATGAAACTTTAAATTCACTTTTTTCCAAAAGTACACACATTACAGGATAAAACCACCGCAAAACAAGCATCCTAAAACATACATACGGGTCTCTAATGGATAGTTCAATCGGCTGAGAACTACGCCTCATAAAACTGAGATCACTAGTTCGAATTCCCTTCTCCCCTTGTACTTATAGACATCTAAAAAAAAAAAAAAAGGCACATACAGAAAACTCATGAAACTTCACCATTTTCTACTCGAAAAATGTTTGGTTTTTATCTTTTATCCATCTCCGTATATGAGAATTATAATCTACCATTGAATATGTGACCACATGAGATGAGTAGAAGATAAATTTTGCAGTGTTTCGATTTGCTCGTATTCAACACATGAAGAAGCAGTAACATTTCTCGCCAGCTGACCAAAGTGAAGGCGGCTGGCATTCTCCGTGTTCCGCATGCTCAAGTTGTTTACATTTTCTGTCACAGGTTCGGCTCCGTATACAACTTCCATGCCATTTTGTGCTCAAACGCCTGCAATATTTCTCGGAAATCCCTTCTGTTGCTATATATCATCACAACAAAAGAGTGCAGAGTTTCAGACAATGCAATATACATATAAATATATACACACTTGGCTTCTTACAAAACAATGGTGAATAACACAATGATTAAATTTGTAATAGAAGGATTTGAAATTACTCACCTACACTTGTAATAAAGATGAAGATCATGAACATAAGAAGAATACGGACACAATTTGGAGTCTTTGCCATGTACTCCTTACTTGTGCCAACCAAGATCGAAAATTGCCCATATTTATTGGTTAAGCTACTGCAGAATTTCGATATTTTGGAGGGTTTAAGATGTTTTTCCTTTCAGAACATTGAGGGGCCAAAGATATTTTTAAAAAATATTTTTATGAAAGCAAAAATGTCATTTTTATATTTGTTTTTTTAAGAGTAATGTTATTTAATAGAATGTAGACTATTGTACAACTGTCATACAACTTAATAATGTGACAGTAAAAGTCAGCTATTTGATCAGCACTTGTGAATAAGAAAAACAAAAAAAAACAAAAGATTAATTTTCTCTATCACGTCATCCTATTTATATAGCAGTTATACTATCATATAACAGTCTAATAAATAACATTACTCTTTTTTTAAAGAGTCGAGCACGGAGGTTTTCCAATTCTTCATGTCTTCTTTGTTCTTTCTTTTGAATTATAAAAATGCAATTCCCTTCATAAATATTGACACCGCATACAACTCCATGAAAGTTCAATGTATTTTCTTCAATTTATACAAATTTAAGTATAAAATTTTATTTTTATTTTTGAAACTAGAAACTCGTCTTTATCACAAAAAAGAAAAAGAAAAAAGCAGAGCTTATAATTGGATTATACTTTACATGTATAAAACATAACGTCATTACAAAACTATAGTCTAGTGTCTTTACAACCTTCCAAAAGTGTTACGTGTGACATATCTATATTGCTACAAGTCTACAACCTAAGAACCCTAACTTTAAAAATAAATTTAAGGGTTAAGGATGTTTTTGGTACTCATGGTTTAAATTGATATCAAATGGACTCTTTAGTTTCCATTCGTGTTTCATCCAATAATTTTTATGGTGTATCACATCAAACCAATCAATAATTGCCATGTGAACTTGCTATTAAATATTGATTTGCCTTTAGTGTTAGTTGTTTTCTTAAACAGTCAAATTACCCTTCATGTTATGTTATTTATGTGAACTAGCTTGTTCGTTATAAGCCTATTTTAACTTGGAAAGTGTTACAGAAAAAAATGAAAATGAAAAAATTGTTTTGGGTCTCCTGTGCATTGACAAATTTCCTAACATATATACATATATGGATGAAATAGGTAACTTTAAATTCAATTTGTTTTCAAAAAGAACAAACAATATTACTGCAGGTTAAAAAGACCACACAATAAGCGTCCTAAAACACACGGATTCCTAAAGGATAACTCAATCAGGTGAGGACCACGCCTCATGAAATAGAGGTCAATAATTCGAATTCTCCTCTCATTTCTCTCTCCTTGTATAGACATGTCAAAAAACACATACACACATACGGAAAACTCAAGAAACTTTACCATTTAATTTTCTACTCGAGAAATGTTTGGTTTTCATCTTTTATCCATCTTCATTTATGATATATGTAAATCTACTATTAAATATGTAAGACCGAACAAGATGAGTAGAAGATAAATTCTGCAGTACTGTTTCAAGTTGCTTGTATTCAACACTCGAAGAAGTTGAATACATTTTTTGATAAATTCTGCAGTGTTTCAAGCATGCATCCTCTGTGGTCCGCATGCTCAAGTTGTCTACATTTTTCGTAGAAGATAAAGTCTGCAGTGTTTCAGATAATGCAATATATCTATACTGCTCAGAATTCTATAATGCAATATATTCTATAATCCAATATACTCTATAATATAATATATTCTATAATGGAATATATTCTATAATCCAATATATTCTATAATGCAATATATTCTAAAATATGTTATATAGAATATATTCTATAATGCAATACAACATATTCTATATATAATATATTCATGAGTATAAAAACTCTAACAAGTAACAATCAAGCATAAAGCTGATCCTTGGAGGAAGGATGTAATATATTCTATAATGCAATATATTATAATTCTATAATGCAATAAATCTATACTGCTCAGAATTCTGCTGTGTTTCAGATAATGCAATATATATATCTATACTGCTCAGAATTCTGTAGAAGATAAATTCTGCAGAGTTTCAAGCATGCATCCTCTGTGATCCGCATGCTCAAGTTGTCTACATTTTTTGTCACAGGTTTGGCTCCGTAGACAAACTTCCATACCATGTTGTGCTCAAACGCCTGCAATATTTCTCGGAAATCCCTTCTGTTGCTATATATCATCACAACAAAAGAGTGCAGATTTTCAGATAATGCAATATATCTATACTTTGCTTCTTACAAAACAACGATTAATTTGGTAAGAAAAGGGTTTGAGACCATATTAATGTAGATGGAGATGGATGCCTATAAGTGCTATAATGAAATTATAAAATTACTCACCCACACTTGTAATGAAGATGAAGATAAAGAATATAGGAAGAATGTTGGCCATCTGCTCCTTACTTATACCATCTGCTTTTGTTGTTCCATCTGTTTCCTTGTATTTTCTGTTGTTTTGCTTGGATTTTGTGGCTGATTTCTGCTATGGAGACTAGTGTTACCGGAGTCAGTACTCCATTTTCTTCGGCTCCAAATTCGAATCTTACCAATGCTGTTCCTGTATCGACTTCCTTCGGGAGGTTGATATTGTTCATTGTTGAGGTTCAGTTAGGTTTGGACCTTTTGAGGTTCTTACACTTGTTATTAAGGTTTACGAACCTCTTGAGGTTTGTAATTATTCCTTTTGTCTTTTTGTCTTGAAAACCGCTTTATGAGATCCCTTTGAGAGGACCGCTTTATTTATTTGGCCTATTTCCTACTTTGTTATGCTTATTAGCACTGTTATTTATCAAGTTGGGGTCTGTTGTACGGGAGCCTACCCTTTTTTAGTCTTTTAATCATTTGTACCCCTTTCCAAATTTGCTTAAAAAAAAAAAAAAAATTACCCATATGAGTAATTTTGAAATTTTGGAGGGATTTAAGACCCCCTTTTTTTTTTTTTCTTTTAGAATTTTTAGGGGCCAGATGGATTTTTTTTTACAAAAAGTATTTGTAAGAAGTCAAAAATAGCATTTTTCAGATTTTTTTAAGGGGCGGCCGGCCACAAAGGTCAATGAATCGGCTGGTTTCCTATATGTGTATATATATATGCTCCAACCTTCTTTGAATGCTTCCAACATTTTAAAGGGTCAAATTTTATTATAGTATAAAAGTCTCTTGAAGACACACACAAGTTCTGTTTTGCTGGTGAGAGCAAGGTTTCGAGAATAATCAAAGCACCATTCTTCCAATATTGGCTAGCTTTTTGGGTTATAGCATCTTTCTAGTAGTTAACAAATTATTGAATATTAATTAGCTTTCTATACATAAACAAGTTAAAAGAATCTTAGTCTTATTATTTTATAAAAAAAACAAACAAACTTATCCTTATTTTTCTTACTCGTTTATTTATAAAATAATATTTACCTAACGACCATAATAACACAACGAGAACTTCTAACATTTTCCTAAGTCATATAATGAAATTATCTAAATTTTATTGACGCTACTACTTATTCAAACACTTGAAGCCGAATAAATTTAAGTATAATTTTTTTTTGAAACTATGGAGATGCTCTTATGTCATAGGTTTAGTAACCTTTGGTAATTTTTAAAAGAATAAAGGAAAACTTTACTTATCCCCCGAACTTTGGCTACTTTCGCAAATACTTCCCCAATATTCAAAACCTATCACTTAGGTGTATCAAAGTTTGGTTTTCTCTCACTTTGCTCATTTCATATAGAAAATCCTAACAGAATGCCAATTTTACCCCTGATTCCAAAACTAAAACTGTCATTTTGGGAACGGTGTAGTTTTGAAGTCAGGGGTAAAATTGGCATTTTTTGTACAAAATGGACAAAGTGAAAGAAAACTAAAGTTTGATACACCTAAGTGAGAGGTTTTGAACATTGGGGGGGCATTTACAAAAACCGTAAAAGTTCAAGGGTGTATGTAAAGTTTCCCCAGAGAATAATAATACTCTTCACACTTATTTTATATCAACGTGCCACGTTTTACGTGTCTTTTTTTTTTTTTTTAAAGCGACTAACGTACGAAGCTATTTATATCGATCTTAATTAAAAAAGAAAAAAGAAATCACTAATAAATTCATATTACCACATTAACATCGTAAAATTATTACTTAAAAAAAAATGTTATAGCTATTCCTGACGTTCTCTTGATTATATGTGATTATTATTTTTTAAAAACAATATGAACAACTGGTGAGGTTTTTTTTTAAAAAAAAATAATATTATGTAGGATGAAGAGAATTTAAAAAAAAAATAACACAAAAAAATAACGTGCAAAATTATAGAATCAGTGTGATTGTGAAGAGTAGGATTATTTTATAAAAGGGGTTTGTTATGGGTTTTTTCTTATAGTGTTCTTTTGGGTTCTTTCAAACTTATGAAAAACATGATTTAAGAAAAAAATAAAATTATAGTACTGTTTTTTTGCCAATAGATTAATTTTTATGAGTTAATATCTAAGTTCTAATGTTTTAAAACTTGTTTTTGGATTCAAAATTAAAACCTAAGGGTGGAAGGTTAACTATTTAGTGATAGTATCACTCAAAATGGATTTGATCATTCTAAATTTAATACTAATGCCTCAATTTTGATACTAATGCCTAAAATTTGGTCTTAACGCCTAAAAAAACTAATGGTAGAGACCACTACAATTTTATTTTTTCTTAAATCATGTTTTAGATAAGTCTGGGAGAACCCAAGAAAATACTATAAAGAAAACCCCTAGCATTTTTCTTTCTAAAAATAATATTTTTTATTTTTTATTTTTTAAAAAAGGGCAAGGGTGTGATCGAGACATTGGCGTAGAAAGAAACGAACGAGAGGTCAGTAACAAGACAAGAGGTCTCTTAATTTTCTCTTCTTTTATGTATATTCACCGATAAAAGAAAAGCAATTTTATCAGACAAGAAGAAGATAGCCATATCCTCCATTGCCCTCCCAAGGAATAGGGGGCACTGGGACTACAGCCACTTCATGAGAAGAATCTCTCAAATTAGAAACCCAGCAACAGCAAACCCCAAAGCATTTCCACCACGTAGGAGCTGTCATCCATGTCTTTATCTCTTCCCATTTCTTCTCCTCCTCACGTCTCCACTCTCCTCCCCTCCCCACCGCTCTCTCCTCCTCCTACTTTCCCTCTCAACACCCACCCTTCTTTTCTATATCACCACCCTCAACCACCAGCTGGGTATTCCAAAGTCATTGCCTTTTGTCGTTCCAGAGAGAGAGGGAGGTTGAGACATGCTTCTATGATGAAAGGGCCACGTGGGTTTTCTAGGATGGCTTCCTGTTGGAGCTTTGGAGGTGAGGGAGGGGCAGAGTTTGTGAGTGGGAGAGAAGAAGAAGATGAGAGTAATAGTGATGAGGAAGAAGTGGAGGTAGAAGCAGAGGAGGATTTGAATTTTGGGTCTTGTATTTTGCCCGAGAGATGGGATGTCTTGGGTCTTGGACAAGCCATGGTAATTTTTTTTATTTTGATTTTTTAAGTTTCTGTATGGTTACCGAGAAAATGTGAAAAAAGAGTTATTTTTCCATGTCATGGTATGTTATTTGTGTGAATCACTGTGTTACTCCTGCGATGTTTTGCCTTTGGAATGCAGGTCCTGATGGTATTTATGATTTTCCTATTTCTGTTTTCGTGGAACGACTTTCATATTAGTTATAACATAGAATACATTTGATTTTACTGAGGGAGTCATGCATATAATTCGTTTTATAGTGTCCGGGGAGTGTTGCATTATATCCATATTTCGATTGCTTAGTTATTGTGCCCTCTGATCGTGGAAACATTTGCGAAAGTAATTAGAGTACTCAAATTTGGTTTTCAAGACTTAGATATATGCAAGATGATCATTTTTGATATTTGCACGAGGTAATTTTTAAAAAAAATCATGACTTATTTAGAATTTTAAGCACATGTTGTCAGTCAGTCACTTATATCTGATATCATCTTGGAATTTAGCACTAATTTGTGATTATCTCTGCAGGTTGCTTCAAATTTTTACCTTTTGTTATCTGATGTTTTATTGTGGTATTAACAAAATAAAAATAAAAATCTTGCTTACATCTTTGTTTAAATATTTTTAGGTTGATTTCTCGGGCATGGTCGATGATGAATTTTTGAATAAACTGGGATTAGAGAAAGGAACGAGGAAGGTTGTGAATCATGAGGAAAGGGGTAGAGTTTTGCGGGCTATGGATGGTTGCAGCTATAAGGCTGCTGCTGGTGGATCTCTTTCCAACAGCTTAGTAGCCTTGGCTAGGCTTGGTAGTAGGCCCATTGGAGGCCCTGCCTTGAATGTAGCCATGGTAGGCAGTATAGGGAGCGATCCATTGGGTGGCTTCTACAGGTCAGGGGCTGTTTTGACTACACTTATATTGTTTTATTGATTTCTTATTGAGAAGTAAGTGATCTAAACTTCTGGCTAAGTGAGACTGGCTGGTTGTTACCTCACCAAAAAGAAAAAAAGAAAAAGAAAGGGGATAAATTGAAATTCAGTGCTCTTTTGTATCAAGTACACTGGAGCAGTATATCTCAAGAAACTTCTGCTTTTTTATTTAATGGGATTAATGTTATTGATGCTGATAATATCCAATACATTGTCTATTTATTTCTAATTCCTTGACTTATAACTTCTGGTACCCAATAATCTTGTGTGAATATAATTTCATCAAGAAAAATAGTGAGTCATGAGTTATATCTGTCTTCTGTGTTATGTGAATGACCCAGAAAACAATTGGATATCTAATTTTGTTATCATTTTTGATGGTCCATTAAGTATTTGCTCTCCTCCTGACAGAATCCTCTCTTGGTGGAATTTGAGATTCTGGTGATTGATGGTGTGGGCAAGCATTGTGCATTGTTGAGATGATATGATTTTTTTTCTCTGTGGCTAGGATAACTCATGAATTCCTCATAATCATAGATCATGGACTAAAATCTTTTTTCATAAAGCCCTTGTCTTAACTGCCAATATTATAAAGAATCTGCAATAGAATTTTTTTTTGCTCTTCTTTCTCCTTGAAAGTTTACCCTTGAAAATGTTGAGTTGTTATTGAATTATGGCCACTAGTAGGTGTTTTTTAGCTCTTACATCACAATATAGAAACAAGGAGACGGCATTCTTTGTTGTCATTTACCTAGCTCTTTCCCACAATAACTATTTGCTGATGCTTATCCCTTTCCATGGTTTACTTGACCAGAACTATAATTCCAAACAAGATCCTGTATATGAGAGTTTGATGATCTTGCCCTTTTAAATTTCACATGTGAGGTGTTTGTGTGTGTATCCGAATCCTTCCACGACTTTAGGGTGCGATCCCTTGAGTTTCATGGATGTTCCTCTGCTAATGATATCCTTTTTCCAGGGATCTCCCTTTTGTTTTTGTAACTCTGATTTGGAAGGGTGGAGTCCTCTAGAGGTTTGGTTGTTAGGGTCTTGAAGTGGTTAAAAATCGAGCAAGATTCTTGAATGGTCATCAATGAGGTATCAAATGCCTCTGTTTTTCTATCTTAATCAAACAAAATGCTCATTAAATGACCTTTTTTTAAAGAGATTGGTATTCTAGTTTGAAATCCTTCTTGTGGTTGAATGATAAGAGATGTAGATATTTTTTGCTTGTGACTAGAAGAACCTGGTAAAGAATATCTTTTCGTGAAAGTGGTATCAGCAGAATGAATATGGGGCATGTCTGTGCATCCACTGGAGTATTCCCTAAAAGGTCACTTGGTAGATCATTTTGCGGTTTAGTTCCAACCACCACATTACATTTTCTGGGCATATATGTTTCAATGGAAGAATTTAGGCCAACCAGGGTATGGAAATCAGCGCATAATTGGAGGTTTGCATTAGATACAAACAAAATGGCTATGGTGATGACGACGCCAGTGCCTCCAAACCCAAGGTGCAGAAGAACAAAGCACAAGTGACAAGTGCAGAGAAAAGAAAAGGGAAGAAAAAAGCAAAAAGAAAAATGAGAATGAACAGATAAGAGAAAAGAGAAAGAACGTAGGCTTTGTTTGCTATATACTATTATTGCAATGCTCTTATACCATGTAACAAATTGTAATGGGAAGAAAGCTAGGGAATGGAATGGAGCTACTGAGTTTACGTATCTCATTCCTCATCCTTCGTTCGCTAAATGGAACAGCCAAATTACAGGAATATTCTGTACAGCTGCAGGAGACAGCTCACTAGGACACCTGGCCTTCTTCTAGAAGTCTTACATATTATTCCTTATACCATTGGGAAACTACATAATACTCCTTAAATGTTCATAAATTTACTCTTTAACAAGTTTCATATTAAACTGCACTCACATATTTTCTGGTATTCTCTCTCTAGCATTTTCTAAGTATTTAAATTGTTTGCAAGGATTATTTGGGGTCAACATTTGAACTATTTGATACCTAGCTTAAGAGTTATTTAATGTGTTCAATAGAGCAAAACTGCGTCGGGCAAATGTGCATTTTCTATCTGCACCCATCAAGGATGGGACAACAGGGACAGTGATAGTTCTCACAACTCCAGATGCTCATCGCACAATGCTTTCATATCAGGTCAGCTATCAAATTTTGAATACTTCATATTTCAAAGGTTTTATGTTTTTTTTTTTCCCCCATAGAAGAGTTTTGTTAGTGTTGTGCGATTCTAAATGATTGGTTGATGTATATGGGAAAGTTGAATCCTGAAAATGTCCCCCCTCCCTTTTTTTCCTTGGGCTGAAACCTAAATGGCTTATCCATGCGTTGATGTACAATTTACTACATGCTGGTGGTAGCTTGTGTAGCACATGGTTGTTTTTTGTTTTATTAAGCCATGGTTTAGTTAATTTGGAAAAAAATTTGAAATTGGTCATGTGGTCTGAAATCAATCTGGGGTTGCTTATGAATAAAGAGAAGTGGACACATCTTTAGGAATGTTGCATATGCAAGAAGATGATGAGGGGCTAGAATGAGAAATCCCGACTTTATTTGGCTACTGGCTATTCTAGGACAAGGATAATTACTCTGGAAATGATGGATGCTATTTGACTGGGTAGCTTTTTAGTGGTAGAAACTTATTGCGTGAACTATTCTAGGTTGGCCTTTCTTATTTATTAACCCCAAGGGGTTGACCCAAGTGTTGAAGGCTTTGGTCTTGGAGGTTTGCTCCCTTTAAGGTCCAAGGTTCAACATCTTTTGGGTGCAAACAATCTCTTGGGGCCACACCCCCTGGTAAAAAGCCAACGATTTACCCAGTTCCGTGTAGGGAAACTTCCGAGGGTATGGTGCACGGGACCGAAGTTTATTCTGTAGGGGTGGGTCCGAAGGGCTCTGCCTTGTAGAGGTTCCCCGATATATATATTACATTATTGCTTTGGTACAAAAAAAACTATTTTTGCTGCTGAAACTTATAAGAGAATGGATTTCTTCTTTTTGTTTGCAACAGGCAGCATCTGTCTTTTAATTTCTAAAATAACTTTATGGGCAGTTTAAAGTTTACTTATAAAACTTATATTCCATGAGAAACTCCTAGATGCCCTTATTTGGTATGTGTGTATATTGTATACAAAGGGGATTAAATGAGACGCTAATATATCTGTTTTCTGATGTCAGGGCACATCTTCAACTGTCAGTTATGATCCCAGCTTAGCTAGCATAATTTCAAAGACAAATATACTTGTTGTTGAAGGGTATTTATTTGAACTTCCCGATACAATTAAAACAATGACAAAAGCATGCGAGGAAGCACGCAGGTGTGGTGCCCTGGTTGCTGTCACTGCATCAGATGTCTCCTGCATCGAGAGACACTATGATGATTTCTGGTATGACTGTTAGCTGACTTGGTTTATTCATTTCACATACATGCCATGAGGATTTTCCATTTTAACTTTGCTAAGGCCTCTTCTCCCACCCCAATAGAAAGGATGAATGAAGTAGTTTTACGAATTACAACCAAACCTACTGTGGTGGTTCACATGTTCTCTTCAATGTGGATGACATATTTTATTTGATCTTTCATGGGAAAAGTTTAAAAAAAATTGGATGTGAGACACATGATGTTAAAACTTTAACCTGTAAGATTTTTGTTCATGTTCCAAGGTTTATGGAACTTGTTTTTACTTTAAAATTCTTCATTGTCGGGATGCCATATATTCTTATTCATGCTATGCGAACACACAGGATGCATGACATGGTTGGGGCTATCTTATGTGTGTGTATATACCCCCTGATATTCCAAAATTTGTTAACTGGGTGATATGGACATAGGGTGTAAGACTCCAAAAAATCTAGACATGAGGACATGGATACACACACACATGGGTGCAGGTGTGCACACACGCATATTTGTTTCATCAATTTATAAGACTAAACATACATGTCTCAATGTTTTGGTGTTCACTGTATGTAGAAGGACCATAGACAATTAAGTAATTAAGAAACTATTAACTATGTATTAGTTTCTTGAAAACAGAAAAGGAAGAAGATTACATCCTTTTAATTTATACATCTTTTAGGTGAATGAAGGCAAATTCTTTTGACAAGTTTAAAAAATAGTGCCGTATAAGGTGGATTTGGTGTCATGTCCTCAAGGCTAATAGAATTCCCACAAACCAAATCCTAGTGTAAGATCCCCTGATTCTTGGGGAAGTTTCTAAAACTTTACAATTGTGATGATGATGATGATGATGAGGTGGATGCGGGACTTCATTGACATATGAACCTAGTAACGATCATTAGAGGTTATGACACACCCAGAAGATTGAATCAATTAATTGGGCTTTCCATCCAGCTGAAGCGAGTATTCTGGGGCCGCTATTATTTTCAGAATTGTATCAAAATGAGTTCATTTATTGAAATCCTCGGGTGTATAATTTGAACCTCTGCGGAAAGGGGGATCATTCATTCAAATCCAGTGTAGAAATCTTCAATCTTGGGTTTTCCATCCAGCTGAAAGCAATTATTCTGGGGCCGCTGTTATTTCCATAATTGTAACAAGATGAGTTCATTTATTGAAGTCCTCGGGTGTATAATTTGAACCTCCGTTGAAAGGGGAGTCATTTATTCAAATCCTCGTATAGAAATTGAAATATTGTTCACTAAGAATTCTTAGCCATCATAAACATGATGGGCTTGTTTTAAGTGCTACTATTAAGACAAGGTCGCTGGAGGCCTGATAGTTTTCGAGATTGTAGTAGAAGAAGATTTTAGTTCTGAAGTTATTTCATCTGCTCTCTGGTTTAATATGTCAATTTTAGGACACAAATTTAGAATTCTTTCTTCTTCCCTGTTTGTTTCCCCTTTTTTTTTCGCATCATATTGTCTAAATTTCTTTCCTTTTCTGCTATCAGGGAAATAGTTGGAAACCATGCTGACATTGTTTTTGCAAATAGTGATGAGGCTAGAGCTTTATGTCATTTTGCCCCAAAGGAAAGTCCCATTTCAGCTGCAAGGTATCTGAGCCATTTTGTTCCCCTAGTCTCAGTTACAGATGGGCCAAAAGGCTCTTACATAGGTGTAAAAGGAGAAGCTGTGTATATCCCTCCTTCCCCATGTGTACCAGTAGACACTTGTGGTGCTGGGGATGCATATGCATCTGGTTTTTTGTATGGTATTTTACGAGGGGGGTCAGATTTGAAAGGAATGGGTACATTAGCTGCTAGGATTGCGGCTACGGTTGTTGG
>CM017326.1:32980936-33006568 GCA_006937295.1 Carpinus fangiana
AGGTGGATTTGGTGTCATGTCCTCAAGGCTAATAGAATTCCCACAAACCAAATCCTAGTGTAAGATCCCCTGATTCTTGGGGAAGTTTCTAAAACCTTACAATTGTGATGATGATGATGATGATGAGGTGGATGCGGGACTTCATTGACATATGAACCTAGTAACGATCATTAGAGGTTATGACACACCCGGAAGATTGAATCAATTAATTGGGCTTTCCATCCAGCTGAAGCAAGTATTCTGGGGCCGCTATTATTTTCAGAATTGTATCAAAATGAGTTCATTTATTGAAGTCCTCGGGTGTATAATTTGAACCTCTGCGGAAAGGGGATCATTCATTCAAATCCAGTGTAGAAATCTTCAATCTTGGGTTTTCCATCCAGCTGAAAGCGATTATTCTGGGGCTGCTGTTATTTCCATAATTGTAACAAGATGAGTTCATTTATTGAAGTCCTCGGGTGTATAATTTGAACCTCCGTTGAAAGGGGAGTCATTTATTCAAATCCTCGTATAGAAATCGAAATATTGTTCACTAAGAATTCTTAGCCATCATAAACATAATGGGCTTGTTTTAAGTGCTACTATTAAGACAAGGTCGCTGGAGGCCTGATAGTTTTCGAGATTGTAGTAGAAGAAGATTTTAGTTCTGAAGTTATTTCATCTGCTCTCTGGTTTAATATGTCAATTTTAGCACACAAATTTAGAATTCTTTCTTCTTCCCTGTTTGTTTCCCTTTTTTTTTTCGCATCATATTGTCTAAATTTCTTTCCTTTTCTGCTATCAGGGAAATAGTTGGAAACCATGCTGACATTGTTTTTGCAAATAGTGATGAGGCTAGAGCTTTATGTCATTTTGCCCCAAAGGAAAGTCCCATTTCAGCTGCAAGGTATCTGAGCCATTTTGTTCCCCTAGTCTCAGTTACAGATGGGCCAAAAGGCTCTTACATAGGTGTAAAAGGAGAAGCTGTGTATATCCCTCCTTCCCCATGTGTACCAGTAGACACTTGTGGTGCTGGGGATGCATATGCATCTGGTTTTTTGTATGGTATTTTACGAGGGGGGTCAGATTTGAAAGGAATGGGTACATTAGCTGCTAGGATTGCGGCTACGGTTGTTGGGCAACAGGGCACCCGGCTTAGAGTTCAAGATGCAGTTGAATTAGCAGAATCATTCTCATTCCACTATGATGGCAGCTCCACCGTCCGATCAGATGTTGGTTCAGATCATATTTCCAGCTTCTAGTCAGGTGACCTATGCCATCCACATTCTTTCCTTTGTTCATATCTATGTAACTCTGTACATTCTATTGTTGCACATTGTCTGGCAAAGAAATTGCTTAGGCATTGATCGAGTAGTTCAGTATAGTGTCATGAAATCTTAGTTGCAATATATCTGAATGCCCAGAAAACCGTCTTGTGGTTTTTTCCATTAACACTATTGCATGTTGTGGTCTGATTCTCCAGACATGCTAGGTTCGTTTGGCAACGGTTTTTAGAGAGTGCTTTTTGTTTTTTGGTTATAATACGACATAAAGGTAAAAGTAGTTTTGAGTTACTTGTTAATATTTTTACTTTTTTGTTAAAAAGCAAAAAGCTATTTTAAAAAACGTTGCCAAATGAGCTGGAACATAGGTTCAGTTGGCTCATTCATAAGTGAGCCAGTTTTTAGAAACCAAATAAGGATAGTCTGATTGAAGCTTCCAAAACTTCAGCCTCGATTTTGGCTGTTTGTTTGTGATTTCAGGCCAATTTTCTCATGTGCAGAGGGAGGGCAAAATTTTTTATATTTCCTATGCTTTTGGCCTTCCATATTCACATGTATAAGGCCGAAGTTCATGGAAGCAATTTCTAATCTGTGGTAAAGTTGAAAGTAAAGTTATGTTAAGTGGCTTTTTAGTAGTTGACATAAGAAGCTGCATAAAACACGTCTTGTCAACCGGTGTTGAAAAGTAGCATTACTCCGAATAAAATACTTTTCCGGACCATTCATTGACACCCAAATGGTAGTTGGGGGCGTTGGGAGGAAAACTGATTTTAATTTGGTCAAATAATGCTTCATTTGTTCTTTTTTTATGTTCTTTTCTTCAGTTATAAGTACAAATATAGCCCTTAGCCACATGTGAATAATCTGTTTGGTATCAATTAATTATACGCAGGCGCGTGTGTAAGGTTAGGAAATGGTCTATTTTCCTGCATTCTCCAAACCGCCAAAAAAGAACCAATAATTTCCCTAGTTTGATTGGCATTCGGTAGAGCCCACCAAACGGTATTATGGAAATCAATAAACAAGCTTTCTACAAGATATTTGGATTTCTCCCAAAATATTTTCACAAAAAAAAAAAATCTAAAACTTTAGAATGTCATTATATATATATTTATAATTTTATTCTGACAAAGAAACATTGTAGTGGTTAGAATGGTCAAATGATTAAAGCAGATTTCGATAGGCTCGTTAGGTGTTGTAAACCACACATTCTGAGGATGCCAAAACATATTTCGACCTTCTCTTCTTTTATTTTACATTTGTTGTCCTTCAACTAAACTACACATTCTAACCATTGAGGTTGAGCTTTCAATTAAAAGGCACTAAAAACAGAGATGGGGTTGGATTATTTTAGTTTCATATCCAACAATTAAAAGTGGGCCTCTCCCTCATTGAAGGGTTCACATGGTTTTGGTGGGGGCAATTATGAAATGAGCAAGGCGTTTTTCAGGACATTAAGTTTAGGACACAATATTAGTAACAGAAGACAGGTTTTATCTTAGCTTTGTGTCCCACAAGCCGTGCATGCACAAGTTGAAGGTGAAGACGAGTGACATTCTTGCTTCTGTTCATAGGCACAAGACACAAGCCACCATGAAATTACCATTGAATAGACCAAAGTTGGTGATGTGGGTAACCTAACAGAGGATTTTTCCCATCAATGTTTGTAAATAAATAATTGTGGACTAGGCATTTGCAACTTCTTTGCATTAATTATTGCACATATCATCATACGGTGAGTGATTGTAAACTAATTGACATCATGGCTTAGGCAAGTTTCATCAAGGGTGGGACCCTTATGCCCACCCTATCCTCAATGGCCTTGGAATTAGTTTCTATGGTGGAGCAAGTGGACCAAAAGAGAAAGAACAAAATACGGTTACTAAAGAATCCGTTGGATGACATAGAGCATATCTCAGAGATAATGCTGAGGATCCCACTAAAGTGATTGATGACTACATAAATTGTGCATTTGGCTAAGGATAAGAATCAGCAACTAAAGCAAGAAGGAGAAAGCTTTTGAAACCTGCCTGTTTGGACATTATTGTATCTTCTAAGGGATGATGAAGGTAATGGGTGCGGCCAGGAGTGCTATAACTTTTAGTATAAGTCTTTTAAAAATTGACGGGATAGTCCACGTGACACTTACTACGTTAACCATTAAGCAATTACGTTTGATTGTGGTTGATGTGGTAATGTCACGTGAACTAATATGTCAGTTTGTAAGGGCTTATAGTAAAAGTTGCAATAACCCAATCATTTTTTATTTTATTTTATTAATGATATGAATAAGAGTATTGTTACATACTATACCACCATCTCACTAAACTGATGTGACAATTCCCATCAACACTGTCACATCAGTCCAATAAAATATGGATGAAATAAAGGTGTAGTTTTTAGCATTTTTCTAAGAGAAATGATATATACATATAAACAACTTTAAGTGGGATTTCCACTTCAATGGGAAATCAAATTGCCATACCCCCATATAGCCAAACAAAATATAGGATTTCCAGTTCATTGTTTAGACAGCAAAAACTTTCACAAGCCTCAGAATAAGATCATGGTACTCCACCTTGGGGATTAGATTTCCTCCACTCTTTTAGAATATTCATGACAAAACATAATGGACACTTCTCTCTTTTCATGACATGCCCATACATGAGAGGGTCAAAATGGCTGAACATTCCCATTATGTGATCTTGCAAATCATTCTCCCTTTTAGGAGTTATCCATTACATAGGTGAGTCCATGGCCAATATGTAATGAATAAATTTTATTTTTTATTTTATTTTAAATTTAGTTGAAGTAAGTTTTTAGTCTCTTAGAGTATGTAATTCTTTGTTGAGTATACATGTGTAAATGTCAAAAAGATTGAGTCCCTCATTAAAAAGACGTGAAAACTATGAGTGATTAATGTAGCATAGTTTGGCCCAAACCCATAAGCTTAAGCTTTTAGGTTGAGTGGTGTCTCGACGTGTTATACTATAAGCTCACTAAAAGACTCTCTAATGTATTAATTTCCTTAGCATTTGTAAACCATTTTTCATTGCACTCCCATATCTATTGACGATATGAGATATTTTCTTCCCCTGTAACACCTCTTTCACACCGAAACATATGGATATGTTTACATAGTAAACATAAAATATCATATGAATGATATTTTATGTTTTAAGAGTATGAACCAAGTTTGGATTAATACTTGTAAGTCAATCAAATGGTGCACTTGCTTGGCAGGCAGGAGCTTATCAAGGCAGTGCTCATTGAGTACTCACCTTGACATCATTTTATGTCCAATCAAGACTTCTTTGGGGGGTTTCCAGGAGACCTTCTTGCATTCATAATCATCAATCCAGACAAATTTCCGAAAATGACCTCCCATTTCAACAAATCATTCATTCTTAGCTATGACCAGGAATTCGCATTACATAATCAGGACTAATAATTATGAAATAATTCAAAACGCACTTCTTTCCATTAAAAATAATTAGGATTTATTTTGAAGTAAACCAAACAAAATGTTAAATGTCCAAGCCCCTTCCATTTCTAGATTTGGGGTTCATTTGGTGTTCCGATTTCAAAACGTGCGATTTAAAATCGTCATCTTTTAAGAACACATTCTCAAATAAGATATTTTTTTCATAAATTTATTTAGAAACTCATTTTGAACTTACAAAATCGTAGAGCCAAACAGACTTTTAAATGGAAGAAATAAAAAAATATTCGCCCATTATTTTGAATTTTTAATGGAGTTATTCTAGAGATGTGATCAGTATAAACAAGGGAAAGATGCACCCAACTGGTATGACCCGTGACCTTGAGTGCCCTACCTACCACTACTCAACTGTGCATCATTCTAAACTTAATTATTATGTATATATGTAATCAAATATTTTAATTTATATATATATTATAAGCAAAACTTACTAGTATTAATTTAAATGGATCAAGATCCTCTTAATAGTCTATTAAGAAGTATTAAAGCTAAAAGTTAAATGATTAAAAAAAAGTTTTTTTTATTTTTTTTTTATTTTTTTTCAGTTTGTGAGTATGCCGTTAGTTTTTGGGTAAGAACCCCCCTCTGATAAATCTCAGCCATCCAAGCAAGGAAATTACCCTATATCTGTAATAGTTTGCAATACTGCATAGAAGCCAAGTCTGAAAAACAGAGTGTAGGAAAATAATGATAATGGCCATCAACCATCATAGATAAGAAGATTGAGAAAAAGGACAGGGAGGAGGTATTTCAATATTTTCCTTTTATTTTATCCAATTTTTTTATTTTCACATATATAAATAAAAAACATAAAATTTATAAGATAACGTCTGTTGTAGCGACATATATAAGAAGAGTAATGTTCTTTTTCACACTTATTTCATACTTGTTAATTAACTTTCATCAACTGGTGTGACATGAATGTAAATTAATGCTTGTCTAAAAGAATTGCAATTTGCAAAAAAAAAAAAAAAAAGAAAGAAAGAATCTTTTTATATTACTGCTTTATCTCACGATATGGAAAAAAATAATTTATAGAAATTCATATATTCGGATTCTTATTACATTTTTAATTGACTATACAATTCGCCAATATTAATATTAAAAGACCATTTTTTGACCATAAAAATTTTAGGTGATAAGAGGCTATAGACAGTAGACTTCATTAGCGGGTGGGGCCACAACAACTATGAATGGGCCTTGTGAGTTGCCGCCTCTTGAGTTGCCGCCTCTTGCCACTTAGGATTTTATGGGCAAAAAATGATCTTTTTGTTGGATTGAGATTTCCTTAAATAACTCAAAATTAGAGATTCTCATGTTACAAAATTGTAACCCTTCATTTTAAATCTAATAGTTTATAAAATTATTGAAATCTTGGTAAAACAAAAATCAGCTTAAAATCAAAATTTAATGCTTTGACTATATAAAAGCAACTGATATTTATAAATCATTAAATTTAAAATGAAACGATTACGTAATATAAAAATCTCCAAAATAATTGTCCTTTGGCCGCCACCAAGGCACCAACTACCAACAATACCCGAATATATATTCCCTTTCTCTTTCTCTTTCTCTTTCTCTTTCTTTAATGTTTTTGACATGAAAAAACTTCATTTTTTTTTTTCTTTCTATATTTTAATAAATGTTTTCAACAAAGTACAGCGCAAAAGATGCGTGTTGATGCACACCAAAATGGACGGCTGAGAGCTGCCATAAGGACAATTATTGGAGCTAATGGAACACGTGGCAGTCAGTCACTTTCAACCAGAAAATTAGAAGAAAAAAAAAAGGTTCTCTTTACCGGTAATACCGGTAGAATTGCAGCACAAGAATGCCAAAGTTCGTGTCAATTATCTAGAGTTTCTAGAAAGTACAAAAGTCTATGACTCATCTTCAATTAATAAAATAAAAAATAAAAAAAATTAAGCTTTTATTATTATTATTATTATTATATGTAGGATCCACATTGGAATCCATATAGGATGAGACGATGAAATCAATTCATTCTTTTCATACTTCTAAGTTCTAATTAATAAAAGATTATGTTCATTTTTTGCAATGATTTCATTTGATTCCGTTTGTTAATTTTTTTTTTTTAAAATAAAATTTTAACAAATAACACAAACATAAAACAATCATTAAAATACCCCCAAAAAAAAAAAAATCATTTTCACTTTTATGTAATATGAACACATTTTCTTTTTTTTTGACATGTCCACGCAAGGGTAGGAGGAGGGGGTATTCGAACTTGTGACATCCACTTCATAAGGCGTGGTTCACAGCCGATTGAGCTACCTCTTGAGAACTATATGAACACATTTTCAAACAAACATCTCAACACATATTAACTATTAAGGATATAAATACTTTGAAATAAATGTTAATTTTGTATTCCTAAATAGAGCTGTGTACTCAAATGATATATCAAGGAAATATGTAGCCTATTAAGGATTTGATGTGTGGATGCAAGCTATATGCCAAATTACTTTAATCTACCTGTTTATTCTATTTCCTGTCATTATTATCATTCGGCTTTTATATTTATCATATTATGTGTTTCTATATTAACAAACATAGCCAACTTATATTTCATATATATATATTTTAATTCATTAAAGTTGAACTCAATTTTCCATAAAGAGTTTGCTCATCGTGAGGGAAAACATAATTTTTGAAATAAGGAAAAAAAAAAAAAAGAAGAAAGGAAAACAATAGTCTCTATTTTGCCATAATAAGAGGAGCAAACATTGGTAGGCATGCCATATTGTGTTTGTCTTTTGTTCAAAATTTGTGGTATTGTGATATGTTCCATAAAAAGTTAATTCATGAATATACTTTTTGAAAGCAAAAAAAGTGGGTGAATCTCTTTGGAGCACAAATACATTTATAATTATTTGAAGTATGAATATGACAAGCGCCAAGCCGGGGGAGTAAGATAGTTAGAGAATTAGACCCTCACTAGGAGGGTACCCCCACTCACTATACCTAGATAGGTACATAATTTGATACATTGAATTTGCAAGAAAAAAAAGGGTCTAATGACCTAAGCTTTGGAATAATGACCAAATACATTTTATAATTAAACGTTTTATTTTGTTGCATTTAATGTCAGGATGCAAACTTGTGTTTGTTTATCGAGTTCAGATTGTGTTAAGGCATAAATGTAAGACTATATCCATTTAATTAAATGGGTCATATCTTTTAACTATAACTTGCTAATTTTATCAGCATTAATTTAACGGTGTACATAATGTTACATCGTTTAAATTTTTTATAACATATTCATCACTAGATTTGTAAAATTTAATCTTGATGACGAAGAAGGGATCCTATTCTTCGGAACATAGGGACAAATAACAACTCAAAATAAGTCTGCCAAGACATTTATAGCAATATTAAGGTGGCTTTGACACACTTACTATGAACTCTCCATTTTCAAGTTACAAATTTTGACATTCTTTCCCAAATGCACCTAACAACTAGGGAAATTTTTAGTTCTTGACATTAAAATTCAAAGTGATGGCGCCTTAACATTTTGCCACATGCTTGGGATATTGTTAATTTCTTATTCAATTGCTTGACTACCGAAGGCTTTATATTTTTCACAATGTAATAAGTGTAATTGTTGCTTTAAATAATATGGAATCATGTACACCTGTCTAAACTTTAAATCCTAATTAACCATGAATGTATACTATCATTTTATTTGAACTAGAGAGAATCTATATCTAAAGAAGTTTGGGGAAGATATGATTACCCTCTTCAAACCAATATCATTTTTATTTTTATTTTTTTAAAAAATCAAACGTACGTATACATATTTTAAACTTAAAATACACAAATTGTCTCGACTTTCAAGAAAAAAAAAATGTGCAAGAGATGAGGGGTTGATATATATGGTGGTCAACCACCCCTGGCCTCCAAAGGCTTTTAAGAAGGATGAACCACCCTGGACCACCCCCTCAAAGTTGAGACGGTAGCCGAACCACCCAAAAACCTTTGAGGAGTATAAGTTGATGACCCCCTCAACCTTCATGGACTGGTTAACCATCTCCAAAAGCTTTGTGATGTGTTTGATCACCTCAAATCATTATCTTTTGTGTGTGTGTGTTTTTTTTTTCTTTTTTAAATTTTCCGAAATCGGGACAATTTGGATATTTCAAATTTAAAATATGCTCATGTAAGATGCCATTTTTGTCTTTTAACACCGGCATATAATGGATGAATCACTCCGCAATGAAATAATAGTTTGAGAAGTTCAAATTTCACAAAATGGTAATTTGAGAGCGTCTTTGCAAATAATAGTTTATGGCAATTTGGGCATAATTTGAAATCAAAAGCATAATGTGTCACCTCCTTTACCATTTATGTTAATGCCAATTGCCAACAAAGAGATTATTATTATTCAAAAAAATGATAGTTTGAAGGAGTGAAATATATTTGATTGAGCAAATATATTTTTCCAAAAAAAAAAAAAAAAGGGGGGAAGGAAAAAATCTGTGTAGTTAGAAATGAATCAATGATCAAGGTTAAAAGGTGAATAATGTGTTAGAAAGTAGGAAACAAAATTAGTACTTTCACATTCACAGATTCACTCAAGTTTTACCATCAAACAAAACATCCAAATCCGTCATAATTCACCCCCACACAATGTTTTCCGCAACCTTCTGTCGCGTTAGGGAAAAGTTCAACAACCAGACGTGCTTTTTGGGACAAAACAGCAATATTTACTCATGACAGACAAACAAAAAACAAAACACACCTTCCAATGAAGGAATGTTTTTACTATTTAACAAAACACCTATAGCATTTTTATTCATTGTTTTTCACATTACAAACTCTCTATACAAACTTTTGTATATACATTTAATATTGAAGCATCTATATAGATCAAACTATTCTTCCTTAGTATCTATATCCCCATCTCAACCTCAATATTTTCCCCTTATTTATTTATTTTTTCCATTATTTTTAACAGTAATTTTCACTATACAACAAAAGAGATTTTGTCTGCAACACCGGCCTCCATCAACAAGGCTCAGATGTTATATAATTTTCTAACATTGAAGAGACTGCTAAGATTGTGGTGTTTTGGGGTATAACATTGGTGATTAGTAAAAACTATAAGAAATGCTGAAATACCATAATTTTATCTTACCATCATTCAATAAAGTTGACATGGTACTCGTACCTATTGACCATTGAATTAATTAAAAATTCAATGGTTTATTTAGAATACCTTGCCAATATTATTGAACAATTGTACGAATAAAAATATAGTATTTAGCATTATTAAAAAAAAACTAGTATTTCTTAGTATTCTATAATGAGGCCTCCCATTGGAGATCTATGGGGAACTCCCTTTCTTCTCTTGGCAGTTCTGTAATTGACCGCCGTCGGGGGCGGCGTCGAAGGTGTAAAGCTTTGAACTCTGCTTTTAGCATATCCATTGTTAATGCCATTCAGTGATCCTTCATTGTCTGAGCCATGATCGGTCTCTATGCACATTTTCCTTTTCCGGGAATTCTTTGATGTCCCAACAACCTGAAAATTATAAAAATACAATATCACCCAAATGAAAACCCATTTTGAAGGGCTAATTTTCAATATCACGTCATCCAAATTACATGGCAGAGTATGAGAGTTACCCAATATAGAAAGAGACCTAAAAAAGAAGTGAAAAATTAGGTAAAATGAATGAAAAGGGCAGTAATTACCTTGCAACCGAGGGAGCAGAAAGTGAAGGAATCAAGGAGGCTTCTGTCACAGACTTGGCAGGTGTTGGTGACACCTTTTCCAGGCCTAGGCTGAGGCCTCTCGTTCAAGAACACAATCTTTGCACTGTTTATTATGTATGTCTGGACCCCTGTAATGTCCAAATATTTCTGAATCTCCGACACCCTTATTACATCATGATATGATGACCTCCTTATCTGCAAAACCCATCACAGAAATTTAGAAATACCATCTTTTAAAAAGACAAAAAAGAAAAAGGAAAATTAACAAACACCCAAAGAAAGGAAAATAAAATCCCATATTAATAGCTAGGTAGATTTTAACAATGTAGTGTGCTAGATTATTATTATCATCTCACCTACTTCAGCTTTTTTGTTTTTTGTTTTTTCTTTTTTATCCTCCATACATATATATATATATATATAGAGAGAGAGAGAGAGAGAGAGATTTTTCATTGAAGATCAGAAAAGCTCACCTGAATAGCGCGGTGGTCTCTATGAGAAGCAAGGCAAAGAGAGCAAAGGGCTCCATTCATACAGTCCAAGCAGTACATATTGCATTCACTCTTGTGGGAATCTGCGTGAGCCTTGCAGTGAACAAAGAAGCTTGTTTGGAGAAGCGGGCGCAGCCATGGCGGCCACTTGTTTTCTTCAACACCATCATCCAAACCTCCTCCTCCTCCTCCCTATACATCAAAAAAAAGGGAAAATTCTCAATACAATTGTTTAAGAAAAAAGAACGATACCCATCAACGATGAAATGTGAGAGAAGTATAATCAGTATGGGGGATAGCTAACCATGATTCTTCTGCTTTTGGGTTGATATCTCTTATGGTGGGTTGTTGATCATCTATAGCCAGTTTTGGAGGCAGAAAATGGAGCTTTTTTCCTATACTTTTCTATGGAGAAAAGAGAGAGAAAGAGAGAAAAGATGGGTGGGGTACTTTTGTAGTGGTGGGTGGTGGATGGGGAGGGATGGGGTTGGGGGACTATGGAGGTGTGGGATGTGCTTATCTTGGGCTTAAAAAGTCCACAACCGAAGCTCTCTCCGAACCAAACCCAATTGGATGAGTTCATTTAGATTAACCCTATTTAATACACTCCTATATAACAACGACAATGATATCCGTCCTTGGACCGGCACTTATATATATATATATATATATATATTTTATAGTTGTATATGAATTTATTAAATAATATTACTTATTTCTTTATTTATAAAAAAAACTTCACTTACCCTTTATGAGTTTTGCATTGTTGTTTTTAAATTATTAAAAATAGTAGTTATGTTCCCAAGAGGTAGCTCAATCAGCTGAAACTACGCCTCATGAAATGGAGATCACTAGTTCGAATCTCCCCTCCCCCTCTTGTATGGACATATCAAAAAAAAAAAAAAAAAAAAAAACAGTAGTTTCTTTGAAATTGCAGNTTTTTTTTTTAAAAAAAAAAAAAGAGAGACTATTATTATGAAGAAAAATACCATTTTTATTAAAAAAAAAAATCAAATAAAAAAATGACCACATAAGATTTTATTGCTTTAGAAATTTATTTATTTTTTTAAAAATAATTAAAAAAAATTGAGCCAAAAAGTAATGCTAAAAAGTTGTGTCTTTATCATGCCTCTATAAATAATATTACTTGTCTTCAAGAGGTAGCTCAATCGGCTGGAACCACGCCTAAAGAAGCGGATGTCACTAATTCGAATCCCCCTCCCTCTCTTGTGTGAAAATGTCAAAAAAAATAATAATATTACTTATTTGTTTATTTAATGGAAAAAGCTTTACTTACCTTTCATGAGTTTTGCATTATTGTCCTTAAATTATTAAGAATTACAATGTGGGTGTTGGATATTTCAATCCATTTTAATCCACACTTCTTAAGATTTTTCGTTAATTCCAAACAAGAAAAATGTCATTTATACCCCTTTTAAAATATACATATTTAAAAGTCCACAACCGAACCTCTATCCGAACCAAAGCCAATTGGGTGCGTTTTATTATATATTTATTTATTTTTTTGTTTTGGGTCAGGACTAAGGGATGCGTTTATTTCAAGGAACAAGACCTAGTGAAATTTCTTTTGTTTGTGTTTACTTTTCCAGTTTGGAATATTTGGGTTTTTTTTTTTTTTTTTTTTTTTTTGGGTTGGCAAAATAAATAAAATGCTGTGTTTCTTGGGTTGACGCTTGCGAGGCAACCTTCTTGACACGTTGGAGACCGGATGAGTCAGTCGTATTAGAAGAAACTTAGAAGGACCATGTGTATTTTGGACTTTTATGCTCCAAATTTTTAACATTTATCATCAATTTGGTACAACAATTGGAACATTGGCATGCCACCTCAACTCATGAGCTAAACATAGAAAGAACTTGAATAAATAAACAATAAGACTGTTAAAGAGTAGGGGAAAGTTTTCTGGAATTGGGTTCTTCTTGTTCAAATTTAAGGAATTTGGACAAAATAAACTAGGGATAGAGATTTTCAGACCGAATTTGTATGGTGTTCACTTAACCGAACATATCTCAGACAATTTACCTTTTACCTTCTCTTTTTGGCAAGATAGATCTTATAAAGACTCTCTTACTTCCAAATTTAGAAAAATAAGAGAGTTTTCTCTCTTTTTCACACTCTAACACTACCTTCGTGTTTGGATAGATGAATTCTATAAAGATTTTCTCACATTCAGCTCTTGAAATGAGAGTGTCCCCTCTCTTTTTCACGGTTGGACATTACGACAAAATTTTAGGGAATTCCGATCCATGTTTTTGTGAGAGAGCATAAGGGAAAGAAAATAAAAGAAAAAATAAATTCTTAAGGTGAGTGGGCCTTAGCTCAATGGGAGACATCAAAAAGGGAGGGCCGGAAAAGGGCTTTATCAAGTAGACAAAGTAGGCCCGAAAGCAAACCAAAGCAACTCAGAAATCTGAGGTAGAGAACTCATACCCCCAGTTTACAAGGGAAGAAAGCAAATATATCACTATAACAGCCAGCAGCTCTTTTGTGGCATGGTTTTCTCTTTCTGGACACTTTTAACCAAATCTATAAATTTTTTAGGAAAATGATAAAGTTACTACTTAAATCCAACTAAGATCAAATTTTTCTCTTAAGTAGCAGGTTTTTATTTATTTATTTATTTTTTATGTAGAGGAGAGAGAGAGTCTTAAACTAGAAAATAGAGAGAAACTGGGTCTAAAAGTTGGGTTTTAATTGGGTTTAAGTTGTGACTGTATCACTCCTCAAATTTTTATATACATATGAGAAATATACCCTCTTTTAATAACACGTGAGAAATAATCACATGTTTTTTCAAATAAAAATTTTCTAACTTTATTAACGCTATAAAAAATAATAATTATCCCACTCAATTTAAAGGAAAATCTGTCCCTCTCTTTTCTACCCCATTTATAGGGGCAAGTCTTTATGTTAATAACTCAAATGTTGAAAATACAAACATCCATTTGTGACAAGACGAAAGGAAGAAGACAAAGTGATGTATAAAGGTGGTCATTTATATATATGCCTACAGCCTACTGATGTTTCTGTAATCTACTGGCCGGTTACCAATTCCACTGATAA
Organism: Carpinus fangiana; assembly: GCA_006937295.1. Classification (NCBI taxonomy): domain Eukaryota; kingdom Viridiplantae; phylum Streptophyta; class Magnoliopsida; order Fagales; family Betulaceae; genus Carpinus; species Carpinus fangiana. The sequence continues at coordinate 32,995,014 of CM017326.1, forward strand.
TGTCCTACCATTGCTTTCTCCCCTTCATATTGGAGTTTTTTAGGGTTTATCGTTTGTGGGGGGACTTTATACCCCCTTTTTGGGTAACATGGCCATTGGAAAACATGTTTATAGATGATGATTTTCTTGTAAATTTTGAGAAAAAAAAAATTGTGAATTTTGTGTTCTTTTGTGTATATATGTATGTCCAAGTTAATTAGATATGCTTTTGTTTTTTTTTGTTTTTTTGTCTTTTTCTATTCAATGTGGGGAAGGGGAAAAGGGAAATTATAAGAAAAAGAAAAAACGAAAATGACATAATTTTCGGAAGAATAAGAACAATCAAGAATATGTCAAATGAAGACCCGGCCCATCAAAAAAACTTAAATGGCCAAAAGATGCTTTTGTTACGTATACGGTGTACTCCTCTTTCGTTTTAAGCTAATATTTATATTTAAAGAGTCCCGTTTGATTTTTTTTTTTAATTTCATATTATATGTTTGATTTTTTTTGTAATAAAAATATTTAATTAGTCATAATGGGGGGCAAGTGCCGATTCGGATTTCCAAAAGCTTATCTAATTCTTGGCCCATGAATTTCTCAGTTAACACTCGTAAGTCACCATCTTGGAATTATAATTTATAAACTTGTCTCAAATTATTTTAAGGTGTCGCTTTCAACGTTAAATCAACATGTCAATATTTTGACAAATTAAGGCTCTCTTTGTTAACCTGAAATATTCTGTAAAACAGTTTTAGTATTTATTTATGGTGTTTGTGTTTGATTGCGCTTGAAAAACTTGATCAACCATAAAACATTTTTTTGTTTTTTGGAAAATAGTTTACACTTTTTTTGAAGGTATAAATTATAAAACATTTTCCGTTCACGGCTCCTCTTCAAACCTCTCTCAACAAACACCCACATCACAGCACACCACAAACACTAACCCTTCCTTGTCCGAGCCACCACCGCTATAGAGAAATGTTTTCCTGAAAAATAATTTCAATGAAACCAAATAGCAGAAAACATTTTCAACCAAACACCAGAAAATCAGTAGTTTTCCTTAAAAAAAAAAAAAACATTTTCAGCTGATAATGTTTTACGTCGAACCAAATGGAGCGTAAAAACTATACAAAGATGATTATCCTCCTTTTTTTCGCTAGTTGGGAGAAATATGCTGGTAAAAACAAATTCGAGATCATTTTCAAGGGTCTGACCATTCAAATATATGACAAATAAAAATTTCACCTTTTATGTATAAAAATATTGTCGTTAATTTTTCTAGATAAATAAGTGAAATCAAAGAGTCATAATAGTTACCATCTTCTGTAAAAAAATGTCTTCATTTTACTTCATTCATGATCCAATGTTTGTTGTTGGGATCTAAATACATAACAAGGCATTCATTCCACCCACTTTCATGGTGCTTAGGTTACAGTGGCGGAGCCAAGGGGGGTTGAAGGGGGCATCTAAAAATGCTCCCTACCTAGATACAATTTTTTCTTATGCCCCCTATCAACAACTGGTATGTCCCCATCTCGGCAACTCTTGAAGGAAAATAGTCATAATTATACCCCAGGATCAGCCATGAAATCAAAGGATTTTAGAGAAATAAAAGGGTTTTAGAGAAATGAAAGGTTGAAGAAGATGAACAGTTTCATTAAACAGCACGCATTGTTTCATTAACATAAAATAATATAACTTGCAACACAAGCAGACAAGTTAAGGTATGAAAGACAGAAGAAAAGAAAAAATAAATAAACAAAATGGGATACAGGCGTCAGACGTGCAACCATGTCCAGCCTTTTGTTGGACTTGCTGCACTTGCAAAGCCAAAAAGTAGAAAAATAATCAATTTTTTATATTTAATTATTTTTTAATATTTTTAATTAATTTTATTTTTTTAATCATTAAAAAAATACCCCCGACGCCATTTTTCTGGCTCCGCCACTGTTAGGTTATATAGTATATTTATACTAAGGATCATAGAAAATGGCCATTCCCATGCCCATCCTCGTCCATCACTCATTTTATATTGGAGGCAAAGTGTCCGTTAATGGGTCAATATCAAAGAGAACCACGCATGAAGAAAACAAGACAAGAAAGACCAACAATAAACAACGAAAATTTCAAGTTAATATCTAATCATAAATTAATCCCACCACTAATTCTAACTAAACTGTTTTTCTGGCAACATTCTAGTGGAGTTAATTTCATTTGCATAATTTATTTGACACACCCCATCTTCCACTCACGCTAACAAGCACAATAATTTAAGAAACGCATGCCTATGCTCTATGCTCAATGCTCTAGTTTGTTCTGTTTTACCTTTTCAAGATTTATAGCAATATGGGGTGCCTAATTCATGTCAGCAAGTCGTTAATCTATCAGGTCACATGTTTGTCTTTTTAAACAAATATATGATTTAGTGTGAAGATTGAAAACTTGCATGGTTCTCTTCATTCACACTAGAGATTCCAATATATGCCAACAAGTCCACAAAGGCCCACAAAGACAGAGATGGCTTGAGTTGAGCAATAACTCAATCATCAGATTACTTAGTAAATACATCCACTGATTTACATACTATATCAGAAGGAGGAAACAAACTAGAAAGTTAATCCAAACTAGTTAATGATTCACACACATATTCAAAGCAAAGATTAAAAAATAAGACCAGAAAATTGTGAATGTTAAAAATGAAGTGCCTTTTTTACAAGGTAAAATAAGATAAAATGAAGTGATTTGTCCAATGACACAGTAACAAAATATCCTCATAATTGAACAGTTAATAAACAAAACTGAATGAAACAGTTTCAAGTTGGAGATGTCGGCTTTTCGACTGACAATAATTTGATAGCCCACCTTAATTTCCTTGTTTCAGAAAGTCTATTAAATGACAAAATATCCAATTTAATTTTTCCACTGCTCAGTTTCCAGGATATCACAAAATATCCAATTGAAGGGTTGATCAAACAAAATTAAAGAGGGGATCGTAATTTCAACCTGTTATGCCTATTTCTTGCCAGTAGGATCCAAATTCATCTCCTGAAGGTTCAGCAACAAATCACCTGCATTCAGGAAAACTTTGTTGGATGCATTCGAGATGGTATGTGCAATTTCTCTTGAAGCTTCAATCTTCCTGAGAGTGATAAATGCCGGATTGTTGGCGATAGCTTGACCAATCAGCTGTGCACTCTTGGCCTCACCCTGTAACCGGTGGGAAACAAAATTAAATAAGAGAGACCTTCTAGATCCATATATGCAATTACCACTGAAGATAAAATCATTGCAATATTGTCATGTTGCTTCATTTTATTTTTCCTAAGCCATAAAACAGGTAGCAAGGGAAGGGAGTCACGTTCCTTAATTTAATCATGAATAAAAAGATCTCCTAATGTTATTTTAGCAAGAATTCTCCATGGGGGGTTTTAAGAACTTCCTACCAACTTCTGGCTACCAATTACCTATGAGAATAACGATAGAATCTCACTGAAAATAAAAAGAACAAAGCTTTCCTGATGTTATTGAGCAAAATGATTCAGCATATCACCAATACCTAGCCACTAAATCCACAGGAACCAATAAGCATTTAGTGGGACTAGCATTTAATTAAGAAAAAATGAGGCAACATGATTCCATTTTTCTCCAATATTTACTGCATGCAGCTGAATTTCTAAATCAGTTCTCACTACCATGACATAATGAGGCGATAGATCAATCTAGTAGATCACTGACCAAAATTCTCCCTACAACAGATGATTATGAGTTATAAACTTGGGGATTGAAAATCTCTTCCATCTCACCTGTGCTCTGATAATAGCACTTTTCTTGTCTTGCTCAGCTTTTTCGACAATAAATTTAGCCCTCTCGGCTTCTTGTGCAGCCACCTGTTTGGCTTCAATTGCAGCTGTAAACTCCTTTCCAAAAGTTAAGCTTGTGATAGACACATCATCCAATGCAATATTGAAATTGGCTGCCCTTGCAGTCAAGATCTCCCGAATATTCCTACTAACAGCCTACAAAGAATAAAATCAATCAACACTCAGTAACACCTGAAAGTTTACCTCTATCATTAGAACCATCCTTGAGTTAATACAGTAGAACTTCAAATTACAAAAATTTGCAAGAGACTAGGAACATATATTGCTGTATGTAACTGGATGGTGGAAATTAGTGTTTTAGTCAAATGGGAGATAATGAAAATCTGCACAACAGGAAATCCCGACAGACAGTTCTCATAACACAGTGAGATTAACTATAAAAGAAGGATGTGAAACCAAAAGCTTAATTGTGGACACTAACCCAAATCATTAGATTAGTTTGCGATTACAACTGTCAAGAAGAATAATCCTTGTTGTTTACCTCTCTCTGAGTGATAAGCTGGCTGGCATTATACTGAGCAACAACAGCTTTCAAAGTTTCATGAATAATTGAAGGCAGGACCCTTTCATTATAATTCTCACCAAGTGTCCGATAAATTGTTGGTAACTGGTCTGGCAGAGGACGAGTAAGAACTCGAAGCCCAATTTTCACCTATACATCAAAATCAATTTAAACAAATAATATTCAGAAGGAAGATTATGCCAGGTAATAAATAATTAAAACCATATATCTAACTCTAGAAGCATGAAACCAAACTCTAAAACGAACTTATAACAGCTTCCCAAACACTAACTACCTCTAAGTGGCTCTCAATAAGCTATTATAAACACTTCACCACCTACACATGGGCGAAAAACCGTTTCGACTTTACAAGTCAAAGCACAAAACCCCACACTGTAATAGGTGCAAGGATGAAGAGAAGAGTAAAAGCTAGGGGCGCTGCAAGTTTTGAACCCATGGGACTAGATACCAAACAAATGAGGATGAGATGAAGAGGACGGGATTGAAACGTTGCCCCTCAGTAGGTAAAACTACGCTTTATAAGTGATTTTAGGAAAACTCCAAATTGACTAGTCAATTTTTGGTGATAGCGCAAACGTAGTTAGCACTTTTTCCTGGGTCATTACACCAAATCCTAACAAAACTAATATGAGAGCAATCACAAAATATTACAGTTGTTATCATATATTATACAGACTAAGTAGTGTCCCAAAGGTTCTAGAAGAAGTGATGCAAGGGTTTTAGATTTTAGGCCATGCCTTCTACACTCCAATAGGTAAGTCCACGTGCAAAAGTGGCTGTCTGAATAATTTACAACTAGGAGCAACAAAATACAAAAATCAGCTGAATTTGCTCTGAGATTCTCAACACAAAGAACCCCCATATTATTTTTTCTTTGAAATCTCAGTTATTTTGTAATCCAAAAATACTCAATACTTTTGGAACAATACTTGCACATAAAGAACAATTAATTGATAATTAAATTATCTAAAAGCAACATAACTCTGATAAAAACAGAAGAGATTGACAGATACCATATGTGGAAAACAACTAAAGAGCAAGCTTACACAATCCAAAAGGATAAAGCAATTCCAAATGTGAGTCAAAATATATGACATATTCCTCAGTTATTATTTGGAGATTGAAAAAAATATAATTATAAAAACAGTTTAGAAAGGGGTTTGAATGCAACCACATCTTTCAAAAACATAATCCTGCCAACTTTCTGACACAGAAACAAGATACAAATTTACCATCTGGAGGTCACGGCTCCCTGAAGTACTCTCCACAAGATGGGGCTTTGCACGGACATCATAGATCACAGGTCTCTCAAACCACGGAATAATAAGGTGAGTCCCTTCGGCATAAACCTGCACATTCAACATGTTAATGTACTGATATATCAAAAATGAGGAAATTAGAACAAAGGAAAAAGTGTGTCACAAGAACTACGAAGAAATGTATACAACTGTAGATATTGCAGGAGGGCAAGATTTTTAAATCTAGAGTATCTTCAACAACCAAATATTAAGGATACCACTATGTTGCAGATTTTATTACAGCTAAATTATAAGTAATAAAATAAGAAGAAAGTAAAGATGGTAAGAAGAAATCAACTAATAATCTTTTACAAATTCTAAAAGAATCTATAGCAAAACAATAACCTGGTCTTTGATACCAACTATACGGTTGAACACGATGGCTCGATAACCTCCCTCAACATTGTAGAGACTGTTGGCAGCGCCATACAAACCAAGTGCACCAATAACTCCCACCTTAAGCAAAGCAGAAGCTGCACCACCGCCAGGCATCTTGGGGACTTTAACGTTGTTAAAATTCATGTTTTTAAATGCTGAGAATGTACAGACTATATGTCAATATGGTTCCTAAATGGAGAGAATGTACAAATTGAATGTCAACATGGTTATTTGTATAACAAATTAGGAAATTAAACAAAAGGTAACCAATCACCCCAGCCAGCCATATATACATGAAGAAGAATTTGCGGCTGCAAAATATACAGAAATGGTAGTGTGCAAATGCCTGGTATGTGACACAAACCGCTAGGAAGGGAACACTACTTGAACATATAGAAACACAAAATATGTTTCCTCTACCCATTACAGGACATCTCAAACGACAATAAACTAAGGAGAGAGAGGAAAAACCCCTCTAATCTATGGAAGTCACTAATTCTCTTATTCTATATAAAAGGATGGGAATAATGAAGTGAAGCGAAGATCAAAGAAAACTCATACGCAGTCATTGCACTCTAAGAAAGTGAGATGAGAATGTTGTCATCATAATTAGAGAAAATAAGTGAACAAAATTGGAGTTTTGATCCTGAAAAGTGGAAAATCTCATGAACTCAACTGTTGTTCTGATTTTCAAAAAATGGAAAAGCCAATACAAGTAAGCCATACTGTATTCATATGTAAGACCCAAACTTCTGATTCTTCCTGACTTTCCTTCACAACCAAACAGGAAATAACATCAGATAACAAAAGCAAGGCAAGGCTATATGCAACTCTTAAGAGAAAATAGGTACCTAACCCATATTTATGAAACCAACTAACTCTCATACAGAACATAAACAAGTCCTACCTGCCATTTCCTGCTAGTTCCTAGTTCGTATTCACGTCCATTAGAAAAACAAAAACCACCAAAAATAAAAACTATACTAGTAGTCTATGTAATAACACGAATTGAATTTACAATTATGCTTCTATCACCACCTGAAAAGAACATTACGCAAAATTTAGCTCTCTTTTTTTCCCACTATTTGGTTGGTGGATTATGAGGAGCTCTTGACCAAGTAACCAATACCTTCCCTTTGCATCTATTGATCTTCACCTTAAGAATTCAAACTTAAGAAAATTGAAGGAAAAAAAAAATTAAACCCATAACAATAATAGCATTTCAAGATTTGAAGGCACTGATTACAACATAAAATCTCACAGAATACCCAACTGTAAGCAATTCTTTGTCTGCGTTTTCTTCTGGGTCATATCTTTAACAGAAAGCCATAGCATAACACACAACCAAAATGGCATTCACTAACAATCATTTATCAATCTCTTTTAACACATAAATATACAAACAAATAACTTGAATGCTTTTTATGGCCCCGGGGTTTTGATGGTTTTGGTGAAGAATAGAAAGTAACCCAGAAAATAAGGCAAAATATGGATGAAAATGAAAAAGAGTTTTGAGGGAAAAGAGCAACGGACCTGAGAGACCGAAAGCTTCAGACAGGAGATGCGCAGGTGTGAGTGTATAAACCCTAGAGACTTGCTCAGCTATGTGATTGGGAATGGCTAAACCCCGCACATGACTTGGGCATGACCCTTTTTTTAAAAAAAAAACCCAAAAAAGGTCAGGACTTTTAGTCTTGTACTACAAGGCAGCCCATCAAAAATGGAAAGAAAAAAAAAATCTAAAAATGGAATGGAAATTAGTCAATTACCAAGAGCTTCTTCTTCTTCTTCTTTTTCGGGGTATAATAAGATGAGTTGGTAAATTCTCACTTTTTTTATTTACCAGTCATATTTTTTTTACCTCAAAAAAATTATTTTTATTTTTCCAGTTTAATGGCAATTTGGGTGGCCTGCCTTCCCTTTGAACAAGATGTCATATATTTTCAAGTGTCCAAAAATGGAACAAAGTATTTAAATTGAGACTAAAATAAGATCAAACAAACATAAATCCAATCTCAAATTAACAAAAGAAAAAAAAAATTTGGTAAAGTTTGGAGAAATGTTTTAGATTAATTTTTTTTTTTTTTTTTTTTAGTTTGGTAAAGTTTTTGAGTAGCGTTTCTCTTCACTGTAGCGACCGCCTGGTCCCACATCATATTAGCCTTATAAAATGCATTGCATTTGTGTATGAAAAATGCTAAGGTTCTCTCCTTAGTGTTCTCCTAGCGTTCTCCCAGTTTTACGTAGAACATAATTTTTTTTTAAAAAAAAAAAATTGTAGTGGCTTCCACCATTGGTTTTTTTAGGCATTAGCATCAAATTTGAGGCATTATCACCAAAATTGAGGTATTAGCACTAAATTTAGGATGATCAAATCCATTTTTGGTGATACTGTCCTTAAAGGATTAACCTTCCACCCTTAGGTTTTAGTTTTGAATCCAAAAACAAGTTTTAAAGCATTAGAACCTAAATATTATCTCATAAAAATTAATCTGTTGGCAAAAAAAGGTACTACAATTTTATTTTTTCTTAAATCATGTTCTACGTAAGACTGAGAGAACGCTAAGAGAACACTAGGAAGAGAACTCCTAGCAAACCCCTTTGTGTATAGTGCCATGCTACATGCAACATGCATTGTTCACCTATCCATATCATTTATTTACTATTTCTCTCTCTTCTTATCTCTTTCTTTAATATTGTATTTTTTTTTTAATATGGTCAAAAAATACAATCCTTATAAAAGAAATAAAGAAAGAAATAAAAAAATAGTTAAAAAATATATATTTAAAATGATATAGATAAATAATAGATAATAGGATGTACAATGCATTTCAAAACCCATTGACAAAACTAGATAAAATGAGTTTTAGTTAACAATTTTGCATAAAAATTTAGATAAATCAATGTGAATATTCTAGTGCTTTTACTTCTTGGTGGTGATGTGATATACTAGTAATGTTAGGCATATTCTCACTCTCTCATAATGGTGATTTTAAAAATTATGTCATAGAGAGTGATAGTGAAAACAAGATTATCTTCATTTTATTTGAACAAGATAATAAGTTAATAACCTATTAGTTATATTAGAGAGATATTTTTGTATTTTCACTTTTTGAGTGAATAAAAATACTATTTTTATATAACTAACTTGATATTATCCATGGAGAGGATCTTAATTCGTGAAAGTATGGGTGTAAGAATAAGTATGTGTATAACATTATTCAAAAATAGAGAAATGCTACACATCCTAAATTTTATCCCCAAAAATTTGTTTCCAAACGATATGTCACCATCCTATGAGTTGGTAACATATTTCTCAAAATAATAAATCTCATAAAATGGTGACATGTCATTTAGAAACCAACTTCTGAAAAAAAAAAAAATTACTCTAAAAAATAAAAGCTACCTTAAAAGAGAAATATTATACGGACTCCTAAGTTTACACTTCTAAGAACTTACTCTCTTGGTGATAAAAGTCATCGTTGAATTTTGAATGGATTATGAATTTATGATTAATTTTGGATCTATTATTGATTTTCATTTACGGACCATAAAGTAAGCATTTAAAAATATAGCTTTAAAAGGTTGTGCACATAAACATTTCGCACCTCTAAAAGGCATTTGACAAACTAGCCCTCTCCATATCCGCAACGGGCCACTCCACATGGGCCACATGATATAATCTTTGACCATTTTGATTGGAGCAAATTTGACGGATCGATTGCATCCAGAGTGGTAAAAGTGGCGGCGTTGAGGTGCCAAAAAAATAACTAAAAAACATAGTTAGTTAATGATTAACGATGTGGCTCTTTTTTTTTTTTTTTTTAACCATGAAATCAATTATATTTATGGGCTATGTCATGTTACATGTGACATATCTTGGACGGTTTGATTGAAGCAAATTGGATTAAATTAAATTGGAAATTAGCCCAACCTCTAAAAATTGGTCCCCATATTACAAAATGTTAATCTAAGCATTGGTCACACCCCTTAATTTATTATTAACGCATAACGCAAAACTAATCAAACTTTATTTTTTTTTATTATTTTGAGAGAGATGAAGCCTGAAGGGGCCACGACCCCACCAACCCTCTGTATATCCCGTTTTTAAAGAGTTTAAATTAGAATTTATAAATATAATAGTATATATATTGTTCGGTGATAAATTTATTGGCACATCATTTTAAATAATATATTCACAATTAAATATAACAAAAATAAAATATAAACCATAAAATATTTCATTAGTCTATTGTTATGATCCCCACAAATTTTAAGACTTTTATATTTTGGGTAACTTTAGTTAGCCCTTTTAAATGTCGTGTATTTTACAAATATTTTTTCAATATTTAAAATCTTTCATTTTTGTGTATTGAGCTTTTATTTCTTTCATGGGGTACAAAAATTAGGGATATAAAATTGTTTTTATCATTTTATTTGCAAGACTTTAAATATTTAAAAAATATTTGTAAAAAGCGTGACACTTCGGTGTAAGTGAAAGTTACCTAATTACCTTTATATTTTTGGCCTCTCAAGATTAATTTATTTTCTTTAACAACAAATAAATTATATTTTGGTTGCAAAAAGCCCCTGAACAAACCCACTATAAGTAGAGGGACTCCTTCCTCTCACGCTTCCCAAATCCCAATCTCAAATTCAATCGAAGCCTCTCTTTCTATCTCGAGCTTCTACCAGATAAAAATGGTTGCTGAGGACGGAGAGGATGAGCGTAGAGCCAACCTGATCTTCACGTACGGGACGCTGAAGCGGGGGTTCTCCAACCACGCGCTAATGCAGGAGCTGATGCGAACCGGAGACGCGGCCCTGGTGGGAACCTACCGCACCGCAGAGAAATTCCCTCTCGTCTGCGGGCCATACCGGGTCCCCTTCCTCCTCAATCTCCCTGGGTGCGGCCAGCGCGTGCTCGGCGAGCTTTACGCCGTGTCGTTTAAAGGACTCGTCAGAATGGACGAGTTGGAGGGTACCACGCGCGGCCACTACGAGAGGCTCCCCATTCAGCTGGAGCCACAGCCACACGAGATTTCTGTTGATGGGGACGGCGATGATTATTTTGCGAATGTTACGCGCGCGGAGGCGTACTACGCGCACAGGAGCTACGCGATGGAGATGTGGAGGAAGAACGGGAAGAAGGGGCTGAGCGGGTATACGGAGAGAGAGGCCAGAGGTTATGTGAAGCGCAAAGACAGGCCTCAAAACCTCTCCTTCCTCGACCACATTCGACTCTTTCTCTCTGATTGAACAACGTCGAAGAAAATTATTATTATTATTATTGTTTTTTTTTGTTTTTGTTTTAGATTTTGTGTTTGTTTAATCCAGCAAAATGTTCCCAGAAAAAGGAAGTATGCAATTGCGTAATCCACCGGTTGGATTTGTTTGATTTGGAGATGTTAAGTTAGAAATTAGAATTGCTGATGATGAATTGATGATGGGGTATTAGATATTGATTTAGAACTCGTTGTCCCCCCCCCCATC
>CM017326.1:33008094-33029143 GCA_006937295.1 Carpinus fangiana
GCTTTTAGTCTTTATTTCTAGAAAAATAGATTACTCACTTGTTTGTCTATGTAAATATGATAACGCCATATTTACATAGACCTTGATGCAGGAATAGAGAGTGAGGACGATAGTCCTTTTGTTGGTTTTGATGGTTGATAGATTATCTGCTACGAGATTGATGTTTACCCTGTGAAGCCAGTCTCATTTATGTTAATCGCTTTTATTAGATAATGTGATGTGTGCAAACTTGAAAAGTATTACTATATTAATTTGGTGCCATCTGTGGCTTATATTTGGTACACCTAGTGTGTACATATGTTGTAATGAAACCATATTTCTATTTTCATTAAATAATATATTACCTTGAGGTATTTCAGTCAGCTCAATTGTGTTGTGCAAACTATTCATAGGCCATAGAAAAAGAAAAAAAAAATTATATACATATTCCGCTGTAAAATTATATTCCTAAAGTTGCAGCGTAATGACTTCAATATTTGCTAGTTTAAATATCGGGGCGTTACACGGTGTGCTTGCCATGCTACCCTATGTGTTACCAAACTATAATCATGCCTTAGGGTTAAACATTTATAAACATGAATGCACATGTAACATTTCTGTAAGCTCATCTATAACTGTATATTTTTTCATGAACTTTGAGAGCTCTTTTCATTCATAATCGTATCCATGTATAATTCATAAAAAAAAAATGGGCAACTGTAATATGTAACATTCTTAAGTCATGATATATGATTGAATAAAACTATGCATAAAAAAATGCAATTGAAAATCATGTAAGTGGATTCTTTATAAAATTCCCAACATTTTTTCCAAAATATTTATAATAAAATCTATTGGGGTTTTTGGTGTTGTGTCCCCTTATCTGTATTTGGTGATGGGTTGAAGCGTCCTTCTACCTAAGTAAAAATGTAAAGATAAACTTAAAGAAATATTCTGAAATTTTAGTCTAAAATTTAATTATAAGCACCCTATATATATGTGTCTATATATATATATATATATATATATAAAGTAACCCCTAAAACACATCTCACCGTGTATATATATATATATATATATAAAACTTAACGAGATTAGAACCAGAGTTAAAAGAAACAAGTGGTTAAAAAGGACAACCACAAAAGCTCACCCTCCTATTCGGCAAACACAGCTTCAGCAACAACAACAAAAATAAATTCTAAAAGATTGAAGCCTCCATCAAAACCCAACCAAAATAGAAACCCATCTTGAGCCATAACAACTAAAACGTAAAAGTTTCTTTGATCAGGGTTTTTGCCACCACTTTAAGCTATCAATCGAAAAGGATTAAAGTCAAGAACCGCCTCTCCAATTTGGCATAACATCACAAGAAAACCCAATCAGCAAACAATCCTACCCAAACTTCAACATCAAAATGAAAACTAAACCTTAATCTTGTAAAAAAAATATGAACATGGCTCTAGGAATTTCACACTTCTTACTTCATCTCCTCCAACATCCCACCACTTCCATGGACACAGATACTAAGATTTCTTAATAAAATTAAATTGAGAACAATATTTCTAAATAAAACTAGACTGATCCCAAATAATAAGACCTTTACAGATTAAAATCAAAATCTAAGAACCAACAATGTCCAAAAAAAAAATAAAAAATTAATTTTCCCAACCTTAAAAAAACGTGAGCTAGAAGAAGATTTATAGCATTTTTTACTTCAAATTAGCTGTTGTGATGTCTGAAGAAAGCTAGTGGAATTTCCTGTGATGCAAGGAAAAACAGAGACTGCTATCTACGCTTATATACTAGAGAAGGAGTGTGGGTAGAAGGACTAGTGGGTTGCAGGTGTTTTAAGGAGATTGAAAGCTTATTGCATGATATACGAGTGTCAAGAAAATTTAAAGAAGAAATATGGGTAGATTGTTAGAAGGACAAGTGGGTTGCAGGTGTTTTAAGGAGATTGAGAGTTTATTGCATGATGTACGGGTGTCAAGGGAATTTAAAGAAAAGCAACACGTCAGACTCTTTTACTACCAATCTCTTTTTTATTTATTTGCAATAACTGTTANGGTAGAAGGACTAGTGGGTTGCAGGTGTTTTAAGGAGATTGAAAGCTTATTGCATGATATACGGGTGTCAAGAAAATTTAAAGAAGAAATATGGGTAGATTGTTAGAAGGACAAGTGGGTTGCAGGTGTTTTAAGGAGATTGAGAGTTTATTGCATGATATACGGGTGTCAAGGGAATTTAAAGAAAAGCAACACGTCAGACTCTTTTACTACCAATCTCTTTTTTATTTTTTATTTTTTTACAATAACTGTTACGTAAGTCTATGTATATTTTAAATTGAAGTAGAGGACGAGAGTAAAACAGTTCCACCAAACTCACTGCTACTTCTTTCATTTACTTGTTTAATTTCTGATATATATATATATAAATAAATAATAAAGCATCATAGATTCATAGTAGTTGAAATATATTCAGCTTCAATGGATGTGCATGTGTGTGCTGGCTTATCACATTCATCCACATGATTGATAAAAGGTGGAAATTTCTTCATACCCAGATGAATTTATTTCCTTTAATTTCTTCTTCTTTTTCTTTCATTCGTTGTGCTGTTTTGGATGGATTCGGATCCAAGCTATTGCAGGGGCTGCGATAAGTTTTTTTCTCATATATGCCACTAATGCAAGAAAAGGGTGGGGGGAAGAAGTGAGATATAGTTTAACAATTCTCATTCATCTAAATTAAGTAATTTATTCTTCATGAACGCTGCATATATGCATGCAAAAGAGATTCTTCATGAATGAGAATGGGACATATATAATTAATGATATCCCATTTCATAAAAAAGAAACTTGGGGAAAATTCATTTATGTTTTTCAATTTTACCCCCCAAAGTTTCAGAATTATGTACCTCCTAAAGTTTTAAAAAGTGGCAATTTAAACCCCCGTTAACTTTTTCGGTCTAAATGAATGGAAAATTAATTTAAAAAAAAAAACTTGAGAGTAATTACGTAATTTCACAGATTTCCGTCCAATTTGACGAAAAATATTAACGGATGGTTTAAATTGTCACTTTTGAAACTTTATGGGGTAAATTGTCAATTTTGAAACTTTGAGGTTAAATTAAAAAATCCTTAAAACTTCAGGGAATAAAGTGAATTTTCTCCGAGAAACTTTTGCTCATGAGGGGAGGGGGTGTCCAAAAAATAAATAAATAAATAAAGATTCACTTTTAATCTTGGCTGAATATTTACTTCACTTTATTAATGAACAAATGAAATAAACATACGAAATAATATTATAATTAACATTTTAAAATGAACAAATGAGAAGAAGCAAAGTTGGCAGCCTAGCNATAATAATTGTATGGCCAACCAAATGACTAAGTATGAGAACATAGAGAAATACCTTTTAAAAAAAAATGAGTGTAAAGAAATGAAAATAAATTTACTCATTCTCTTTATATAATGTGATCACTTAGCTGACTTTAATTTGCTTAGTTAGAAAATCATCTAGAGGAAAGAGAGAGGGCGTTGGTCAATAATAAATGGGTAAAAAGAGCTAAACCCTAAGGGTTCGTTTGATAAATGATTTCGTTTCGGTTTCAGTTTTGCATTGTAGCAAAAATTGAAATATGTGAAAAAAGTAGTAGTTTTTTGTATAGAAAAATGAAAAATTTTGTTTTGTAGTTATTTTTTTTATTTGAAGAGTAATAAAAAGTAATTGATGTGATGTTAAAAATAAGAGAATGTTGAAAAAATGAAGTAATTAAATGTCACAGCAGTGAACAGTGCAAAAACATGTTTTGGCCTAAAACGTTTAACAAACAGACCCTAAGCATTTAGAGTATAGACAAATGTTGTCAAAGAAATTTGTAAATAATGATACAAAATATTAAGAATAAGACAACCCAAGATTATTCTTCGTTTCTAAATTTTAAATTGTGACAACGTACAAACTAATAAAAATTGTCTTTATCTCTTCAAAGATAAAAATACCTTTAATAAAAAAATATAAAAAGAAAAAAAGAAAAATGTGGGTTGCCGAACCACCCCCAATGCCCAAATATGGCCGAAGGTGATGAATGAATCAATTTTGATCATTTGAAGGGTGATTCGGCCACCATCATGAATATTACTTGAGAGTGATTCTTTATTTTTTTTATTGAATCAGGTCCAACCACCTTCATTTTGGGAATATGATCATCTCCATTTCAAATGAAATAAAAAGTATCCAATTAGTGTTTTTTAGAAGAGTACAATTGTCATTTTATTTTTTTAGACAATTTTATCCTTCTTAAATACACTAACTAAATATTATCTATTTCAAATGAAATTGAGAGAATCTTTTTCTTTCCTTTTGCCAAATGGTGACCCACAAAATTCTATGACTTGAAGTTCTTTTATATGGCAATTAGAAAGTTCACATGCAATTTATGGAGTGGTGTACAAAAGACGAAAGAAAACAAAACAAAATAATGATTGGGATTCTCATATTATTAGATTTATTCATTGGTACATATTGAAGTCTTAAACAAACCTAGCACGCTACTCAGCACCACCACCACGGCTACTACCCTATCAATAGAACAAAAAGAAAAATGCCTCTCCATCACAAATCCCTAGCTTTAACTTCTATAGAATCCCACTGGACACGGGTTTATCATAATGCCAAAAAAAGAGAGCGATGATATGCAGAGGCAGGTGCCAACCACTTGAGCTGCACAGCCACTCCAGGATAACACTCGATGCCAAGATAAAGTAATTTATTCTTCATGAACGCTGCATATATGCATGCAGCAGAGATTCTTCATGAATGGGACAAATATAATAAACAAAGAAAGACAAGAGTACTTGCTATATATTGAGACATCATATCAATAGCAACAAGCATTATTATTATTTTTATTTTTGGATAATTTTATGGTTTCTGGGTTTCAGATTCTGCGGCTGGGCTGTCGTGTCAAAATAGTTGTCCTCGATCTTCTAGCAATATCCATCAACATCCGTCATCAGAAGCTGGATCACAATAACCAAAGTTGTCTTTGATGTTCACCTTTTTCTCAGTTGCATGATTTTTAACTTCCAGCTTCCTGTTGGGAGAGGGTATTCCCCACCCCGTAGAAGCCTATTAGAAAAAAGCAAAAATCAAATTTATAAACAAAAAAAAAAACAAAAAACCCAATAACCAAACTCTATACACAAAGTCTTAACAACGTGAAAAACATGCACTAAAAAAAAAAAAAAAACCTTTACTAAAACTTGAAATAGGGACATTTTACTGTATAAATGACCATTCTCATATGCCTTCATTTGGAGGCATTTTTAACTGAAAAAGCATATTGAAATTGAATTTTAGTTGCTATCTATTTAGACGTGTTCTAAGTGTCCCTATTCAAGCGTTGCTAAATCATTTGAGGCTTTTTTTTGGCCAAAAACACCCCAAATAACCATGACACTAAACCTTTTTTTTTGGTAGTGATGTAATTTCAACCAACCCATTCCCATTGTGGGTTTCCGCTGGATCAATTTCCTTAGAATGTGATGGCTTTGGACGGGTAGCATAGGTCATCGTGGGGCACAAGAGGAGGGAGATCATCAATAGGGTGGCTAACTTGCCCATCTTTAATTTTGTTAATACAATGGTAGGATAAGATTGTGAGGCAAAGAGGTGAAAGAGTGCAATGAATATATATTTTTTTCTTTTCTTTTTTGGATGCATATGAAAAGAGTGTAATGAATTTATAGAAGAGATAAAGAGTACGTATTCTCCTCTTGTATCCCTCTTGTGTCCCTAAAATGGAAGGCTAGAGGGACACGAGGACGGATACNGCCTTCATTTGGAGGCGTTTTTAATTGAAAAAGCATATTGAAATTGAATTTTAGTTGCTATCTATTTAGACGTGTTCTAAGTGCCCCTATTCAAGCGTTGCTAAATCATTTGAGGCTTTTTTTTGGCCAAAAACATCCCAAATAACCATGACACTAAACCTCTTTTTTTGGTAGTGATGTAATTTCAACCAACCCATTCCCATTGTGGGTTTCCGCTGGATCAATTTCCTTAGAATGTGATGGCTTTGGTCGGGTAGCATAGGTCATCGTGGGGCACAAGAGGAGGGAGATCATCAATTGGGTGGCTAACTTGCCCATCTTTAATTTTTTTAATACAATGGTAGGATAAGATTGTGAGGCAAAGAGGTGGAAGAGTGCAATGAATATATATATTTTTTTCTTTTCTTTTTTGGATGCATATGAAAAGAGTGTAATGAATTTATAGAAGAGATAAAGAGTACGTATTCTCCTATTGTATCCCTCTTGTGTCCCTAAAATGGAAGGCTAGAGGGACACGAGGACAGATACCATTCTCTATTTCGGACCAGAAACTTGATTAAATTAGATAAAGATATATGTGGAGGGAGAAAAGGGTTTTGACCAAAAAAAACCCTTTCTTAAGGATGACCACAAGAATTTAACCAAAAAAATAAACTAAGGAAAAGGGTTTTGACTTTTGAGATACCGGTTGATGGATTTTCTAAATCAACTTTATAAATAAAATAAAACCCAACAACCAAACTCTATACACAATGTGAAAAACATGTAATTTCAACAAACCTCATTCCCATTGTGGGTTTCTGCTAGAAGTTCCTCAGACTGTGATGACTTTGGACGGACAGCGTAGGTCAGTGTGGAGCAGAGGAAGAGGGAGATCATCAACAGGGTGGCGAACTTGCCCATCTTTGATTTTTTAATGCAATGGTAGTATAAGATATATTGTGAGACAGAGAGGGGAAAAAGTGTAATGAATATATAATATTCTTCTTTTCTTTTTGGGTGAATATGAAAATAGTACAATGAATTTATAGAAGAGATAAAAAGATACCTATTCTCCTTGTATCCTTCTTGTGTCCTCAAAATAAAAGGCTAAAGGGACACGTGGAAGGAGACCCTTTCCTATTTCAGAATTTAGTGGATTAGAAACTTGATTAAATTGGGTAAACATATATTGCGGAGGGAGAAAAGTAGGAGAGTTAGGGGGACCAAAAGAATTTAAACAAAAAAATAAACTAAGGAAAGAGGTTTTGATTTTTGAGATCGATCCCGGTTTATGGATTTTTTGCGTGCTATTTATATAGAATAATGCTTCACTTATTTTTACTTTTTTATACAATTTTTTATATCTAATGGTGGTTTTAAAAGTTACCTATAGGTGTAAAAAAATGAGTGTAAAGAGGTGACACTCTTTATATAATGAGATGACTTTGCTTAGTTGGAAGATCATCAAGAGGAAAGAGAGAGGACATTGGTTAATAATAAATGGGCAAAAAGAGCTAAACCCTAAGCATTTAGAGTCTTAGACAAATGTTGTCAAAGAAATTTGTACATAACAATACAAAATCTTACAAATAAGACAACCCAAGATTATTCTTCATATCTAAATTTTAGATTGTGACTAATAAAAATTGCCTTTTATCTCTTCAAAGATAAAAATACTTTTAATAAAAAAAAAAATGTGGGTGGTTCAACCACCCCAATAACGATAGGGGTGGTTCGGCAACCCCTCAACTATGACCAAAGGTGATTAATGAACCAACTTTGATCATTTGAAGGGTGATTCGGCCACCATCATGATTATTTGGGAGTAATTTTTTTTATTGAATCATTTAAGTGTAGTACAACCACCTTCGTTTTAGGAATATGATCATTTCTGTTTCAAATTAAATGAATAATATACGGTTAGTGTTTTTAGAGGAGTATAATTGTCATTTTAATTTTTTAGACAATTTTACCCTTCTTAAATACACTAACTAAATATTATTTATTTCAAATGAAATTGAGAGAATCATTTTCCTTTCATTTTGCCAAGTGGTGTACAAAAGACGAAAGAGCAATGCTTGGATTCACACCTGAAAGCAAAACAAAATAATACTTGGGATTCTTATGTTATATAGATTTATTCATTGGTACATATTGGACCAACTTTCAATCTGCCACTTGAACTCACAAATTATTCAGTCCACATTGGGATTCTGCAATAAAATATACGAGAATCATGTCCCATTAAGACTATGAGCTACACTACATCTTTTAGAATACAGTCCTGCATTAATTAGAAAAATCTATGTTTACCCTCTTTTTTATACATTCACATATCATCATTACTTTTATCTTTTTCAACTTGTTGAACGAGATCAACAACTTTCTTGAGGCTGCATCAGTAACATTACCCATGATCTTGAGCCACATTTATTGAAAATTATATTTTTAAGCCGAGCACGTCAGAGATCACAAGGAAATATAAAACAAGAGATAAAATATAAATCAGGATTTGAGAGAACTTTTGAATGGATCTGGGAGTTCATCTTATTTCCCTCTCATTCTTACAATTATTTAACCATAAAAATAAAAATAAAAAATAAAAAAACGCAAAATTCTAGCTTTGAGACTGCTGATAGAGGAATATTTTTCTAGAACATACACACTCGCATGCGAACTTTTACATATAGACATAAGGTTTGGATCCTGTAAATTTGCATAATTTCAAAAGAGTAATGCTAGAAACTACACTTTTTATCTCACATTACTGATGTGACAATGTCAATCAACTATTTTTTTAAATAAAAAAAAATCAAAAATAAAAAATTGATTGACACTACCCCATAAGCAAAACGAGATAGGAGCGAGTGAAATAAAAGCATAATTTCTATAATTACTTATTCCAAAATGTTGACCATTGTATTGAAATGTAACCTATGTTATTATAAGTTGTTGAAATTTCTATTATCTTTTTATTTTTTATTTTTAATAAGTAAACCAATCTAATTAAAAAAACACACGGGTGGCGTAACGCAAATACACGGAGAATGTACAAAAGAAAACCAAATTTAGAAAAAGTAAAAGAGCACATCAAGAAATTCTAAGAAATAAAACAATTGCAGACAATCATCCAAACATAAAGAGAATTGAGCATAATTGCTTTTAGTCCTGTCATTGTCTTCTTACAATCTTCGAGATTTTGAGCATTGTGTTCTCTCCAAATACATCAGATTTAGCGCATGATCAAAATTATCTTCCAAACTTCTAAATTGCAGCTATTATCTTTTTATTCTTTTGGGGTATACAAAGAAGAAATATAACTACATGAATACAATTCCCAAAAAAAGTGGAACTAGAGAGGTGGTAGGTGAAATGAATAGGAAGTACAAACTACAATCTAAATGTGATGATACAAAAGATCTCAACCCATCATTTAACAACATCCAACATGTATCTCACATCCACGTGAAACAGCTTTTATATCATGAGTAATCATTTTACACCACTCACTTTGATCCATATTTTGATCTAACATTACAAACTGGACCAGATCCTCCATTTTCAAGTATTATGCATGTGGGAGCCGGGTATGCAAATTGATAACTCTATTCAGCTTTGATTTAGTATAGTAACACTCTGTAACATCATGGATAGAAGCATCAGACTACATACACCACCACGTCAAAGGAAATGATTCAGAAGGCAAATTGTAAAGTTTGAATGAATAGCAAGCACAAACCTTATTTATCTGTTAAGTCATTGGTTTCCATCAGTTGCTGCATCCTGCATCAGTATATATATAGGAATTATAAAATATGCAAAATTGAAAAGAACTACAAAAGGCTTAGAGTTCGACAGGAAAAAAAAACCAAGTAAGGAGACATTAATTGTACAACTAAGAAATCCGTAGATAATATAAGTATATATTACAATATATAGAGTTGGATCACTTAACTGTGGATGCATGCCATAATAACATGAGTCCTAATCTTCCTTTTTCTTTTTTTTCGTTACGTATTTGTTATTATTATTTTCTCCATCTATTCATTTCCTTGTTCAACTTCAATACTAATTTGGTCACACAAAATTGAAGTCTTAAACAAACCTAACATGCTACTCAGCACCACCACCACAGCTACAAGCCTACAACCCTATCAGTAGAACAAAAAGAAAAATGCTCTCCATCACAAATCCCTCTAACTTCTATAGAATCCCACTGGACACGGGTTTACCATAAGGCAAAAATGATATGCAGGCAGGTGCCAACCACTTGAGCTTCACAGCCACTCCAGGATAACATTTGTACGATGAGATATCATCATGCCAAGGTTTCACCAGTAGTTTATACAAATTCCTGACCGAACTAACCACTATGCTAGGACTTGACTGGCACTTGACTTTAGCCAAAAAGCCAAGAAAGGTATAATTATCAGTTAATCTCCAATCAACCATGTGATCAGCTTCCTACATGGAAATCTAGAAAGTTTAAGCCTCACTAGAGCCATATATACATTTTTGCAATTTCACTCCATCTCTCAAAATATTTCTGCATTCAACAGCGGCCATCCAAAGGACTTCCAGCTATGGGCTGGCTAGAAGCAACAAAATCACCAATAGGTCACGTCTAAATATTGTAATAAGCAATTACTAACTTTCTGCAATTGTTTTATAAGATTATGCAAACATATATAGAGTTGGAGTACATGTCTGTTCAGTACTGCCGATTGAGAATTTGAACAAATCTTTCCATTTTCCTAAGCTTACGCAGGAGTGTTAGAATGGGTTATTGATACCTCTGTCTGAACTAGTCCAGGAACTTGAACAAATATTTCTAAGTAATACAAAAACAGACAACTATATTCAAAAGAAAATGCGGTTAGGATATATAATATATTGCTTTTTGAGTCTTTATATATAGGGGCAAATTTATTGCCTAAGGAAATAAGTTATAGGCTAACTCGAAAAGGATCAGCTCGAGAGGCTTGCATTTCTGCATCCTGCAGTTATGAGGAGAAATGAAGCAAGAGTGAACTATGTTATGATTTTTCCACGTTGCAAAAATAATTATTGATCTTACAAAATATAAAAAAATGTAGTCATATTCTTCTTCAGAGTTAATATCTTAATTCTTGACAATGAAAAGAACTGCATATATTAAAATTAGAGATACTCAACATCAGAGACACGCACAAAATAAATAAACAAACACACACACAATCTCTCATGATACCATTCATCATATACTCCAGCACCCTACACCCTATTTTCTAAACATTACTAAAATGTTACCGTATTGGCATATGACTAATACCAAGCCCATTGCAGGTAAGTATCATTCCTTTAAATCTGGCAAGATATTCCTGCATAGGAAGGGTTGAATATCCCAGATAGTCAGCATTCAGCATCAATAATCACTACAAAGGGGGCCTCAGAAACATCCTAAACAAATATAATTTGATATTTCTAGACCTGATAATATGATTTTTTCCATTTTCTTACCCGCAGAGTATACTTATCAATCTCATAGATTCCGGTTAGATCATAGTCAAGTCGTTTAACAGGATCACTCAAAACTGCAAAAGAAATTAGTAGAAGTCACATTATTGCACATAACCTATACAAAAATATAACCGCATAACCTAAAAACAAAAATATTACAAAGAACATGCAACATTGGCTTTACACCAACCAAAAAAGTGATGAATAATTAAAGACCAAAATACATATTTTCATATTTTTTAAATTCTTTATTAGTCTGATGTACCAAGAGATGTAATCTGCCTCTAAAGAGTAGAAGTAGGTCCCATGTTGCTGAAAGGAAATCTTTGGACGTAACCAGGATTAAATATGCATATTTACTGTACAAATAAGATATCAGGTAGTTCCAAATCCTAGTCTTTTTTCTTCTTCTTTTTTTCCCTTTTTCCTGACAGAGAACCTCAACAAGGCAAAGTCCTTCGGATCCACCCCTACAGAGTAAACCTTGGACCCGTGCACTGCACCCTAAGAAGTTTCCCTACACAGATCAATGTAAATCCCTGGCTTTTACACCAGGGAATGTAGCCCCAAGGGAGAGTTTGCACCTAGCAAGTCTCAAACTTGGGATCTATGGGGTGATACTTCTTAAGACCACAAGCCTCAACCACTAGGCCAACCCCTTGGGGTTAAATGCTAGTCAAAGATCTTGATCTTTGAATGAATACTAGTCAAGAACTGTTGTCTGGCTTCCTCAAATACTTGTCAGTCTCTTGAAGATACTAAAGATGAGACCAAGCTGATTTCTAAGGGTTGTAAATGCTGTAAGTGGGTGATTAACTTAACTGTTTCTAAAGAACGGAGTACAATAAGACCATATGCATGGTATGGAAATGCAGAACTTTGCACCAATTACACTTATGAATTACCTTTGTAAGCTTCATTTATCTCTTGAAACTTTGTGGTAACAGCATTGTCACCCTTGTGCTTGTCAGGATGCCACTTCTATACAGCCCACAGAATCAAGTAGATTTCCTCAGTCCATATCACATTGCAATTAATGGAAAAAAAACCCGAGCAATGTAAAAATACTGTTCAAGGAACTATCAGAAAAGAGAGATGACCAACCAGTGCAAGCCTTCGGTAATTTAATCGGATCTTCTCCTCAGATGCATCATAATCAACCTCTAATACTTTGTAGTAATCCTTCAAACAAGTAAAGGCCCACATCAAATATACATAAAACTAGGTCAAACACTTGAGTCAAATCCACAAACCAAAACTCTGGCAAACAAGCTATGTAAATTTGCATAACAAACATCACACAAGATAATGAAATTCTTAAAGATGCATTGCCTGAAACTACCATTAAATTAGCTCTAATTTTACTATTTCAAGTTTCAGAAAAACAAAGTTCTAATAGCCGAGATGCAAAGCATTAAAACAATACAGCTTCATATTTGTATTTATTGCCATAGAGATCTCCGTATAAAGACCTTCAACTGTGGCAGGATCTACCTCCCTGGTAAATGCATTTCAAGTATACTGGTACTTCTGCATGACCAAATTGGTCCACATTATTCAAAAAGAAAGATTTGCTGTAAATGTTGATTTCCTAGTACTCTGCATTGTGGTATGCACATTCAGAGAAAGATAAAAAAAAGTATATTGGTTGAGGCAAAATAGGTAACTTAAAGAGGACTAAAAAAACTTCTATTCTTAATTACCTCCCACATGTCATATTTCTTATCATAAAATGTGAACTTGAGCAATTCAGAGATATTTGTTTCATTAACAATTTATTGCTTAAATAAAAATCTCTCTTGCAATTAAATCTAGCTCATTGTGCTCAACATATGTGGTTTATAAACGTCTACCCCTGACATATCATATTTCTAGGTATAACGGACATCACGTTACCATTCTCATTCATAAAGCAGAACTATCTCCCCCTTTTTCTACTGTATAACTTGCACATATTTCGTAGAGGAAAATGAAGCATGCAGCAGCAATCAGGACCACATTGAATAAGATTCAAAAATACATCAGTTAAGATCACATAATTGGCAGAATGTTTAATGATCATTACTTCCATCGAGCTTTGGCCCAGAATTTGTAGTCTAGACCTACATGATATAAAGGGGTAAACCACTCCCAACCTGCCCTAATTCTTTTCCAAATGGAAAGGTATGCTACCTTTAGAGAGCAAAATTGTAATAGTAGAACATCACAAATGGCATTCCTAGATTGAAAATATGTTAGGGGAAAAGAGGAAGTTTGAAACTGATGTAGGGTAGACCATCTTAGATTAGTCTATAGCTCATGATCAGATTCCCTCCAACCCATTAGTAGCGTTGGTTATATGGAACTTGATAATTCATCATGAAGTAGGTTTCAGTTACTTACTGGCTATCAAACCCTAGAACCAAATAGCTATCGCTGTTCCTCATTTCAGGCTGTTTCACTTGCAACAAAAACTCACCAAGTCTTGGATTTGCTGATATCCAAAACCATTCAAAGAATGCATAGAGGGACGTTAGAAAAGGTAGGGTTGAGCTACAGGTTATGTCCAGATTATGGGTATTCTTCTTTCTAATACATCAATCTGCTACTAGAGGATATCAAGCAAAATCTCATAGTCACAAATTATGTTTAAAAAGTTGGAACATAATTTTTTCAGATTTCGAAAGTAAAATTAGATATTATCCACACCTCCTATCACGAGGCTGTATTTTGAAATGATAAGAGCTCAAAAGAAAAAAACTGAACAAACTTAAGAATTACCCATCTCAATAGCCCGATTGCCTCAGTTACAGAAAACAGGAAAGGCAGCAAGAAACATGAGCCTGCGCTTGTGGCCTACGTACTTTTGGACATATAATCTTAGGTATACAAGCAATAGGTGACCCTTTAAATCACTCAAATCGTCACCATTGTGCATCAACTAACCGAAGTAAATCCTAACACCCAATGCTTATATACTTAATTCTGACTGTAACCCATTCCACATCTATACCCAAATAATAGACCCAACTCAAGCATAATTGGAAAATGGCTCTCTGTCTGGTTACTGAGAAAACTGCAAAAGAGAGAAAAATAAACACACATATACACACCCGTAATGAAATTTAAGCGACCAGAAATTTCAATTCTTTTGCTGTCTAATCTTTTCCAGCTCCCAACAGAGCAACAACAATAACAACCACGAAAAAAAAGAAAAAAGAAAAAAGTGAAAACCCAGAAGCAAAATCCTAAAATAACTACTGCAATCTTCAATATAATCATAGCATAGCAGAAAAAGAATTATGCGCACCAAAGATAAAAAGGAGGAAAGAAAAGCAATAGAGAAGTGCCTGGATACCTTTTGGGTAGGATTATCATTGCCCTCCATCTGCTGGGTTCGTACGTAGAGATTTCCGTATAAATTTCATTTGAGAAAGTTTGTTTGAATCAGCAGAAGATATAAGACTCTGAAATCAATCAGAATTAGATTTAATAAACTAAAAAATAAAAATAAAATAAAAAATCAGAAGGAGGGGTTTGGGCTTTTGTGGTGGAATTTTGATGCCAAAAGAGAGAACGAGTGGAGCTTTGAATGCCACAATTCCTATTAGATTTGATATGAGATTATTTTGTGTTTTTTTTTTTTTTTTGGGCGCTGCATTGAGAAATGATGGGGTTTTTTTTTTTTTTTTTTAAGTACTCCGACAAATATATATATATATATATATTTGTCTTAGACTCTAGACAAAAATGGGGTTCCAAATGGTCTGGCAATGCAGTTGATTTCACGGCTAACCTTAATTAATGGGCACTAATTCATGCAAAGAGAAGATAATAGAGATTAATTAAGTACTTTGCCGGAAGCGGTGACCATAAATAACTTCGATGCTTAAATTAATAAGTGTGGTCTATAAATCTACTAGAAATAATGAATATTGGGAAAAAGTGGTGTAATATGAAAGATAGCGTGTACATATTTCATTAAGTTGCATTATATTTCTAATACGAAGTGTCTTGCGAACAATGCACAATATTAACCAAGTGTCATACCTCGCTAGGGTACAATTTGTATGACAAAAAAAGCTTCATGATTGATTTTTTAAAAAAATTTCAATATATATTTTAGAGACCCACATTCTACTAAATTGAATTAATAACACTTCATAAATATTTTTTAGCCCTAATTTTAATTTTTTTTTTGCATGCATCTACTAAGAAAATGATGTTACAGCCTATGTTATTTTTTAGAGGAAAAAAAAAAACATGATGGGGTCAAAGCTTTTATATCTGTTGCTTTTCAAGTTTCAACGACGTTAACGTAAACAAGTTTTTTTTTTTTTTTTAATTGTCATCAACTCATCTAGACTAGACCTATGGATTTGTTTTTGGTCTTCTATTTTTTTTTCACTTTTAGGCCCATTGGGCTTTCTGTTTGTACGGCCCGCGGGCCTCTCGAATCTCTTTTCTTCCTCCTTGGATGTTGTGTTGAGTGCAAAGGCAGGGAGATGGGCTGTCAATGCTCCTCTTGAGATCGTAGACGACACCAACGAAAGAGGTTTTTAATGACCAAATTTTAATTAAAGAGAAGTATTATAATAAGGAAAATGATAAAGACACAACTTAAACCTAATTTTGGCCCAAATTTTGTATTGAGTTTTTTTTTTAAAAAAAAAATTAAATGTGGAGGAGAGAGAGCCTTAAACTGGAGAGAGAAAGAGAAATTTAGTTTAAAAGTTGGGCCAAAGTTGAATTTAAGTTGTGTCTATATCACACCTCTATTATTAAATTTAGAATAATCCAAATATACTATAACATGTTATATAGCATTACTAAAAAATGTAAGAGTAACGCTATAAAACTACTTTTTTTATATCATAATGCTGACGTGATAGTCTTGCTCATATCTTAAATCTATATTTATTTAAAACAAAATAATGGCTAGTTGAGATTGCAATGTCAGCATTGTGGGATAGTTAAAGATAATACAATATTATCAAATTTAGAATAATCCAATTAAATATACTCTTACATGTTCTATAGCATTACTCAAAAAATGTAAGAGTAACGCTATAAACTATTTTTTTTATCTCACAATACTGACGTGATAGTCTTTCGTATCCCTTAAATCTATACTTGTTTAAAACAAAATAATGGTTAGTTGAGATTGCAACGTCAATATTGTGGGATAGTTAAAAATAATACAATATTATCAAATTTAGAATAATCCAAATATACTCTAACATGTTCTATAGCATTACTAAAAAAATGTAAGAGTAACGCTATAAACTACTTTTTTTATCTCACAATGCTGATATAACAGTCTTGCTCATTCCTTAAATCTATACTTGTTTAAAACAAAATAATGGTTAGTTGAGATTGCAACTTCAGCATTGTGGGATAGTTAAAGATAATACAATATTATCAAATTTAGAATAATCCAAATATACTCTNTCTTGCGAACAATGCACAATATTAACCAAGTGTCATACCTCGCTAGGGTACAATTTGTATGACAAAAAAAACTTCATGATTGATTTTTTTAAAAAATTTCAATATATATTTTAGAGACCAACATTCTACTAAATTGAATTAATAACACTTCATAAATATTTTTTAGCCCTAATTTTAATTTTTTTTTGCATGCATCTACTAAGAAAATGATGTTACAGCCTATGTTATTTTTTATAGGAAAAAAAAAAAACATGATGGGGTCAAAGCTTTTATATCTGTTGCTTTTCAAGTTTCAACGACGTTAACGTAAACAAGTTTTTTTTTTTTTTTTAATTGTCATCAACTCATCTAGACTAGACCTATGGATTTGTTTTTGGTCTTCTATTTTTTTTTTCACTTTTAGGCCCATTGGGCTTTCTGTTTGTACGGCCCGCAGGCCTCTCGAATCTCTTTTCTTCCTCCTTGGATGTTGTGTTGAGTGCAAAGGCAGGGAGATGGGCTGTCAATGCTCCTCTTGAGATCGTAGACGACACCAACGAAAGAGGTTTTTAATGACCAAATTTTAATTAAAGAGAAGTATTATAATAAGGAAAATGATAAAGGTACAACTTAAATTTAACTTTGGTCCAATTTTTTTATTGAGTTTTTTTTTTTAAAAAAATTAAATGTGGAGGAGAGAGAGCCTTAAACTAGAGAGAGAAAGAGAAATTTAGTTTAAAAGTTGGGTCAAAGTTGAATTTAAGTTGTGTCTATATCACACCTCTATTATTAAATTTAGAATAATCCAAATATACTATAACATGTTATATAGCATTACTAAAAAGTGTAAGAGTAACGCTATAAAACTACTTTTTTTATATCATAATGCTGACGTGATAGTCTTGCTCATTTCTTAAATCTATATTTATTTTAAACAAAATAATGGCTAGTTGAGATTGCAATGTCAGCATTGTGGGATAGTTAAAGATAATACAATATTATCAAATTTAGAATAATCCAATTAAATATACTCTAACATGTTCTATAGCATTACTCAAAAAATGTAAGAGTAACGCTATAAACTATTTTTTTTTATCTCACAATACTGATGTGATAGTCTTTCTTATCCCTTAAATCTATACTTGTTTAAAACAAAATAATGGTTAGTTGAGATTGCAACGTCAATATTGTGGGATAGTTAAAAATAATACAATATTATCAAATTTAGAATAATCCAAATATATTCTAACATGTTCTATAGCATTACTAAAAAAATGTAAGAGTAACGCTATAAACTACTTTTTTTATCTCACAATGCTGACATAACAGTCTTGCCCATTCCTTAAATCTATACTTGTTTAAAACAAAATAATGGTTAGTTGAGATTGCAACTTCAGCATTGTGGGATAGTTAAAGATAATACAATATTATCAAATTTAGAATAATCCAAATATACTCTAACATGTTATATAGCATTACTCAAAAATGTAAGAGTAATGCTATAAACTACTTTTTTATTTCACAATACTGACGTGACAGTCTTGCCCATCCCTTAAATCTATACTTGTTTAAAACAAAATAATGGTTAGTTGAGATTGCAACATCAGCGTTGTGGGATCGATAGTTATGGAATAAAAATGTACTTCCTAGCATTACTCATAACAAACTAATAAGAATATTTCTAGAAACTGCATTTATGTCCCGCAACCATTCCTCAATCCCGACATAGCAATCTCAACCAACTTTTAGATCAATCATTGTTTAGAAAATAAGAAAAATAGTAATGTTATAAACTATATTTTTAAATCACAATTATTTCGCAATTCTGACGTCGTAATTTCAACCAACCATTGGATTTTTTTTATTTTTTACAACAAAGATTGATCAAAGGGTTGGTTAAGATTGCCACATCATTAGGGTGAAATATTTGTTTGATAAAAATGTGATTTCTAGCAATACTAAAAATTATTAAAGAGTTGATTGTAAATGCCACATACATTGTTGGATTTTTATAAAATAGAATTGTGGTAAATAGCATAACCACATTACCTAATTTGAAAAGAGTAATGTTAAACACACTCACATATATTCTCACTCTCATACTTCAAGATATTGCTTTTAAAATTGTCATTTGATCAAAATTTAATAATGATTCATCTCAAATCCAATGGAGATATATACTGTCAATTTTTTGGTAGTTTTGGGAGACAATGTTTTAATTGAAAGTTTGTGGGGACATTGTCAATTGAATGGTAATTTAAGGTAAGTATGTGAATTTTTTCCTATTTATTTCTATTCAACAGGTAATGGGGAAGATTACATTGGGATAAGAATCTCTCAATTTCAAATGAAATTGATAGCATCTATTTCACGATCAAGATTTAAAATTGGTGTATTCAACGATGTGCACATGATTTCACAATATTTAAATTTTTTAAAAGATATGCCAGCTTAGACTTTATATATACCGTTAAATATATCAACTATAAATCATGATCATGAAATGAATACTATAGATTGTATTCCGTGAAAGANCAATTTTAAAAAAGCGGTTATAGCGGGCGGTTAACTGTTTTACTAACCGCTAACCACCAACTAACCGCTAACCGCTATCCGCTAACCGCCTAGCGGATGCGGTTAATGAAATTTAATAACTACTAAGGCGGTTACGGTTAGCGGTTTTTGGCAAAAACCGCTAACCGTAACCGCCTTTACACCCCTACTCAAATCTAATGGAGATATATACTGTCAATTTTTTGGTAGTTTTGGGAGACAATGTTTTAATTGAAAGTTTGTGGGGACATTGTCAATTGAATGGTAATTTAAGGTAAGTATGTGAATTTTTTCCTATTTATTTATATTCAGCAGGTAATGGGGAAGATTACATTGGGATAAGAATCTCTTAATTTCAAACGAAATTGATAGCATCTATTTCACGATCAAGATTTAAAATTGGTGTATTCAACGGTGTACACATGATTTCACAATATTTAAATTTTTTAAAAGATATGCCAACTTAGATTTTATATATACCGTTAAATATATCAACTTTAAATCATGATCATGAAATGAATACTATAGATTGTATTCCGTGAAAGACATTTCCAATACAAATCTTAATAAAGGCAAGGATAAGGGCATGATTAAAACACGAGATTGAAAAATTGACGCATCAATAAGCCTCTAAAGTTGATCATATTTGTCAAAATTGGCATTTATCTAGAGGGTGGGTGGGGGAAAGGCTGCCTTATCTATATTATCTGAGAACTGTGAAGTGACTGCCACCTCCTTTTCATAGTGGGGATCATGCATTGGAAATTTGGTAGGAACATAAATGAGTGTGTCCTTGTTTTTTCCCGTATTTTTAATATAATTTTTCACATGTTTTTATTTTCTTTTATATTTTTCACATTCTATAATTCAATTCATAAAAATATGAGAGAGAGAATCAACCAACCATATCAAACACTCTAGACAAAAGAAACGGCCAAAATAATTATCTTTATTTTTAGAATCTATGATATAAATTCAGCACATTAATAATTGTGTACCCTTTGGTGCATATGACCTCAGTGTGATGATACACATGACTTGTAATCTCAATATATATATATATAGAGTCCTTACCATGCGGTCCATCTGCAAAAGGGGTATTTTGCAGCATCCAACTACATGGTGACATATCATCAAGCTTATTTTGACAAAATAAGCTCAAACTACCAAATAAACCCAAACAAACAACCAAGAAAGAACCACGCCGGAGACCCATTGCCACAGACCCACGCCGACAGACCCAAGACCCACACACCGGAGACCCACGGCCACAGACCCACGTCGGTAGACCCAAGACCCACACACCGGAGACCTACGGCCACAGACACACGCCGGTAGACCCACGCACCAGAGACCCACGGCCACAGACGGCCAGACCCATGCCGGCAGTGGGTCTGGCCTTTCGCCGGCCGTGACCCAACTTCAAACCCGTCGAAATCCGCCTCAAAACTTGATTCTAATGCCTAAAATATGTTCCTAATGCCTCAAAAATTGTTTCTAATACCTCAAACTCCGTTTCTAATGTCTCAAAACTCGTTTTTTCATTCAAATCTAAAACCTAGAGAGGAAAAGTTAACCCTTTAGGGATTTTATCACCCTAAAGCTAGGCCGGAAAAAATGGCTCCGGCACCGAAAATTGCTTGAGAAGATGACTCACGGCAAGAGAAGGAAGAAGAACAAAAGAAAAAAGAGAAGGAACCTGCCATCCTGTTGCAGAAGAAGAAAAGAAAAAAGAGAAGGAAGAAGAAGAAGGTGTGGCGTCACTGGCGTGGAGAGAAGGAAAAAAAAAAAAA